>JALPQD010000188.1:3865844-4052019 GCA_023101885.1 Typhlomys cinereus
ACACTGCCAGAAGAGGAAAATTTGTCCTGTAACCTAGATTTTCAGAGATTTATTGTCCCCTGTGCTCCTGTTCAGTCTCCCCTTCCAAGTCCTTTAGCAAGGCCTAGATTTTTAGGAGAATTTGATCCAAGCCTGCAGACAAAAGGGACCAAAAGGGGGTGCCAGGTGCCTGGCGAAAAGGGTGTTTAATTGCTATGTTGTGTGCAATGTTGTTTTTGGCTAGCTGTTCCTAAACTCAGTCTCCTATGACGCCCTGCAATGTCCAGACCACCCAAGTACCCCTCGAGTCTCTACTGAAGGCAGGAAGAAGGGCCTCCGGGACAGGTGCAGGCTAGGGAAGGATTAGGCCCGAGAGCGACTTGGCTCCACCCTCTCAAGCTCCCTCCCTTTCTCCAGTTCCCCACCACTTCTTTCTCCCGCCTCGTGCGGGGCACAGGTGTGTGCAGCAGGGCAAGCCCTCCAGAGAAGCAGAGGGAGGAGGCACTCTCTCCAGAGCAGCTGCCCCCTAGAGCCTGTGGCCAGAGCTAAGTTCAACATTAGACTTGCTTGAGTTTGTGCTACTCTTCTGAAATGAAAATTTTGGGGGCCTTTGTAACCAAAATTCTCCAAGGACTGTGAAATGGAGGTCCATCTGGCTAACGTTTTTGGTCCTTCTCAAGGCCACAGGCCACAAGTCCCTTAGTTGCCCTTGGCCTCCTGATCACTAAACATCCTCCCTCCCAGTAGTTCTCCTTCCACCCGAAGTGGAGAAGACTGCACCCAATTACCCAGCTGGAAGGTCCCGAGCCTCCTTGCAATACAGAGTCCACTGAGGGGCTTACATTAAGGCCAGTTTTGTACACTGGTGAGTCAACTTGGCCTTCCTTTGCCTGAGCTGGCCTAGGCTGGCCTGCCCTCTCCTTTCCTTCAGGGCCAGGGTACCTTCCTATGTCCGTCCATCCCCTTTTCTTTCTTGTAGAAATTCCTGTCCTAATCTCCCTCCTTATATCCAAGACAGCCCCCAGACTGGGGAATCTTGACCAAAAGGAATGCCGGAGAGGGGACACTCCAGACAGAAGAGACGTATGAAACTAGTGGGGTGACATGGAAAGGCAGGCTGGAGTGACTGAGAGGCTTGGAGAGCGTGTGTGGGTACCTGTTTCTCAGTGAGGTGTGGGTACCTTTTCTGAGTGGTGGGGTAGAAGACCAAGGGGGGGAGGTACATGGGTATTCTTAGGAGGGTTGCCTCCATTTCTTTTTTCTAACTGCCTGAAATCATCATTGGATTTTGTAAATGGAAAAACTGAAATGAACAATGTTATATTGGATGTTTTCTCTTTCTGTGTATGTGTGTGTGTGTGTGTGTGTGTGTGTGTGTGTGTGTGTACATATATGTGTGTCCTGTCTGTATGGCCACATGTGGGGATGCATTATTGAGTAAGATATTGTGTATCTGTGTGACTTTGTATGGGGAGGAATCCTGGCAAAAACTTGCCTGGTGCCCACACGTGAGTAAACATCCGTATGTGGAGATACTCAGCACACGTCTGTGCACACACGCCCAACACAACAAATGCACTAATTGAAAGGAGACAAAACCTAGTATGTGCCTGCAGCAAAAAGTAGTGTCTGGGAGATGGAACCTGAAAATCTTACATATGTATGTATATCCAGGTCAACTCCCAGATTCTAGAAGATGCCTTCCCTCGTTCCAGCCTGTAAGACCCAGGTGAGGAGGAAAGAATACCTGAGAACCTTATCTACTCCCAAAGTCTAGAGATTCCTTTCACCAAACAACACAGTGCTTCTGAAGTTGGATCAACATGAAAAATAGGAAGTGGGAATTGAGGATCAAATGTAGGGGCAACAGGATTAGGAAATGCTCCCACAACACAATAGCGTTCAGAGGCAGCACTGAGTGGGGAGCCTCTCTTAAAGGTCAACTCTGTATAGCTGGGACTTTGGTCAGCTCTGACTAAATTCAGAAGGAAGAGTGTCATGGACGCAAAATCCTGAGTCTAGAAGGGTCTACCCAGCTGCCTACTCCCTGAATATGCGGTTCATTTAAGTCTATTCTCTCAGGTGTACAGAATTGAGCTGACCTTACTTCTCAGTTCTTGGCACACTATAGCATCATTGGTCCGTGTAAGGTCCCTTTATTATTTTGTTTTGTTGCCTTCATCAGCCACTGCTGGTCCCATGTTTCCCCACCTCACATAGACACCGGTCTTCTGTATTTATTGTATGTCCTCCAATCCACCCATTCATGTGTTTATTTACATATGTGTATCTGTGGAAAATATACAGTATTAATGTGTGTTTTAATTTACATAAACAGTATTGTACTATAAATCTTGTTTGTTTCTTTCTCTCAACATTGTTGTTGAGAGAACAGCCATATTGCTATATAGAGATCAAATTCATTCGAATGATATGAATTTTCATTTTCATGTCCACTGATGGATTCCCTAGGTTCTCTCCAATTCTCTGCTATCACAACAAGGCTGTGATGGGCAATCGCCTGTTCCCTTACAGCGATGCCTAATGTAAAGGAAACAGCTCTGAGAGGAGCAGCGATTTTATTAGTCACAGTGGAAGGGCACACCTGTGATGCGAATTCTAGAACCAAACCCTAAACTCCTCCCACCATCATGCCTCACCAAAAGCCATCCATCTCTGATCTGGAAAGAAAGAGAGACGAAGCTACAGAACAATAACAGCTTCAGCATATACTTAGAGTAGAAGAAATAAGAGACCAAAATGAAAAGTTGTAGGAAAAAATCTAGGAGACGAGCTGGATTGCAGTCATTTTTATGTGACGCAGAGGAAGTTACCTTTTTGCGTCTGTGATTATTTCTAGAGCCATTTTGCAGAAATGGAAAAAGCCACGTCAAAACCTGACCCTCAAGCCGACAGCCTCCGGTACCTAAATTGCCAGAGCAGAAAAACAGGCTGCGCCCGAAGCTGAGGGGCTGCAAGCGCTCATCCGGGGTACACAGCGTGGGGGAAGGGGCCGATTTTAGAAGTGCGTAGTTGCTCGGCGGGGCTGGGCGGGGAGCACCAGGGAGAGGCTGGACGATTTCGTGAGCTGGCCTTGCGGGTGTTCGCGGGCGCCCCGCCCCCGCCCCGCCCTCGCCCCGCCCCCGCCCCGCTCGCCGGCGCAGCGGATCTGTCGGGCATCACGGGCCTGGAACTTTTTCCATTGGCTACGGCATTGCAAGAACGAGACACAGGGGCTTCGGCCTCTCCCCGCAGCCAATCACCCGGCAGCTTTTCTCCCATCGCTGGGAAAATCGGCCCGGCGATTGGTGGGCGCGAGGGCGGCCAATGGGGAAGTGATGTGTAGTGTTGGCAAGCAGATCGCAGGAGAGCCGGCAGGGCTCGAGGGAACGCGGGCGCCGCCGCCGAGGCCGGCAGCCAATGGCGAGCGGAGCAGGCCCCGCGTCAGGCAGTGGGCGGGGCCTCGGCCCTCGGCGAGGTGGGAGTAGGGCAGACGCTGGGAGGGAACGTCAGAGCCCGGGGGCGAGGAGCTGGGCGGGGTGAGGGGTGGGGGGGGGAGGAGAGGGGGGATCCTGTGTCGGAGTGCGGTGATGGAGGCCGGGGAGGGGCACCCCGGCCAAGAGCGCCGCCCCTGAGCAGCTCGGAGCCCCCGTGCGCGACCCGCCGCCGCCGCCGCCGCTGCTGCGACTGCCCCTGCCTCCACCCCAGCAGCGACAGAGGCCCCAGGAAGAAACCGAGGCTGCCCAGGTGCTGGCTGACATGAGGGGGGTGGGCCCCACGCTGCCCCCGCCACCCCCCTATGTCATTCTGGAGGAGGGGGGTATCCGCGCGTATTTCACCCTGGGTGCTGGGAGTCCCGGCTGGGATCCTGCTGTCGAGTCTGGGTTTGGGGAGCCCTCTCTCGCCGGGGGCGTGGAAGCACTCCCCATTTCCTCCGCGGGAAGCGTGGAAATCGACTTTCAGATTGCAGAGCCCAGCACTTTTGCTGGAGAGAAGGCCCTAGAAACCTGTAGCTCAGGGGGGTGGGGGCCCCATATGTTAATCAGTCCTAAGAGAAAGGAAGAGGCAATCATTATAGTGGAAGATGACGATGAGGATGAAAAGGAAAGCAGGAGGAGGCGGCGGCGGTGGAGGAGGAGGAGGAAGCAGAGGAAGATAAAGAAGGAAAGCAGAGAGAGGAGTATCCATAGGATGGAAAGCATACTGCAGGCACTGGAGAGCATTCAGATGGACCTGGAGGCGGTGAACATCAAGGCAGGCAAGGCCTTCCTGCGTCTCAAACGCAAGTTCATCCAGATGCGCAGACCGTTTCTGGAGCGCAGAGACCTCATCATCCAGCACATCCCAGGCTTCTGGGTCAAAGCAGTATCCTTCTCATCGATACTCACGGGCCCACGACAGAACAGGAAAGTGGGATGGCACAGAGAGGAGAGAGGGTATGGGGGAGGGTCAGAGATGGCATATCCCCCATCTGAGGGCTCTAGACCGAGTGGAAGAGGGATGGAAAGAGGGCAAAACAGCCAGAGAAGCTGCACTGGACTCGTTAGTGGGGGAGTACACACGAACCTGGACCACACATGGGAAAGGGAAGACGTCACACGAACCTGGACCACACATGGGAAAGGGAAGACGTCACACGAACCTGGACCACACATGGGAAAGGGGAAACGTCGTATTAAAAACGTGTATCACAGACAGTGAAAGGGGGAGGATAAATAGGGCACCCAGGAAAAACAAAACAAATGAAATGAGAGCAGAGATGATGAAAGGATGAGTGGCGTACAGATGATGAACAGAAAATGGGAACATAGAAAAGAAACCACCCACAAAGCAAGGCAACCCCCACAGGGCTTTGTGGGCCCAAGCCTCTGTTTAATCACCGGGAGACCCCAATTCTAACTAAAGTGCCTTTCTTTAGAAGGGAGGGGAGAGAGGTGGGCTGGAACCCCTGAAGCATCAGGAGAGAGAACACTTGCATGTGGTCATTAAAGGGTTAAATGAAAGACATGGGAGACTACAAAGAATCCAATTCACTGTTGGAGATAATTAAACTCACCCCTGGAGAGCGTATATGAATACAGCTAAGGTTTAACATCTTCATAGAATTCATAAGGATCCGGGCTATCGGCCCCCGATACAAAGCATCACATGATCACAGACTGACGACACCCAGACACAGGTTTCATACGGACACATGATTTTCATAGCTAGACACAGGGTCACATGACCATAGGTCTGCAGCCTACAAAAAGTAGAGTCATTGACACATTACATGGATTACAGGCGCTCAACAACCACACATATGACATCGTGTGAATTCAGCAACACAGCATCACTTGCACACAGGTTTGCAGTTGCCGAGACACAGAGTATAGTATTGTGAACACAAGCCCTCAGCTAAGACACAAGCCTCAAATGGACAGACCTTCACCACCCACACAGACACCACCTGACCAGGAGAGTGCAGGAGCATATACCACAGACACGAGCCCACGTTGGAAAAGGGAAAAGAGCAACACAGCATTACAAGCACTATACAATCAAGGTACACCATTGCATAAGTGCCTATTTATCTCACGAACATCGCTTGAACATAAAAGGAATCCTTCAGCTTCTCTTTAAATTTGCCCTGTCAGGCCTTCCTTCTTTCCATTCAGTGAACAGTTAATCCTTGACCTAAACTGCTCCACTCACTAGTTCCTCAACCACCCCAGAATTTCAATCTTCATCAACCAACGTGATGAGGACATTTTCCGCTACTTGACCAATCTCCAGGTCAGGCCAAAGAGGAAGATCGAGGAATCTGGTCCTTACAGGTGATGGGGGAGGTGGGGGCCATGGAGGGAGCAGATATCACGTTTCCCCAACCTTGAGCAGGTCCAGGATCTCAGACACATCTCCATGGGCTACAAAATGAAGCTGTACTTCCAGACAAACCCCTACTTTACAAACGTGGTGATCGTCAAGGAATTCCAGCGCAACCGCTCGGGTCAGTGGCGATTCCAGAATCAAGCACCAGCGCCCTCCGATCCTAGGGTTTCCCACTTTCTCCCACACGTCCTTCTCTCCCCCTAGGCCGGCTGGTATCTCACTCCACCCCGATCCGTTGGCACCGGGGCCAGGAGCCCCAAGCTCAGAATCTTCGGAACCCAAACGACAGCCACAGCTTCTTCAGCTGGTTCTCGAACCACAGCCTCCCTGAGGCCGACAGAATTGCTGAGGTGAGGGTCCTCAGGGCGTCGCCAGGGAAGATCTTGCTAAGCTTTTCCCTGAGGCCTAGGGGAGTTGGGATAGGGTGTGGGGCTCACACTCACGGCTCTTTTTTCTATCCCTCCCTTTATTTTCAACAGATTATCAAGAATGACCTGTGGGTTAACCCTGTGCGCTACTACATGAGGGAAAGGGGCTACAGGGCAAACCGGAGGAAACAAGAAGAGAAGGAAAGGTGAGGGGAGAATCGGTGCCTAAGACTTGTTTTTCTGGAGTGGGATACAGAGTAGGATAGTGTCACTCAGGATTTATAAAGGAAGGTACAAGGGACCATTAAGATAACTGTAGTGCAGTGTATACAGGTGAGCCACGATGCCCGAGAAGTGGATTGAGGTCACAGTCGGAGAGCACTGCGAGTCCCCCTTCCCTAAAAGCCTTTGCATCGTGTCATTTCTCCAGTTCCTTCCCACCTTTCAGTGGCGGCCCTGGGGACCTCCCCTCCCACTCACCCCATACTTAGCCCCGACTCCCCCCCTCCATAGAGCCAGGGATGACTATGAAGTGGTGATCATGGATGACATTTATGACAACTACGCGGTGGAAGACATTCTCAGTGACATGTCAGACATCGATGAAGCCCACGGCAACGAGACCATTCACGACATCATGATCTCTGACTTCATGGACACCACCGACTTCTTTGAGACCACTGACAACGAGCTACCTGACGCCAACGAGAGCCTGTGTGAGCCTGAGAATCCTGACTACAATGACAGTCCTAAACCCGAGATGACTAACAATGACAATGGTGACGACAGTGAGACAGCCGACAACTGTGAGCCTAGGGTTGTGATTCCAGGTGCAGACTGGGAAAGCCCGGAAGACCAGAGTCTCTATGACCACGAGAATTTCCAATTGCATGCTGGGGGAAGCATCGTAAACCTAGGTGACAGTCAGCAGAATAGTGGAAACAACCAAGACAGCAGTGACAGTGACGATGGCGATGACATCAGTGATGATGGCAACGAAGGCGACACGGAGGGTAGTGATGATGATGGTAATGAGGGTGACAATGAGGGCAGTGACGATGACGACAGAGACATTGAGTACTACGAGAATGTCATTGAAGACTTCGAGAAGTATCTGAGTAGCTACGCCAATGAGGATGACTACGATGACGAGATTCAGTTCATCTCTGAAGAACTGGTGGGAGAAGAGGAAGAGGCCGATGAGGGAGGTGAGTTCTTTCCTTCCTTCCTCCTTTGTCTTTTGAGAACTTCCAGATTCTTCGGGCTGCTGAGAAGTATAGATGCTCGGTAAGCCCAGAAAATGGAGCTGCCGAATGTCTCATAGAGGAGTAGGAAGAGAAGACCTAAAAAACAGAGGCGCCATGTAAATTGGAAGTTGTGTCCCTGGTGAACACCACGGTGGAACTCCTCACGGAATGGTTTGGTGATCACACATGTGAGACAGTGTATACGATACCTGTTCAGAAACTCTGAGAACCCTGCCTTTAAACCTCTGCATGTCCTAAACTTAGTGACCACAGAAAAATTGAACACCAAAGTATGTGTTCGAGGAGACGTCTACAGGGGTCGTTGCACACAGAAGGGTGAGGGACACAGAAGTATTTAAGGCAATTCCTGGGTTTGGTTTTGAGCTGGGAGACTGGTGAAAGCAGGTATTTGAGCCTGCCTGTAAGCACAGGAGAGGAAAGAATCAGGAAAACCAACTATCCTTTAAGGGTTGACCATTGTGCACCTTTCGTTAAAGAAAGGGGCAAGCACCAAAGACAAAGGGATTCAAGCAGTGAGTATCCTCAGTCTACACGTATTTTCAGATTGGATAGGGAAATAGAGTAGATGATCGCACCTCTTTCCTCCCACTTAATGGCATCTCTTTTCTTCAAGAATGGGAGATGAAACTGTCTCGCTCTCCCGTGGGAGTGGGGTGGGAACTGGGTTAAAGAAAAGAAGCTAGAGCCAGTTTTGATCATGGGGGGGGAATACCCAAGAGTTGCCTGCAGATGGATGTAGATTTAGAGTAACTCCTAACTCAAGAAATTCGGGTGGGGAAGCTACTTCTGAGATGGAGCAGCTTTGACAGGACACAGGCAGGCTGGACTCCTGCTTCCAGCCCACTACTTCTGAATATATACATTGTCCGTTCCTCCCTCCCTCCCTCCTTCCCTCCCTTCCTGCCTCCCTCCCTCCATCCATCCTTGTTCCAAGTAGAGGCACCTGCCGAGTGACCCTAGGCCTTGCAGGGGTCCAGCTATGTCTTCGTTCCCTTCAGAGGAGGGACATCTGACTCCCCCTCTTCCATGTCCTTGTGCACTTCGCAGGCATCAACCTAGATGAGGAAGAAATCTACACGGCAGAAGTAAGTGTAGTGGACTCTGAAGATTCTGACGTCGTGGAGGAGCTGCACGTCCCAGCCACTTGGGCCAGCCCGGGGAAGAGAGAAGCCGAATAAATATCTACCCTCTGGGGCTGTCTCTATTACCCCTCCCCAATACACATACCTCCCCTATTTTCCTTCCTCCTCAGCTAGGGCTGTGCCGCCCAACAGTGCACTTCTGGAGTGTGATCGACTTCTTACACGGATTTAAAGTTTATTTTTATGGTTTAGTAATTCCAGAGTTCTTATTTGGAAGGGCTCGTCCCTTTCTTGGCCTTCGTCCCCTGCAGGCTTCTGTGTGCTGCTAGACATATTTATTGTGATGCCTTGGTCAGCCCCCTTCCCCTTAGAGTTGGTCCCAACCCCCTCTCTGTGCGGTGTGGACCCCCTGACTCCCAGGTGGCTAGGATCACTACGGCCACCCCTCTTCTGATCTACTCCACCTCAACCCTCTCTCTTTACCCCCACGCTGTGCCTGCTAGTCTGCCTGGGTATCTAAGGCCGCTGCGACATTTCGATATTGTGTCTCTGCTCCCCCAGAAGCCCCGCCCATTTCCCTGTAACTCTCCTGCCCCCCACGATCCTAATAAAACTGAGCAAATTCAAAATGCCACCGTGGAGTTTTTCGTGCCCCCAGAGCGCCGGACTGAGCGTCCACCTCCCCGTCCCCACGGCCATCCGCACAGCGGACGCGGGTGGGGCTCGGCCGAGCGCGAAGTGCGTGGCGTGGGACCCGCGGGGGCGTTTCGGCCAGGGCGGGGCTGAGATCCTGCCGGGTGGGCAGAAGCTTCTCGCGCCTTCTCTGGCGCCTGCGCACAGGCGCCCTGCGGCCCTGTGATTCATCTTCTTTTTCTTCCTGCGTCAAACCTTCCCTCGGGCCTGGCTGGGCCGCAATTCTATTTTTTCCTCCGGCTCGCACGTAGTTAAACAAGAAAATCACGACCCCAGTCCGCTCAGCATCACGAGATCACGCAGCCATATTGTCGTCTTAGGGAGGAGATGCAGGGGGCTGGGCCCGATGGGGAAGGGAGGGCAAAGGATGGATGAGGCTGGGGAAATTCCAGGAAGATGGGAAGGGAAATGATGGCGTAGCTGCGCGTTGGGGTAGTTAGGCGTGAAAGGCAGGCTTTATCTGGGAGAGCGTAGAAAGACGGACATGCATTCAACTCTGCATACGGTAACTTCAGTCGACAGACGGCAAAAATATTTTCCAGATTCACTCAGTCTAACGATGGACCTTTCACAGTGTATTCCTGAATCTTCCATCCAACGTCTTTATTTTGCAGGAAGGCTTTGGGATCCTGTTATATTTGCATTTTAGATGCCCTCTGCTGACGACCAAGAGAATGGATGGAAGGCAGGAAAGCGGTTCACACACACGACCTATTCCTCACGTGAGAAGGGACTTGACATTTGTAAAGCAAAGTTTCAGAGCAACTGTAGATTTATGAAATATTGCAAAAGTGATAGAGAATTCTGGAAAACCCCACAACCAGTTTCCCTTATTGTTTCACAATAGTCATAAATAACGCAAATAAGCATATTATGATCGTTCAAAATCTACATTATCAGGTTTCCTTAGTTTTTTAATTTATTTCTATTTTTTGACAGTTTTGTATATCTATAGTGAATTTTTCTAATTTTCACCCCATTACCCTACCTCCTTCCTCCTCTCCTGTAAAGAAGAGACAGAAGTGCTCACAGAAGTCAGAATTCCTCCAACAGATAGTGAAATACACAAAGAGCCCTGTCTTCAAGAACAGGGACCCTAAATCCTCACACTTAGCATGCTGGTGGTAGTACTGAAAAGTCTTCCAATATGCTTAATAAATGTGCAAGTAAATGAATATATCATGCAGAGAGGGGACTTGTAGTCCCCTTGAAGAAAGATCCCAGCTCTGTGTAGATACAAGAGAAGTACAAGGAGAGAATGCATGCACCCATTTGTGCAGGACATAGACAGAAGTCATCGTGAAGAACACTTTCTTCAGCCTGAGACAGGGCAGAGCTGGAGATTCTACAGTGGATTCGACTCTATGCCTATACTTCCCAGTAGGCAGCAAAAAAGCATGTCTCTATTCCAAAGAGAATAAGAGATAGTTTATTCTGAACTAAATACGGACGACCTTGCCCTGGACACAAGGATTCAAGTTGATCTGAATGAAATGATCCAATGTGGAAGTGGTTACATGAACTTCGAAAATAATATTCTCTAAAAAAATATTCTTTGACAGTTTCATACATGTGTACAAGAAATTATTTTCACATATTATCTTACCTCACTCTCCTCCTCCTCCTCCCATTGAAAACATTCTTCTTTCCAACAAGTTCTCCATCATGCCTTTTGCGTGTGTGTGACCTTAGTTCAATAAGACCTGCCTGCATTAGCATGGCACTTTCCAGAGCATGGATAGTATCTTGGTAGTTATATCCCGGAAGCAAGTAACCGTGCTTCCCCAATCCAGCATGAACCATCATAGTCCCTTGGGGAGCAGTGGTGCCACATGAGCTCCTTCCCCTCCCACGATGAAATGCGGACAGACCCAATCTTGTGTGTGTCTTGTGCATGTAAATAGAGCTGCGGTGAGCTCAGGGGTTCAACAGCCCTGAAGGCACTGTTTGGTGGTACTGCTTCCCATCCTCTGGTAATCACATCCTTTCTGCCCCACCTTCCGCGATGGTCCTTGTGCCTTGTGGGGAGGGAGGCATGGAAGGTGATTTACATATCCTGTTCAGGGTGAGACGCTCCACAGTCACTTATTTTCTGCACTATGACCACTTGTGCTTCCCCGTATTAGCCACCCTCCATTGCAAAAAGAATTTTCTCCGATGAAGACTGAAAGCTGTGCTAGTCTACAGGTTTAAAGGTAAGTAACTCAGTTTATGGCCCTTAATCCTTTTTAGGATCTCATCTAGAGCACTTATTCCACTTGGTTGTCACGTCACTTTAGGCGCCTCTTGGTTTGCACACTTTCTCACACTCGCTCTATTTTCGATTATGTGGAGTTACGTCAACATTTGAGAAGTATATTTGTGGAATATCGCTTAACTGCGGATTGTCTTTATTTGATTCTCTTTATTTAATTGGGTTGTGGGTTCGGGGGAGCACCACAAGTGTAAAAGATCACATTCATCACCGCATATCAAGGATATGCACTGTCGACACGGCTTGGCATTGGTGATGTCACCTTTCCTCACCTGGCTGAGGTAGTGTCCATCGGGCTTTTCCACGCCCGATCCTGTTCCCTTTGTTTTCTGTGTTGGACTCTGGAAAGCCGTTAAGGGCAGAAGTGAGGAATTATGCTATTGTTCCCTGAGAGGAAAGTACCCGCATAAACTAGTAAGAATTCTTTTGCATGAAAAAGCTGTTTATTTCCTACAAGTTACTAGGATGCAAAAATTGATGAGCTTTATATGTGGGAAGAGAGGTTAAAGAAGCAGAGATGATTCTAGGTTGTAGTGGCACCCTTGAAAAAATGCCCTTCCTCTCTGGACCTCCTCTTTGAAATAATTTGAATGTTAGATATTGGAAATAACTTTCCATGCTGCTGCTAAATGTTTTGAGAGGAGGATAAAGATTTTAATGCTTCCAGCTCTGGCCTCAGCTCACCTTATCAGAGATGGTTAAACAAGACTAGGATTTAGGAATGAGGAAGATCCCCGCCACAGGAGTCCCGTTTATCCGAGGGTGAAGTGGCAAGATTGCTTGGGCCGGGGATCAAGATAGCCCAGGAAATGGAAATCCTCCATGTCTAAAGGGGGAAAAGTTATTTAAAAAACAACAGTGACTAAAAAGAAAAGGATTGTCTTCTCTGAAGTAACGCTGTATTTCAAGGCTAGATCTTACAGGACAGGATCCTAATACAAGTATCCTATAAAAGAATGGAAATCAAAGCCCTGAAGCCAGTCCTAGTGAACACGTGTGTGAAGAGGGAGGGAGGAGTGAGGTCACCAGGACAAAGGCCCTGGAGTGGACCTGGAGAAAGTCAAAGAGTATCCCAGCCAGTGGGATGGGTGGCCACCCTGGTTATTCTTGTCCCAATCGGTCCCACCTGTGGGACTCCCTCAGTCTCTCTAGAGGGCCTCAGTTTTACCACATATGCTTGTTAAGAATTCTGGATGCCAGCCAAGAAGAAGAAACTTAACATTCCAAGATAAAGTCCAGCTTGAAGGCCAGTCTCTGCGATCTAAATGCACCAGGTTCTGATTCCTCTGTGCATCACCCCAAATCAGTTCTACAGGTCTTCATCCTAGCACTGAGAGGCCTCTTCATCCACTGTGTCACAAGGGACCCTTGTCATCACAGACACTGTCAGGATACAATTATGAGATTCTAGTGTGAATGAACCAGGGTGTCCTTGTCCTGGGCTGAAGTAGGAGAGGAGAGGATGGCTTTCCATCCAGAGGGACGTCTTGTTACCCATGTCCTCTCTTGTCAGTCTGGATCTCCCGAGAGGACAGTTCTAGAAAGTTTTTAAGGTCACATCTAGCTCCAAAACATAGTATATACTGAAGATCAGAGAAGATGGGCACCATTTGCTTGGACCATAAACAAGACAGGATGAGACTGAGTAATAATGGGCTTGTCATTTCACACGTCACAAATCTCAGCTACTCTACAGCCCAGACTACTCAGGAATTCATCAAGTAGCCCAGGCTGGCCTCACTCACAGCAATCCTCCTGCTGCAGTGTCCCAAATGCTAGGATTACAGGCATGGGCCGCAACGCCCCATTAAAACCTGAACCATTTATCTTATGTATGTTCTCTCACTTAATCTTCACAAGATGAGAAAAAAGTATCTTTCCATTTCACAGAGAGTTAAACTGAGGATTTTAGCGAACTGCCATTTCAATGCATAAGTAACAGGGCTTGGTAAATGGAATCCCATATGCTCACGATCACTTTATCCTCCGTGGGTGGGATTAGTGGTCACCTCAAGAAATAGAAAACCTGTTCAGATATGGGAAACTGGGAAGCGCCTGGTGGCGTCTTTAACAGAGAGGACTATGGGAAGGGTGACTGATGGAAAACAAGACCCACGCAGACGAGCACTCTGCGGGTCCGGCTTTGGGCTTCACGCCTGCGTGGTCACAGTGAACCCCCAGAGGCAGCGGGACTTGACGAGCGGTTCTTTCTGGCCAATCTGCTAAGGAATGGCCTGGCCCCTAAACCAATCGGACTCCTCGGGGGGAGTTCTCTTTGGCTTGGATCCTGGAGGAGGAGGCGAATAAAGTGTTGGGATTTTCAGCCAATCCAGGAAAGGCAGGAGGACACTTCTCCAATGAGAGCCGAGGAGCCGAGAGCTGTGGGGGCGGTGACTGGCTAAGCCCCCCAGCGAGCGTGGGGAGGGGGAACAGCGGCCAGCGGGTTGGCGAGGTTCTGCTGTGGCCTCGGTACCCGTTTGCGGCCGGGCACACGGGGGTCAGGTATCCGGCGAGCCGCGGTAAAGATCGGGGGGCCGGGAGCGTGGCGGGAGGGGGGGAGGCTCGGCATCCTTTCACCCGGCCGCCTTTCTACCGTAGGTCCGGGTGCCCGAGCAGCGTTTGCGTAGCCAAAAGGGAAGGCGAGTCCTCCCTCCGCCCACACGGCCACCAGGTGAGTACCTTGCCGAGTCCACCATCGGTGCCCACCCGCCGCCCCTCTCGTTCGCAGTCTCTGCGAAATAAAATAGGGCTTGCTGGTCATGTGATCGTTGTATCCCAGTCTGGGTCCAGATGTGCCCCCATCCCGTGGTCTGTCTGGCTGTCTGGGAGAGCCCAGACAGGAAGCTAAACCCCGACCACTTAACACTAGCTGTGCCACTCTGAGCTATATGCTGCACTTATCTGGACCTCGATTTCATCATCTGTCGAATGGGACTTCAATGATCTATCCCTGAGATTATGCGCATGCTTGGTTCCCTAGGAATTTTTTCAATAAATAATAATAGTCACGATGGAAAAAGAATGTCGTTTCTCTTGGTCTCTGTGCTTTCCCGTATGTCCCTGCGCCCGCACCCCTTGAATGTTTTTGAATGCTTCTATCCTCTCTATTATCTGTCCATAATGAACCTTCTTGCCTTCCTTGAAGATGTTAGTGATGCAGTTTATAACAATGCACCTCTAACAATGGTCCCCAAAATATAAAAATAGAGCCTGGCTTTGGGCTGTTTCTAGTCTCATCGGTGAGAGAGCCGCCTTTGTTCCCGAATGGGAAAAAAAATTAGATTAAAAAAACTTAAAAGACACTTTTTAGCCGGCTGTGGTGGTGGATCTCTGTAATCATAGCACTGGGAAAGGAGGATTTTACCGTGAGTTCGAAGCCAGACTGAGCTCCATAGGGAGTTCCAAGTAAACCGGAGCTGTGATGAAAGAACCTGTCTCGCAAAAAAAAAATTTTTTTTTAATTCCTCTTTTTAGTAGCCCTTCGTCCTATGTAATGTGAGTGACCACCGGAAGCCCAATGATCTTCTACATCTCCATGAAGCTGTGAATATTTTTTTTCTCTCTTTAGTCTGAGGTCCTTCCAGACCAGACCTGAAATTCACCTGCAGGCATCAACAAACCCCACCCTCAACCTCATTCCCATCCTGGCTTTTCATTTTCCTCTCTATCCTTGGTCATCCTGTCACCCCTTAGACCCAACATTCTACTTTTTAATGTGCATTTTTTAAAATGCCCCTTCTGTTGCTCTTAAACAAAGAGCATAGAAAATAGAATTAATCCCTGTAATTCCTCTGAAACCAACATAATGTCCCAGTTGTAATATGAGGGAGAAATAAATGAAAAAATTATAATGAAACAGTATGCATTGAAATACATAAAGGCTTGCATACAACATCACTAGAAGGCGTAATGTAATAATCCTGAACATAGCATTACTCATACCTACAACGCGTGACAGCTGTATGTACGTATGTTGACTGGCAACTCAGAAACCACAATTAGGGTACAGTTTCTCTAAATTACAGACAATTCCTCACAAAGTTCTAAGCAAAACGATATCTAAAATCCCTTAATTTGCATGAGAGTTGAGGGGCTGGAGAGGTGGCTCAGGGGTTAAGTCTGTGCCTTGCAGGCCGAAGGTCCTGAGTTCGGATCCTAGACCCAACCTATAGATGCTGGGCAGAAAGAAGGGGCGGCCTGCGTTTCTGGTCCTGGTGGGCGGAGCCTGTGAATCCCGGGGCAGAGTAAACAAAGAGGAGGTGGAGGCGTCCATGGTGGTTCCCGAATTCTCCCGTGGTTCTACACACGCACACACGCACACGCGCACACACGCACACGCGCACACACATGCACATACATACACACACGTACACATGCACAATTAAATAAATAATAAAAATTTTGCATGACAGTTGAATTTCTAGAAAAATAATTATATAACATGGTTATACATGCATGCGTATGTGCATGCATATAGAGGCCAGATGTCAACATTAATTCTGGGGTACAAACTCACTCCTCCATTCTTGCATAGTAAATACTGAGTGAGCCATCTCTCTTGCTCCTGGGAAACATTATTCTAAGCGAGAAAAAAAACAGTTAAGTATATTATAAAGTAGTAGATGCTTACAATAGACACATCTGTAGTCAGAGACAGAAAGCATGTTAGTGAAAGCCAGATACGGTAGGGTGCACTTGTATTTTTTCCTTGGGGGCGACAGAGGCAGCTGATTCCTGGGGCTGTCCGGCAAACTAGCCTGCTTTACATGTGGAGCTTCAGGCAAGGAGAGACTCTGTCTCGACACATAAGGTATACATCAGCCGAGAAATGACATCCAAGGGTGACCTCTGACCTCCACATGCAGACATGCACATACGCATGCATCCCCACGACCACAAACATACACAAGAATAATTGTTTCTAGTTTTATCCATGACACACATATATAACTTCTTTATTATATTAGCTCTTTGACAAGTTCATACATGTATATAATACATTCTGATTAGTTCTCCATCTTCTTTTTCTCTCCCTTCCTTCCCTCGCAATGTTTTTTCCTCCGTAGCAGTCTTTTTCCTAGACTCATGACTTTCAGTTTTCTTCTGTGACCCATTGTGTAACCATTGGGTTGGAACTATCCACTGGAAGTTGGTGGGCTCACCAATGGTATCTATTGCGCAGATATTGTATGTTTTGCTTATTCATTAGTCAGTTGATAGGCATTTTGGTTGTTTTCATATTTGGCTGTCGTGAATAATGTTTCCCTGAATGTTTATGTGCACATTTTTGTGTGAATATGTTTTCTCCTGGGTAGAATTGTGGTGTCTTAAAGCAACTGTTTCTAGGTTGACATCCAGTTTGCGTTCATCCTGGCAATGTATGCCAATTTCTCCACATTCTCAATTCAACATTCACTATCTTTCATTTTAGTTATCCTAGTAAATATTAAATGATATTTCATCATGGTCTTGATCTTCATTTTCTAATAATTAATGCTTTTAAATATCTTTTATGCATTTGAGTATTTGTATGTAATCTTTGAAGAAATATTTATTTAAATCCTTAGTCTATTTTCAACTAAATTATCATTCTTACATTCTTTTATTATTTATTATTTATTCAATTGTGTATGTATGCATGCGTGCGCGTGTGTATGTATGTGTGTGTGTGTAAAACCACGGACGGATTTGGGAACCACCATGGACCGCTTCCACCTCCTCCTTGTTTACTCTGCCCCGAGATTCACAGGCTCCGCCCTACCAGGACCAGAAATGCAGGCCGCCCCCGTTTCCGCCTGGCGTCTATACATGGGCCTAGGATCAGAACTCGGGACCTTCCGCCTGCAAGGCAGAGGCTTAACCCCTGAGCCACCTCTCCAGCCCCCATTCTTACATTCTTAAGAGTTCTTTCTATATTTGGATATAAATCTCTCATCAACAAGAATTGCAAGCATTTTGTCCCATTCTGTAGGATGTGTTTTTGTCTTCTTCATGGTGTACTTTGGTGTTCAGAACTTTTCATTTTGATGATGTCCAGTTTATCTTTTTATTTAGCACTTGAGATTATGATGCGGTCCAAGAAGCCATTGCTTAACTTAATGTCACTAAGATTTAATCCTATGTTTTCTTCGAGAAATGTTACAGTTTTAGCACATCACATTAATATTGATGACCCATTTGACTTATAAGGCTCTGACTTGGTCTGTTTGTGTGGCTACAACAGAATGCCTGAAATTAGGGAATGTATGGAGAAAAAAACCTTTATTTTTTACAATTTTTGAGGCTGAGAAGTCCAAGATCAAGGACGAGTAACTTCTGCTGAGCACCTTCTTCCTACGTCAGAACAGAGCAGAAAGCATCATGTGGTAAGAGAGTTAGACAATGAAAACGGATTTCTTTCTTCTCTAAAGTGACTTATCCCCACCCTGAGGTTTCAACTAACTCTTATTTACCTTCCAAATACTATCAGCCTAAAAATTTGAGTATTAAGTTTCAGACACATGAAATTTTGAGAGACACATTCAAATCACAGCAGGGCCCACATTCTTTGTTCTCATGGGGACATCTAGTTACCCCAGGGGCTTCTGTCAAAAAAAAATTTTTTTTTCTCCATTGGATTGCTTTGGCTACTTAGTTGAAAGTCAGGTAATCATATATCGTAAGTGTGAAGGTTAATTTATGGAGTCAGTTCTGCTGATTGTGTGCGAGACCACAATGCCTTTATTCTTCATTTGTCTAACACAATTTGAAATCGAAAAGTGAAAGTCCTCCAACTTCGCTTTTTAAAGCTTGTGTTGATTAAAGTCCTTGCATTGTTGTTTGAATTTTAGTATCAGCTTGTCAGTTTCTTTTAATTCTATCATTTATTAATATATTTATTGATTGTGTGTGCTCATATGCGGGAGTCTGCAATGGTGTGTGTGTGTGTGTGTGTGTGTGTGTGTGTGTTGTCAGAGGACACATTCGGAAGTCAGTTCTCTCCTTGCACTTTGTGGGCTCTAAGGCTCAAATCCATATTGTCGGGTTTGCCCTTTATCGTCAGTGGTGCTGAGCTCCTTGGAAGCTGTAGCTGCTTTCTCAGTAAAACACCTGACTCGAACAACTTACTGGCGAAGGGATTTTATTGGTCCACAATTCAGAGTACAGACCATCATGGTAGGTGTGAGGGGGACTGGTTAAACCACATGCAAAGTCGGCCGCCAATGCGTGCGAGCTTGCTTACTGGCCTGTCTGTCCACTTTGCAAATAGTTCTCCCTCTCTCGATCCATGTGCTCAGAGAATGAGCGAACCCACTGTGATCTGGGTCTCCTCACATCAGTTATGCAGTCAAGACAATCTACGAGTTTTCCCAGAGCTCTGTTTGAACTAGATAATTCCTCATAGGTGTGTTCAGAGGCCCACCTCCCAAATAGCAAAACTGAGATCATCACAACATTCTTGTTTGATTTCTGATTTTAGAGGAAATGCTTTCAGTTTTACCCCGTTAATACAATACAAGCTTTATAGGTTTGTTGTATGTGGCCTGTATTATGTTTAGTTATGTTCCTTCTATTCCTAATTTCTTCAAGGCTTTTATCAGGAAAGAATTTGTCAGACACCTTATTGGGATGATCACAAGATTTTTTTCTTTAACTTTATTACTGAGATATATTTATTAATTTTTATGTGTTGAACCATCTTTGTGTCTCTGAAATGAAACTGGTTTGGTCATGGTATATGACATTAATGCATTTTGGAATTTACTTTGGAAGTGCTTTATTGGGATTTTTGTTTGTATCTATGTTCATTGGGGAGATTGGTCTATAGTTTTATTATTGTATCCTCATCCAATTTGGATATCAAGATAATACTGATATTGACCTGCATAATGACTGACATACCAACATGCACCTCCCAGACTAACTAAGAACTTAAGAAAGATAAGCATACACTGGAAACCTTGGGGACTAGAGCTGGACTGATGAAGGAAAATGCCCCTATCAGTGAGGTGGCCTGAAGAGAGGCAACTTGGTATACCACAGAGTCCTGAACATACACAAGAGTAGACAAGCTAGAACCCTGGGCTCTATAGAAGCAGACAAGCAGGAGGGTGGGATGGATTGCTGAAGGGAAGGGAAAATGATGGGAGGGGCGGGGGATGGAGGGAAGCAGGGATAAGTACTCCATATGCTTGTAAAAGTATAAAAATAAATAGGGCTGGAGAGATGGCTCAGGGGTTGTGATTCTGTCTCACAAACAGAAGGTTCTGAGTTCGGATCCCAGGTCCCACGTTAAAAAAAAAGTATAAAAATAAATAAAAGAAAAAAGATAATACTAATATCATAGAATGAGTTTTGTACTTTATGGGAACAGTTGGAAGAATATTAGTGTTACCTCTTCTTTAAATGTTTTGTAAAATTTCCCAGTGATTACTTCTAGTCCTGGAGTTTTCTTTGTTGGAAGGCTTCAATTTTGCCACTTAACTATGGGTATATTTAACTTGATTATATCCTCTGGGATTTAACTCTGGCAGGTCATGCGTGTCTAGCCATCTGTCCATTTGTTCTAGATTTTCCAAAGTTTTTTGTTTTGTTGTACTTTAGGTTTTTTGTTTGTTTGTTCATTCGTTTGGAGGGTGGACGGGTGGGTAAGTGGTTAGCTGGTTGAAACAGGGTCTCTCTATGCAACCCTGACCAAAGTAGAATTTGCTATCTCTATCAGGCCCTGATTCTGTGGAGATCTCCTGCCTCTGCTTTTCAAGTGCTGTGATTACAAGTCACCATGCCTGACTATAATATGTTTTCAGGGTATTCCCTCATGATCCTCTGGATTTCAGTGTAAGCATTCACAGCTACAAACGTTCTTCTTTGTTGTACCCCAAGAGTTTTGATAATTTGTGTTTGAATGTTCATTTGATTCTAGGTATCTCTAATCTCCTCTCTGCTCTCTTCAAGAATTTCTTGATAGGGCCTGAAGAGATGTCTCAGAATGTAAAGCCTCCGCCTAGCAAGCAGAAGGACCTGAGTTTGGATCCCAGATCCCTGTAAAAACTCTGGGTGGAGATGGTGGCTGCCTGCACTTCTGGCTCTGGAGGGCAGAGCCTGGGAAATCTCAGAGCAAAGCAAGAAGGAGGTAGAGCAATCTAGGATGGTGCCAGAAGTCACCCTTAGGCCTCCACAGACACACACAGACAGTGTCCTCTGATACACACGCGCGCGCACACACACACGCACACGCACACGCACACACACGCACACATGCAATAAATAAATAAAATGTTTAAAAACCTTTTGATAATTCAAGTGTATTGGGGGTATAATTCAATAGGTAGAGTGTCTGCCTAGCATGCATGAAATCTCCAGTCCCCAAAGCTGCATAAACCACTCTTGGTAGTGCAAGCCTATAATCCCAGCTTTGAAAAGGTAAAAACAAGATCAGAAGTTCAAAATCATCCTAAGCTACATAGAGGGTTTGAAGTCAGCCTGGAATACCCAAGACTGTATTTCAAAAAAGAAAATATATTTTTCATTCTCTACATATTTGTATGTTTTCTGTGGTTCACCTCATTACACTGATTTCTACTTTCATTCCACTATAATCTGAAGTACGAGAAATTACTTTGATTCTTTTGTGTTTGTTAAGAATGGCTTGCGACCTGCAATCGAATCTCTCCCCACCCTAAAGCTCAGGGAATCTTGCAGAAGAGGGGATAG
This sequence comes from Typhlomys cinereus, assembly GCA_023101885.1. NCBI lineage: Eukaryota > Metazoa > Chordata > Mammalia > Rodentia > Platacanthomyidae > Typhlomys > Typhlomys cinereus. Next base: position 3,887,053 of record JALPQD010000188.1, read on the forward strand.
TAAGAGTGTGAGCCTTAAGGTGGGGAGGACCACTGCATCCAGGAACTCACTGCAATGAGACTTATCCTCACCGAACCTGCACAATGACTGACGTATCAACATTCCCCGTAGATGAGGAACTTAGGAGAAATAATTACATGAAGGTGAAATCTTAGGGCTAGACAGGTGCAGGGAAGTGCCCCTATGAGTGGGTCTACTTTAATCTGCCACAGAGACCTGAGTCCCCACTACAGCAGACAACCCGAAAGGAGCCTTGGGGTCACACAAGCACACAGGCGGGAGCGTGGGAGGGAGAGAGGCATTGGGAAGAGAGGGTGAAAGAGGAAAGAGCGATGGAGGGAAGTCAGGAACAACCACTTATTATGTTTGTAAAACTAGAAAAGTAAAACAATTTTTAAAAAGAATTGCTTGCAGTCTAGAAGGTGGTGTGCTTTGGAGAAGGTTCCGTGGGCTGTTGACGTGTGTATTCTGTATCTACGGGACCAAATCTGTTCAATCCGTTTCATCTATGGTTAGTTTAACTCTGAAGTCTTTGCTGGCTTTCAGTTTGGGTGTTCTCTCTCTTTTTTTTTTTTTTTAACATTTTTTATTATCTCCGCTCATACAAACTTAATAGGTACACCGGTTCCCTCCCCCCCCCCAGTGCCTCCCGCCCCAATCCCCAGAGAGTCCTTTAATGTGCATGCCTGACCCTCCTCTGGGCCCTCCTCTCCGATGACATACAAGGACCCAGTACCATTTCCCTGAACTCTTTCCTTTGTTCCCCTTAAGCATAGGAACACGACTGTGGCTGTCAATCCCTTGCCTCCAAGGATCTTGGTGCTTTTAGCAAATGCTAGACTTTGTGGGATCAATAGTGTGTTGGACATTGCGCAGGGCATGCAAAGTCCAATTATGATTGCTTCGGCCCTAACTTGTGTGGAGTATCTTGCATATCATTGCTCCTCCCATCCTTGTGCTCTTACACTCTTACTGCCCCCTCTTCCGCATTTTTAAACTTTATTTATTTATTAATTCACTCTGTGTGTGTGTGTGTGTGTGTGTGTGTGTGTGTGTGTGTGTGTGTGTCAGAAGGCACACGTGTCTCTGTGGAGGACCAAGGGTGAGTTCGGGAATCATCCTAGATTGCTTCTACCTCTTTCTTGCTGGGATTTTCCAGGCTCCGCCCACCAGGACCAAAAGCGTGTTTCCACCTGGTGTTTTTACGTAGGACCTGGGATCTGAACTCAGGACCTTCTGCTTGCGAGGCAGTCTTAACCCCTGAGCCACCTCTCCAGTCCTACAGCAACATTTTTAAATTTAGTTCTATTCTTTTTGAGTTTCATACATGAATGCAATGAATTTATGTCTTTTTCGCCCGTTATTATTCAATCCCATTCCTCATCCCACCACAAACCTTTTCTTTTTCAAGCAAGTCTCCCTCTTACCTTCATATCATTTTGCAAGCGTACCACTGAGTTTCACGTGTGTTGCCTGCATTGGCATGTGTCCGAGTACTCGCTGGAACATGGATGATATTCAGTGGGTATGTCACAGACAAAAGTTGCTCCTCTTCGCACAGCCAGCCTTGATCCTCCGCAGTCCCTCAGGGGAGTGTGGCACTTTTGCAATCTTGCCTCTTCATGATGAAATATTTATAGGCCAAATATGTGTGTTGCAGAACTACACACTTAGGATTGTTGACTAAGTGGCTTGATATTCTGATGAGTTTGCCTTTCTAGATGACTGATTTTCTTCGTTTTGTACTTTTGACTTTTTTAACTGCATAATTTCATGTAGTCCAGACTGGCCTCAAACTTACTATATAGCCAAGATTGTATTTTAATTCCTTGTGTTTTGGGCCTTGAATTCTTGAACCCACCACCTCAGTTTCCCAAGTTGCTGGGATTACAGGCACAAGCCACCACACCCAGCTTTACAGTTTTCTTTATAAACTGCTTCTCAATTCCTGTCTTCTTTTGTGTTAAGTATAAGCTGTCTACTATAATCTTTTAATTCCCCTAACTGTCTTTTTAGCAAAATTTTTAATGATTACTTTGGGTATTACAATTAAATTTGCAATGTGAAAGAATCTACTTTGGATGAGTAACACTCTAATTTCAAGTAGTATGTTAAAACTTTGCAATGCTGAAACAGAATGATCGCAAGTTCAAGGCTAGCCTGTTCTACATGTAGCATGGCCTTGTCAAGGAAAAAAGGAAGGTAGAGAAGAAGGGGATTTTTTTCTGTGTGAGCCTGCTCGCTGCCATCTCTGTTGTAGTAATGGCTTCTTTCATTATTATAAGTCTACCAAGAGTTTTTATTATTATTCCTTTATGAAGTTATTTTTCCCTTTTGTCAGAAGTTGTATTTCTGAAGAATGTTAGCAAGCAAAAGCTATGAAGCTTTGCACACCAACAAGTGCAAATATTTTCAGTTAAAACTGGTTTGAAAATTAAATACTTCTTGACACTACACGTGTTCTTCTATTTTTTAAAAAATTTATGCTCTCTTAAGGCTTTACTCCTGTATTTTTATCTCGTCCCCCCTTCCCCCCATTTTTTCGCACTTCAAACTTTCTTCCTCCCCACATATCTCCTTTCTGCTCTCACGTCCTTCATGCGTGTATGTCTTAATAAGTCCCATCTGGGTTCCTTATAATGACATGTGTCTGGGTACTTGCTGGGCATATCTCTGGGGACAGTTGTTCCCCTTCTGTCCTATGTCGTCTTAATCCTTGTTAGTCTCTGAGTGAGGGTGGTGCCACTTGAGGTCTTTCTCTTTTCGTGAAGTAGATGGGCCCAATCTGTGGTTTGGCAGAAGTAGAACAGCTGCAGATGCCTTTCATGTTTTTTGGAAACAGAAAGGAGAATAAAGGAAGCAAACAAAACTATTTTATAAAGCCTGCCTATTTATCTTGAAGTTAATATGTAGTGCTTTAGTTTCATCCTCAAATGAGTGTTTCTTTAGATCTGGTAGCAACAAGTTTCCTATTTATTTTAACTTTTTGTTTCATCTTTATAGGATAACAAGACTGGTTATAAAATTCTATGTCAATAATCTTTTTTTATTTTTCTACTTTTACGAACATCGAGTATTCATTTCAGCTTCTGTCCCTTCCCCTCCCTTCCATCTTCTCCCTTCCTTTCATCATTCCCTCCCACTCCCTCCCGCCCTTCCGCCTATGTGTTTCTATGGGCCCCAGGGTTCACTCTGGCTTGTCTACTCCTGTGGGGGCTCAGGCCTTTATGGTATATCAAGTTACCCCTCTTCAGGCCATTCCACTGATTTCCCTTCACTCATCCAGCTTTAGACCCAAAGGTTTCCACTGTAGGTTCCCATTCTATGGTATAATAACAGCTGCCTACAGGACAGTTTGATGTACCGTCTTCCTACTTACAGGTTTATTGACTGTCTTCACAGTGATCTATTTCTTTCCCTTCTTTAGGTTCTTGTTCTAGTTTACAGTACCAGGGATGGGTACCATTCTGATAAGCAGGTCTTGAATCCAATCAAAAAACAGTTGGTTTTCTCCTTGGTACTCATACCACTATTACACTGGTGGTCACCTGTTGCCATGGTGATTTATATTGCAACTTACAGATCTCGTGCCTTTGATGGGACTTGTGATTATTTCTCTCCCCCAGAAGCTTCTACAGTATTGCTTGGTACTACTGTGTAAGCTATCCAGGAAGAAGAAAGTCCTCTGACCATGTTCTGTGATCCATTTGTGTTGCATCTTAAGTAATAAGGTCTTACTGACAGTTTTCGGAGAGTAACCAAAAGCAATGGCAAAAGCCTATGGTATTAGGGGGCCTTTAAGACCTCTCTGACCAACATTTTATCAGGAAGTGCCACATTCCTGTTACTTCTAGCATAATTTTGTCTCTGGGTTCTAAGTGGATCAGTGACTGCCCATTCTTGTTCCTTTCTCAGTCAATAATATTTTCTTTCATAATTTTGAAAATACCATATCATCTTCTGATAAGAGGAAATCATTAAGCTTACTGAATCACTTTCTTTTTTATATTGATAAAAAAATCATTTAGGGGCTAGAGAGATGGCTCAGGGATTAAGACTCTGCCTCACAAGCAAAAGGTCCTGAGTTCAGATCCTAAGTCCCTTGTAAAAACCCCAGATGGAAATGCCAACAGTCTACATTTCCAACCCCCAGTGGACGGAGTCTGGGAAATCCTAGAGCAAAGCAAAAAGGAGGTAGAAGCAATCCAGGATGATTTCCAAGTCACCCTTGGTCCTCCACAAGGACACACACACACACACACACAGAGATACATAGATAGATAGAGAGAGAAAGAGAGAGAGAGAGAGAGGAGATAGATAGATAGATAGATAGATAGATAGATAGATAGATAGATAGATAGATAGATAGATAGATAGATAGATTAAAAATCACTTAGGTAAATATTATTTCAATACATACTTGATGTAAGCTAATCAAAATGGAAATGGGAGGGTAGAGGTGACAGAAGGGAATATCTCTAACATACAGTATATACTTATGAAAATTTGAAAATAATGAAAAAGACAAAGTACAACTGTCACAATTTTTATAATATGTAGATGATATAAATAACACATTATATGACCCAAAGCTATTCAACAAAATATAAGATGACAGTAAAATAACAAAGAACTATACACTTAATGAAAACATAATTAGCAACAGACTGTTCAAATCAAGCAAACACAAATTGTTTTACACTTTCCATGTTTATTTTACACTTTGCTTCATAGATTTAATGATAATTGAGGCTTCTTTTAAGTATGATATTTAAGTATGAGATTTCAAATGTTAACAGCTATATTTTCAGAGGTGTAGCTCAGTGACAGGCCTTTTTCATTTTTATTCTTTTGTGTATATTTTCAAATGGCTTGTCTTCAGGTTTATGGATTCTTCTTGATTAATTTTGCTTTTGATGTTCTATATTGCATTTTTCACTTCAGTCATTGTATTTTTCTGCTCCAGAATTTTTTATAATTTTTTATCAAATTTCCTTTTTGATCATATATCATTTTCTTTCTATCATTGAATTGTTTCCCTGAATTTTCTTTGATTTTAGCAAATTGCCTTGCAGCAATTATTCTGAGTTCTTTTCAGGCAGTTCACAAATCTTTTCTTTAGGGTCGGTGGCTGGTGCTTTTTGTTATTGCTACATTTCCCTGATTTTTTTCCTTGCTCCTTATGACTGTATTTTTTTTTGTCTATATATTTGGAGACGTAGGGTCTTATTCCAATCTTTGCAAAAGTGGCTTTGTCTGTGCCCTTCATTAGTCTGGGTGGTCTGTAATGCTTGAGTGCTTGGTTGGACTGTGCTGGCATTTGGGCTATCAGGTAGATAGGCCTCATGTTTAGGTCCATGGGATTGAGTTTAGAGCTTTGGTGCAATTGTCTTTGTTATGCATAATAAAAGATGAAACAGACTTGTAGAAAGGAAGCTGAGATGAAGTGCTCTTCAGAACATCTTTATTGTGAGATTTACAGATTCATGACCATAGCTCTAAAGTAGAAGAGCATTAAAAGAGATAGCATCATAGCTATAAGCAGTCACGATGAATCTTGATGGGAAAGAGAGCCTTCAGTTCCCAGAATGCAATGGGACAATGCACTGTCGACCACATAGTGGGATCCTGAGGGAGAGAGAGAGACGTCTTGGTTTCCTATGGCCGAAAGGGCTTTCTGACTCTCACAGGTTTCTAGAGGCAGGCAGGATAAGCTCCATGCCCGGTGATCCAGCCTAAGTGCTACAGGTCAGGAAGGCTCTAATAAAGATAAAGTTATGACTCAAGGCTTTCTCATAGCAGCAAGGGGGGAGGAGTGAACTCAACTCTCTATACAGTGTCATAGCAGCTTTCTGAACTTGACCTTAAGAGAGAGTGACTTCAGGAGGGAAGAGAGAGCAGTAGCTAGAGGATTTGTATCTAACACATTGACCTGTTGATTGGCTCCAAAGTCATGGGCCTAGAGCTTATAGTCATGACTATCTATAGGTTGCTAACCTGACTTCTGGGTATATAGTGACTCGTCTGGTACAAGGATAAACCTTAATACCTAGTCATTGAGGCCTGGCCCAATACTACGACAATCTTGGAAACTGAATTCACTCTGTAGGGGATCTGAGTATTGGGTTTGTGCAATATGACCTAGAATCTGCATTTGCAGAGGTGGTCCTGGAATCTTGGTATATAAGGTTTGGTCAGGTACCAGTGTCTACTAGAGTATCAGTGGACCTCGTGCTGGCGGAGAAGCTTGGTTCCCATGGAGCTGGAGACCACGAGACAGGCCTGATACTGGGGCAAGTGTGTAGCATGGATCAGTGGGCCTCATCTCAGCCTTGGGGTCTCCTAGAACAGCCTAGTGTGGAACAAGGCTCAGTGCGTCCCAGAAGAGGCCGAATACTTCAATGTGTTTCTGTCTCATTTCAGTGCTGCCCTGGGTGCTTTAATCCATCACCTTGCTTCTTCAGCTCAAACAAAGATGTTTGTATATGTAGATAGTTAAAAGGGTTGCTTCTGTTGGAGTAGAGATGCTGGAAAGTCCTATTCTTCATCATGCTTATATCTGGACTCCCGAAGTTGATTCTGTCTGGGGGTGGTTGGTTGGCTTGTTTGCTTATTTTGCTACTCTTGTGGTTGTAATTATCTTTATTATTGGTATGTATTAACTTTTGGGGACTAGTTCTATATATTCTATAGTCCCTGTATTATATGATGTGGCCTTTGAGTTTTCTATTAACATCTTGTAAAGCTCTCATTTTGGGATTTAATAACACCTGAATAATAAGTTTGGTAATCAGCCAGTGACTGATCAGGAGCAGTCCTAAAATATCTTGCCACATGTTTTACACACTTTGCTCTGAAGGGCTGGATGAAAAAGCAAACCTTTAGATTTCAGCTAGGTTACAAAATCACCTGAGCTTCCGCTTTTCTGTTTGAACATGGTTTCATAACCAGCCAGAAGCGAGTGAATTGCATCCTTAACCGAGGTTTGGGGAGCATATGTATGGCCTTAAATACTTTTACAAACCCATTAGAAGTGTAGAAACCCATCGGAGCTTTTCAAAGTTATTACCAGATGTATCGAATCCCCCAGGTGTAATGTTTGTGGTCTGGAATATGCTTACCTTTTGGCTATTGTACGACTAAGACAGATGAGACAAGTACAGAAAGGAAATCGCCTCAATTAACATGCCATAAGCTTTATAATCTTAAGTTTCTGTCTGGTACTTTCCATTGGTTTTCACTTCATTCTGTGACTTTGGTTAATTGCAACAGTTCTCAAGTAATTCATTTTAGTCGTTTCATTCATATTTTTAGTGTTCGAGAGAGAAGGTGAGATCATCAAACTTCCTGCTTTGCTATTCTATTTATGTCTTATTGCTCCAATCTTATAAAATAAAAAAGAGTTTTGGGCATGGTGGATTTGATGCTCATGGTGGAATCTAGGACCTTGTCTGTCACAGTTAAATGGTCTCCCACAGATCTACACCTTCAGTCACCTGTTATTTGAGATATGATCTTGATATGTATCCCAAGCTGGTCTCCAAACACTGGCCTCTTACCTCGGCCTCCTGACTGATAAGGACACCATGTCCATCTTCCTCAAAAAGCAATTTCTAGATATGTATCCCCTTACAATTATGACTTCATTTCATAATTCCTCTAACAATAAAATCTCCAAGAGTTTATAGCTTTACGTTTTCTATTCTTCCACCAGTTGTTCATATACATTAAATACATGATGAAAGAATAAATTTCCACATGAGTTATGTCCTAGTTTGAATGTAAATTTTCTCCAACATTTGAATGTTCGAATGCATTTGAATGCTTGTTTCCAGCTGGTGGTATTATTTAGGAAGGTCATGGAGCTTTAGGGGGTGGAGTCCCTTGGAAGAAATACTTCACAGGGAGACAGGCCTGAGATTTGCTGACCGGGGCCTGCTTGCTGGACTCTTGCTTAGTCTCACTCTTCTTCCTGAGTAAGGCTTCAGGGCAATAACCAGTCTCCCTCTCCCGCCACTGTATGCTCTGCCCATTGCCATATGTCACCTGCCATGATGGGTTCCACTCTCTGTAACTGTAAGCCAACTAGTGAACCTTTTCTCCATTAAGTTTTTTGGGTAAGAGTATTTTATCATAGCAATAGAAGAGTGCCCGGATAGGGCACTGACAGCGGTCTAAGAAGTTATTCCACACATCTGATCATTTAATTTCATTATACATTGCTGGAACCAAATACCTGAAGCAAGCAACTTAAGGGAAGAAGAGTTTACTTGACTCGCAATTCCAGGTTACATCTGTCGTTGTGGGGAAGTTACAGTGGCGAGAGCTTAAGACAGCTGGTGGCATCACACCCAAGCGAGAGCAGAGAGTAATAGTAAGTACACGTGCTTCCCTGGATTTTCTGCCTAGGGAATGATCCCTCCTATAATGGGCTGGGTATTTTCATATCAAAAACAATCCCTCATCAACACGCCAAGACGCCAACCTAAATAGAGAGAATCCTTCTAAAGTATGCCTGCCAGGTATCATGTTGACATTAGCATTAATCATCACATCTAACTTGATGAACTATGTTAGCTACTTGGATCCTGGTGGTGGTAAAATACAGGAAAGAAACCTTAAGACTCACAGCTCGGGGATATAGTTCATCAGGCTGGCGAAACTTGAAGCGACTCAAATGCCTGCTGTCAGGAATCAGAGACAAACACACATATGTTCTGTTCACTCTCCTTTCTTATTCAGTCTGCAACCCTGGCCTATGGAATGTGGTACCACCCATATTTAGGGTATGTCATTACATCTCAGTTAACTTAATGTAAATAACCCTTCACCGACATGTCCAGAGGTTTCTCTTTGAAGTGATTCTAAATCCTGTCAAGTTGACAATATTAACCATCATATGTCCATCCCTTGTCAACTTGACACCCAAATACAATATTTTTTGTCAAGAATCTTCCACCCGTTTACCCCATACATTTGTGTCCATCTCATAACATAAAATATATTCAGTTCAACGTTGTTGATAAATTCATGACAAAACAACTTAAGAGAGCAAGGGGTTTTATTTATTCTTATAGCTGTCTGGTTACAGTTCCTTGTCTAGCTTGGCAGGATGAGTCTACACCAATATCAGGACTAGAGGAAGCTGGCTACACCATTATCCATAGGACTATTGAGAGACGGACAATCATCACTTGCAAAACCAGAATGTCAGGCCAAGTTACAGAAGAATGCCAACTTTCTTAACCAGCTCCTTCTATCGTCTTCAGCAGCCCAGGGACTAGACCACCATGTAGATTATTGGAATAGAATTCAGGCAGTCAGGCTTTGCAGCAAGTGCCTTTATTTGCTAAGCCATTTACCAACCCAACTATGAGGATTTCTAAAGTTAGTGTCATAGTTAGATTTAGGTGTCAGCTCGACAGTTGAAGGCTGAGAGCTCTGGACACATTTGTAAAGAACTGGTAGTTGCATTAAGCCCAAGCAAGCCTGCAGGAGATTGTCTGATTGATGGGAGATCCAGCCCATGAGTCTAACCATCATACAGACAGTCAGTTACAGGGTTACTTAAAGGAACATGAGTGACCGATAACCAGCCACATCCAGGAAAGGATGTATAAGTGATGACTGATAAAAATTACATCCCTGGAGTTATTGCTCGTCCTGTAAGTAGCTCCCACGAGGTCTCCTCCCTCCCCCCAGTAATTTCTTTGCTTTTGTAACTTTGATGGAAAGTCTTGTGAATCTTACAACTTTTTGAGCTCCCCGAACTTGGAAAGTTTTGAAGCTGCCCGAATATTAGGACTCTCCTCTTCCCTCCAGGAGGAAATGTTTCTGTCCAGTAGAAATTATGATAGAACAATATTGCATGTGGCTATTTATAACTTCCTTTTTCACCCAATGTCATATTTCTAAGAATCATGCCTGTTGTTGCGTACAACTATAGTTAGTCCATTATTAATGATGCAGAACTTTTCACATGATCATAAAGCAAGTTATCATTTATACTTTGATTTATATTTGAGTCTTTTATAATTTTTCCTTTTTTGAATGGTATTGCCATAAACATTCTTATATATGTCTCTACTATACATAACACTCACTGTCTCAAGGTATACACTGAGGAATGGAATGCTGGTTAATAGGATATACGAAAGTTCAGTTTAACAGGAATCTGCCACACTGTATTCTAAAAGATGATACCAAACTATACTCCTTTTACAGCGTATAGGAAATTCTGTGAATCTATATCCTCATATACATGATATAATCCCATTTGCCATTACATTCAGCATAAGATATTATTTCACTGTGAACTTAATTAGCATTTTTCTAGTTATTAATGTGGTTGATCTTCTTTACTCAGTTATTGGCTGTGTTTCCTCTTTTGTTAAAGGATTATTTGTGCATTTAATTTTTTTCTCTTTTGAGATCTCAATACCCAAACAAGAGACAGTCTAGTGTATTGGAAGAGCAGTGAAATGGACAAGTAACCAGAATTTAGAGTACCAACCACCCTAAAAATGCGCAGCTGGAATCAGGACAACCAAATCTCTTTCCATCCTAAGGCTCAGGGAATCTTGTGGAAGAAGGGGTCGGTAAGATTGTAAGAACCTAAAGATGAGCAGGTCCACGTCTGGCAGGAAATTCCACTCAAGGCAGGGTTGCTGCGCCTAGAAACCCACTGCGATGAAACTTATCCCCACCAGACCTGGACGATGCTGACATGTCAACATTGCCCCATAGATTAGCAAGGATCTCAGGAAAAACAATTACATGTAGTGGGAACTTTAGGGGATGAGGCCAGACAGATAGATGAAGGGGTGTGCGCTTGTCAGTGAGTCTACATTGAGAAGGGCCACTCAGTTTACTAGAGAGGCCTGAGTTCCCACTACAGTACATAATCCAGAGGGCACCCTGGGGCCCAAGGTGAACTGGTTTTCTCATCTATGGCTGTAATAACAGGTATTTACAACGCAGCTTGGTGTGCTGTCTTGCTAGCTAAACATTCAGAGTCTGCTCTTGCTCTGGGATCTATGTCTTTCCTTTTCATAGGGTCTCGTTTTAGTTTACAGTAACAGGAATGTGATCCTTCTTGACATTGAAAGATTTTATAATTTTGGTTTTTTTTTTTTTTTTGAGGTGTCTTGTTTCCCGTGGCCCCTGTTGATCGGAGAGGTCTCAAAGCCCACCCCCGCCCCCAGCCACTTCTGGCTGCCGGAAGCAGCACAACTCCAGGTGGGCAAAGCTCAAGAAGATGCATTTTAAAAGCATTTTTAATGATGTGTAGAACTTATTTATTTTGGAATCTCATCATTTATCAGTTAAATGAACCAAATATATTCTCTCTGTTTATGACTTTGTTTTATTACATCTGTTGCAGTTCATCTGCATGGTTACTGATAAATCACCATCAAATACCTTAAGGGAACAAGGGATTTATTTTCTCCTACCATTATCCGGTTACAGTTCTCAATCCAGCTTGACAGGAGAGCTCACGCCAACACCAGGGTCACATCATCTCTACATAAGGGCTGAGAGAGGGACAATCCTTCCTTGCCAGACTAGTATGTCTGGCCAAGTGTACATAAAGATGCCAACTTTCTTAATCAGCTCTCCGTATTTTATTCCAGAGCCTAGTCCCACCCACCATGGGCCGGGCCTGCCCCATCAGCTAGACAATCTCCTGCAGGTTTGCTCTGGGCTTAACTCAACAGCTAATTCTCTACAAATGTGCCCAGAGCTCAAACCCTCAACTATCAAGTGGACAACTGTGCCTCACTATGACAACATCTTTACATGAGCAGAATTATTTTCCTGTAATACTGGGGATTGAAGTCAGGACCTCAGTGCTGGCAGGTAGTCTATCACTGAGCTTCACCCCAACTCTAGAAACCTCTTTGTGTAAGTGAGTTGATGAGTCACTTTTTTCTCTAAGTAATTCGTCTAGTCTTCCTTCACTTCTGATCACTTACATATTTATTATTTTCTTCCAAAAGTTTGCCTTTCATATTTAAATCCTTAAACCAGTAGGAGTTGACTTTTGTGTGGTATAGGTAGGGAGCTAGGTTCACTATCTTCCACAGAGACAGCCTGATGAAAAAGTTCTGGTATTTGCTACATTTCTTGTTGCCGAGACCAAATACAGTTAAGAAGCAACTTACTGGAGGAAAGGTTTATTTTAATTTGCTAGTCAAGAGCTCCACTTCATCATGACGCCACAGGCTGTCTGCTCATGTCTTGGTGGATCAGGAAGCAAAGAAAGTGGAATGCTGGCACTTGGCTGACCCTCTTCTCCTCCTTTTTATTAAGTCAGGTCTCCCAGCCACATTCATAGTAGATCTTTCTTCCATAGTTAAACCTCTCTCTCTCTCTCTCTCACACACACACACAGATGTGTCTTCACTAGCCCTAGTCTGTGTATTACTTCATATAATCTAAGTTAACCTTATTTGTATACATCTGTTTCTGAGTTCTATTTATTGTAACTTTTTATCCCTGAGCCAGTGCCACATGCCCTAAGTTATTTCAGCTTCCTAATAAATCTTGATATTTGATAAGGGAAAATTTTCTCACATTTTTTTTTCTACAGACATATCATCTAGTTTTGGCCTAGTTATTGTAAACGCATTTCAGAATCAGCTTGTTATGTCTTATTAAATTTTTAGAATGTAATGAATATTTATATAAATCAGTTTGAAGATAATTTTTATGATGTTGAGTCTTCCTAGCTATGGATTTATTATATCCCTCTATTTTAAGAAAGTTTTCATGTCTTTTGTCCAAGCTTGATGACTTTTTTTATAAGACCTTATATCTTGTATTAAATACAGATTTCATACTTTATGGATTTGCTTGCTGTTATAAATGGGATTTTTGGTAGTACTAGGATGAACACAGAGTCTTATGCATTCTAGAAAAAAGCTCTATCACTGAGTTATACCCACATATCTGTTTCATTAATATTTTGTCTAAGATTTTTGTGTCTATGTTCATGAGTAAAATTGGTCTTTAATTTTTCTTTCTTACATGGTAATAATTTAATCTTGGCATTAAGATTCTGCTATTATCAGAATGATTCAGAAAATGTTCTTTTATAATATTCTGGAAGATACTGTATAACTTTAAAAAGATCTGTTTGGTAGAACCTTCTTATATAACCATTTTGGTCTATTGTTTTCTTTTTAGTAGTGAATTAATACTAAACTTTTAAACTAAAATCTTTTCAAATTTTTAGATGAGAAAGTTGAAATTTACTTCAATAGAATGCTTATTTTACATAAAGTTTTGTGCTTGGAATGGCCACACAGAAATCCTAACCCAATATTTTCTAGTTATATTTCTTTCAAACTCAACAGTCATGATCATCAGAAAAAAAACTTTCTTCAATGAAGTTAGCGGTAAAATATTTAAAGCCAGTTTTAAATTTAAAAAATTTTCATACCAGAACAATGTAATAGTTTTCTTTGGCTTCATTGACAAATATGTTGTTTAACATTCTATAATGATAATGAGTATATTGCAAATTTAGTTCAGCTCTTTTGTATTAACTATATCAAATAACGATGGAGCTCTCATTTGCAGAACAGCCATCATTATTAGAACCATCGTTCAGAAGCTAACTTGGACTGGACATCATTGAAAGGGCTTATCAGCCACAGATGGATAAAAGCATCTGATATTCATGAAGACAGAGTTTCAGGGCTTCTACCTGGAGCTGCGCCTTCACACTCACAACCCTATCCCATCCAACTGGGCTGTCCGTGGTGTTTCGTGGAAACTGGAACATAGACTCCACCAGCTTCTCTCCAGGCCCCTGTCCTCCGTGAGCAGAAGACGACAGAAGCTGACTACTGAGAAGGCTATCCCGGTGGCAGTGCCCCATTGGCCCTGCTTGGCACCTGGACTGCACAACAGGCTCTGAGGGCTGCAGGTTACACATCACACTCATCACTTCAGGGACTACAGAGGGATTTGTCCGACTCCGCTTCACTCACAGTCCCCCACTAAGGACTCCGAAGAAGTCGTCTCTAGGGCTGAGGGGACCGGTATCTATCTGTTCATCCAGCTGTAACTATCTATTCATCCAGCTGTAAGCCACATACCACTTGCAAATCTCTGCATGCAATTTTTGTTTTTCTTTCTTTTGATGTGAAGAGTTTTCAGCACTAATTTCTTGAGTAAATTTTCTAAGAATTGGTCCTTTTGGTCTGTGTTTTCAAATTCACTGACATAAAGTTCCTTTTTTAAAAAAGGTCTCCGTTGTACACAATCTGTAGCCATGTCTCCTTTTTCATTACTCATATTGGTTATTTGCGCATTCTCCCTTTTCTTCTTGATCAATCTCACCCGAGGTCTGTCTATTTTATTAGTCTTTTCAAAAAACCAGCTTTTGGCATTGTTGCTGCTCTCCATTTTGTCTTTGTTTTCCATTTCTTTAATTTCCGCTCTCATCTTTTTTGATCTTCTTCCTTCCACATTTTTTGGATTTATTTTGTTGTTGTTTTTCTGATTTCTTAAAATGAACATTAAGTTCATTCATTTTCATTATTTTATTCTTGTTTTGTTTTTGATCTTTCTTTGAGTTTTTCTCTGAAGCAAGATCACACTCTGTGGCCCAAGCTGCCCTCGAATTCACAGTGATCTGCTTTAGCTCCCACGTGCAGGAATCACAAGCATGAGCCACTGACATGGGCTCTCAAACTCTCTTATTCAATTTGTGTATTTAAAGGATATCAGTTTCCTTCTGAATATTACTTTCCCACAAATTCAAATATGTAGTACTTCAACATATCTATTATAGTTACTTCTTTGATCTATGGCATATAAAATTATATTTTTTAAATTCTCAAATACCTGTTTTAAGTGGTTCTGTTATTGAAATCTATCTTAATTGCATTATGGTCAAATGATGTGGTCTTTGTGATAACTCTTTAAGATTTATTGAAGCTTATTTTATGGCTTAGTATGGTCAGTATTTTTTAATGCTTTCTATGTGCTTTATAAGAATGTGCGTTGTCTAATTGTTAAATATACAGATCTACATATGTCTGTTAATAAGTCTGTTAATTGTATTATTCAAATTTGTTTATCCAAACTGATTCTTTTGGTTATAATGTACAAATAATTTCAAAATTGGTATGTTAATATTCAACTGTGACAGTGGAGTTGTCAGTTTCTTTCTGTAGTTCTTTATTAACCTTATATATTTTGAGAGTATTTTATTAAGTATATTCAAGTTAAGAGTTGTTATATATTTCTGGTAAATATGTAATATCTTTCTCTATTGCTGATGATAGAGGAATTATGATAAACTATTTAATCTTGTATTATGTAGTGGCACAAGCTTTTCTTGTTAGGATTTGTGTGCTGTATAATTTTTCATCCTTTTGCTTTTTAAAGCGTTTTTCATGTTTTGTGTTTAATTATATTTCTTGGAAACAGCATATGGCTGGATTTTTTTAATATCTAACTTATTGACCAATGTCTTTAAATGGGCAAGTTTAGTGTGTTTACATTTATTGTGATATGTCTAAATGTGTTTCTGTCATTACTTTCTTATTGTCATTTTCCACCACCATCTATTCCCTACGATTCATTTTCTTTTTTCTTGCCTGCTTTTTTGATTTCAGCTTTTTCTTGATAGAATTTCTTTTTTCTTCTTTTCGTGATCATCTTTGAAATTCTATCATGTATTTTTAACTAATAAAACTTAAACGATATTTTAATTATCCCTTGAGAATGAAGGAGGCTGAGAAATCTCCAAGTCCAGTCTTTCCTTTTCTGACCACATGCTTTTGTTTTCAGTTATCTTCATTTGTTCTTCATTTTTATAATCTCGCACTTATTAGTAGTATTTAAATATACATTTGTTTAATTTACATATTTACATTTTTACATTCCAGACCATCCTTCTTGCATCATTCCTTGCATTATGAATACAGTGTTTAAGTATTCTTTTATTACATCTCAATGTAAAATTCTTCAAGTCTTTGTTGTGTGTAAAAAACATTTTTTTTATCTTTACCTTTTCTTTGTTACAAGTATTTTTGCTCAGTCTTTAAAATACATGATCTCATTCTCTTGGTTGTGAGAAGTATGACTTGTTGCCTTTAAAAATTACACTGTTTTGGTGGTTTGGTTTGTTTCGGAGTGGAATGTGCATGCAGCAAATTGTATGAGTTCATTCTAACATAGTCACATTTGTTTCTTTTCTATTTATTCTGTTTTGGAAATGTGTTTCATGGCTCAGTAGAAACATATTTCTTACAATTTATTGAAAGGTTATTATTATCTCTTCAGTACTGCATCTATTTTATTCTTTCTATATTTTCTTTCTCAGAATCCAGTAACTCCTATTTTGAGCATTCTAATTCTTTTTTCTATATATTATAACATCTCTCTGATATTTTCTATCTCCTTATATTCATTTGGATAAATTCCAACAGAAATACATTTCAGCTTACTATTTTTTCTTCACCTATATCTAATCTGCTGTTTACTCTTCCCATTCATTTTTTATTTTAAAAATTGCACTCTTTTTTTTAAAAATCCTTTTTTCATTTTTTTTTTACTTTCTAATCAACCTAGCTATCCATAATAGATTGTCGTTACCTTCTCACCTTTGCGATTGCATCTACCACTTCCTTAAGAACAATTTTTTGTTCAGTAAGTTTTCATGAGTATGACAGTGTAAATATTGTTTGCTTCTAAGCTGCACAGTATGCACCGTTTATAAATTCTTTGTTGTGTACCTTTTTTATTTTCTTAGAAGCTAGTAGTCGTCTCCTTTCCCTAGTGTTGTAGTGTTGCTAATTTTTTTGAAAGTCTTTGTAGAGTTAAATCAGTTCAAAGCTCCCTCTTGGCTCCCTCAGTGCAAAAACCAGAGTCCTTTCCATGGCCCAATTTTTCTCAATCTATTTCCCTTCAGGTTATCCCCATCAGTCCCACCTTCTCTAGCTAGCTTGGACTTCTTTCTGTTTCTTAAACACGCTAAGAGACTTTGCCTGTCCAAGGCCTTTCTATTTGCTGTTCTCACTGCCTTGAACATCCTTCATCCCAAACAATCTGAAGACTTGCCCGTGTATTTCCATTATGTTCAAATGTCACCTGTCTAGAAAAGTTATTTCTAGATCAACATATATTAAATGACCTTGTTCATCTCTGTTTTGTGTCTCCTTTATGTATTATATCATTTTTCCAAAGCACTGGTCACCACTTGATATATCTTATATTTATTTATTGTGGTATTAGTGTCTCCCAAATAGACTGTAAGCTCCACAAAGCAGGGATTTCTGTTACGTTTGCTGCTGTATCCCTAGTACCAATAACAGTGCATAGTAATATTCAGTGGATATTCAATAAATATTTGTGGAATAAACTGAATGAATGACTTAATTAATATGAAAGATTGCAAGAGAAATGCCCAGAGAAATAGGGTAGGCATAAAACTTTTATTTCCATGCTAGGGAGTACTTAAATGTAATTATTCAGAAGAGTAGGATCTGAGGAAGTGCATTACAATTAGCTTCTAGATTTTCTGGGAGAAACAAATTCTTAGTTGATGAGATCATGCAAAGCCTCATGCTCTTTGTGATCTGCTCCGAGAACAAGCCTGTCTCCTCTACAGTCAGCCCTCAAACTCCCATTGTCCTGAGCTTCTGTTACCACAAAGCTCCGACTCCTGCCGGGATCTCAGTAGCATCTTCCTTTCCTTTGTTCTGTGAGAAGCTGCTTTTTTTTTTTAATACATTTTTTATTATTATTTCAGCTCATACAAACTTATTAGGTACACCAGTTCCCTCCCTCCCTCCTCCTTCCCCTGAACCCCCTGCTCCCCCTCCCCGCACCCCTCCCTCCCCATCCCCCAGTGCCTCCCGCCCCAATTCCCAGAGAGTCCTTTCTTGTGCATCCCTGACTCTCCTCTGGGCCCTCCTCTCTGATGACGTACAAGGACCCAGTGGCATTTCCCTGAACCCTTTCCTGTGTTCCCCTTAAGCATAGGAACACTGCTGTGGCTGTCAATCCCTTGCCTCCAAGGATCCTAGTGCCTTTAGCAGATGCTAGACTTTGTGAGGTCAATAGTGTGTTGGACATTGCGCAGGGCATGCAAAGTCCAATTATGATTGCTTCGGCCCTAACTTGTGTGGAGTATCTTGCATATCATTGCTCCTCCCATCCTTGTGCTCTTACACTCTTACTGCCCCCTCTTCCTCAAATGTCCCTGAGCTTCAGGATGGGGAGAGATTAGTCTGGCCTAGTTCTAGGTGGTTGATATAGAGTCTCTGAAGTTCTGGATTGTGGTTTGTTGATTTTCTTTTGCAGTTTTGCTGCTCCTGCAATGCCCTTCACTCCATCCTGCTGGGCACTGTGTGTCACCCCCTGGCCAGAGACAAAAAGCTGTTAAACTGGAGTCTTGAGAAGCTGCTTTTTGACCCTCGCACCAATCACTCATTCCCGTTAGATTGTGTCTCTGGTGAGAAGAGGGGACAGTATGGTAATGAGTATGTTACACTTGTGAACATGAGGCTGGCAATTTTTAGAACAAAAGGGCTTTTTCCTCCTGTCAAGGTACAATAAGTTATGAGGTTTTAGTTCTGACTTCGCCTCTAACCCCTGTAGGTAATAGGCTGTATCTAGTGTTTCTATCTGGGCATTACAGTTCAGATACTAATTCTGTTGTCTAACAGCGATCACCTCCTCATTTTATCACCCATTAGCTTCATCAGAATGTTATTAATATACACAGAGCCAAATGGCACGCCACTAGAGACAACCGTCTCCAAACTAGTGTCAGTTCAGTATCATTATCACATGGGTTTAACCATTTCATTAGAAGTCCATTTCATGCAGTTTGACCACCTACTATGTGTTAGACCTCCTGCAGTACATTGAAGACGCAGAAATGAATAAAAATGTGTTTCTAATACAAGACCTTAATTTCAGGACAGTGTAATGAACATAGAAACAGTAGACTGAGTTCATAAGGTATGCTCAGTCCAGCTTAGTAAATTGGGACGGTTTCTTGAAAGAATACCACATAATCTTAAATGATGAGAAGGAATGTTCTAGTTGCTTAACAAGGAGAGAAAAAGGCGATTTCCACAAACACTACATTATGGGCAATGACCCAGAGACAGAGCCGTGTGGCGTGTCACCATGCCTCACTGCGCTTTCACTTCACCCTTCTTTCCGGGAGAATTCAGACATGAGCATGTGTGGTCTCCCTGAACGCAACTAATCTGCCAATTATTCAGAAAAGACTATCTGTGAACTTGTCTATATCAGTTTCTAACACCTTTGTCTAAATCTTGAAGTTTATGTGACAAGCTTCTTTTAGAGCTGCTATGGGCCGGGGAGCCACTTCTGCCTTCCTGGAAGTGACAGGATTTTCCCTAGTCCCATGTGTGTAAAAGAGTTTTTCTGATTCCTGATAGTAGCCATAGAACAGAACTTCTTTAAAAAGTGGATTTGGCCTGCCTTTTTTCTTCTCAAATATTGGAGTTCGTGTCCCTTGATTGTCACTCGGGCCCACAGTAATCCCGAAAAGCAGGTTGGGAAGTCTGTCAGGCCTGTTTCAATGCTTGACTCCCCCACGTTTCAGGTGTATGACTTCAGTCAAATCACCTATTTTGATTATCAGCTTCCTCATCTGTGAAAGGTTTAATGCCTACCTTGATAATAAAGGCTTTAGAAGAGACGTACAGTGCTAGTAACTAACCTTTATTATTAAATAGAATATCATTCTACTGTTATTTGGAACAGCACAGTGCTTCAAAGGACATGTACATCCAGAACAGAGTTTTTATTATAATCCAATTAGTGCTGTGATTGTGGTCAAGTTTCCTAACTTTCTTTCATCATTTGTAAGATGAGTTTTGTCTTAATTCCTCTTAATTCCTCTTCAGTTGCTGTGATAAACACATGCCAAACAATTTAGGGGAGCAAGGGGGTTTGTTCATGCTCACAGTTTCACTTTAGAATCCATTCTGGCTGAAGAGTTAAGTGCAGGGGCCTAGGGGACAGGCACACTATAGCTACAGGAAAGGCTAAGAGAGGGTCCGTACTTTAATTTGCCAGTCTGCTGAATTTCCAGCAGATCTCCATGTTATCCAGCTGCCAATGGAATGGTCCCATTTCTTATGGACATACATAACACAAAATAATGATAACAAAATAACACATAAATAAAATATTATCATAATTCCCACCAAAACTTAATGCCTTCTGGTTTATGTGCCATTTTGCCTACTCTTTTTTTTTAAGGAAGACATACAAAAAAGGCATTAACAATATCATTTTACTATTTTATTTGCCCATCTTTTTCTTGATCTGCAGATCTTGTTTCTTTCTTCAAAAATGCATGTTTGGAAGCATCTTTAATAAGAAACTCAATCTGTATTTATCTATAAATGTACATTTTAAACTGTATTATTCTTAAAAGATAGATGTGTCTGACCTGCGCAATGACCGACATATCATTGAGCCCCCAAAGTCTAGCATGGATCACAGGCACTAGGATCTTTAGAAACAAGGGATTAACAGACACAATAGTCTTCCTATACTAAAGGGGAACATAAGAAAGGGCTCTAGGCAATGCTACTGAGTCCTTACACCTCATCAGAGTGGAGGACCCAGAGGGAAGCTTGACATTCACACTAACGGATGCTCCAGGGATGGGAGGGGGAGAGGGGGCACTGGGAAAAAGGGAGGGGGGGAGGCAGGGGAAAAGAGGGGAGGGAGCAAGGGGGTCCTGGGAGGGGTTGAGGGAGGGGACCAGGGTACCTATTAAGTTTGTATGAGTGGAAAAAATAAATTAATTAATTAATAAAAAAAGATGAATGTGAACTGGAGAGGTGGCTCAGGGGTTAAGCCTCTGCCTTGCAGGCAGAAGGTCCTGAGTTCGGATCCTAGACCCCACGTATAGACGCCGGGCAGAAGCAGGGGCGGCCTGCGTTTCTGGTCCTGGTAGGGCGGAGCCTGCGAATCCCGGGGCAGAGTAAACAAGGAGGAGGTGGAGGCATCCATGGTGGTTCCCGAATTCGCCCGTGGTTCTACACACACACACACACACACACACTATATATATATATATATATATATACACACACACGTGCACACAGGCACAATTGAATAAATATAAAAAATAAATAAATAAATAAATAAAAATAAATGTTAAAAAAAAGATAGATGTGTCAGGTAGCACATTTGTTTTCTTCTTAATAATGAAACATAGCATTATTCAGCTTTCCCTTATTACTACTGCAGGATTTACTGCCAATATAATCATATTTGTGGGCATTTTTTCCTCTAGTTATACTGGACATCTTTCTTTGATTATCGCTTAACTCTAAGAACATTTTTGTTGTTATTCTTTGAGTGCTCCTTTTATAGTGCTCCTTTTCCCTTTGCTATTCTAAGAATATTAAATAGTGTCTTTTTAAAGTGTTCTTGCATTGTTTTGTTTTCCAAACATACATCTCTGAGTGCCAGAAACAGTGAGAAGCTCTCATTGATTCCAGATTTAGTCGGAGGCACCACAGATAGTAAACATATGGCGTATTTGAGACTGTCAGCCGAGATGGGAGGGCTCTTCTACTAGTGTGCAAGCACGAGTCAGTGTTACAGCTCTGCTGCTCAATAGAATGGTAGCTCAGTTGACTTGGTCGGAATTGCATAGGCTTAAATTCAGATCTAGGGTTGGCAAGTTAGTGGTACAGTACTTGCCTGGCATGCATTCAGTGCTATCTTCAACCTCCAGTACTGGCAAAAATCAAACCTGCCATTTCATAGCTGCTGAAATCTCTTAACTTCTGTCTTTCAGATGATGAAGATCCACCTTCATAGGGTTGTTGACTGTGGGAGGTGCCAAGGCCCAAACCTGCTCCTTCGAGTTACATTGGCATATTCTGATACAGTTCCTCTCTTGGTCACTGAGCGCTTAAATCGTCTCCTCAGAGCAGATCTGTCTGTTGTTCTCGGGCCCGGTGACGCCAAGACGCTCTCCCTGCAGCTTCTCCCCTGTGTATCCGAGACCGTTAAATATGTTAATCTGGATCACAAGATTATGCACATAGTCACAGTAACCAGGTTACTGCCTGGAGACATTCATGCCTGTCTCCATAGAGCAACTAGTGTCATATCTGCCTTTTACTGTACCTGTAGATATCATGTCTGTCCCAGCTAAGTGTCATATCTGCTTTTTCTTGCTAGCCTAGATAAGCTTTACAATGTGTGTGTGTAACATAATCCTTTTAAAAATTTGACCTGCTGGGCTAATACAACATTCTGGCGATCAGTATGGTGATTTCTAAAACAGTCAAGGATTGAAATGCCGCATGACCCTGCTATCCCATTAATGGGAATAATCCCCCAAATGCAGCAACTCACTACAGTGAGATGAGCACAGTCATGTTCATTGCAGCACTATTTACAATAACAAAGTCAGGGAATCAACCCAAATGTCCAACAGTTGACAAATGGATAATGAAAATGTGGTACATTTATACAATGGAATACTACTGAGCCATTAAAAAAGATGAATTAATGAAATTTGTCAGAAAAGGGATGGAATTAGAAGAAATTATATTGAATAAAGTATCCCAGACACAGAAAGTTAGACGCTGTATGATTTCCCTAATAAGTGGATCCTAGTTCCAAACCAACTTCATGACATACTCAAAGGTAAATCTCTGTAATACCCACTATAATCAGGAAGGATTATAAATAGAAGAGAAGGTGAAAGAAGACCTTTTGTTTCAAAAGAAAGGAGACAAAAGAACACA
The DNA here is from genome assembly GCA_023101885.1 of Typhlomys cinereus. Taxonomy (NCBI): domain Eukaryota; kingdom Metazoa; phylum Chordata; class Mammalia; order Rodentia; family Platacanthomyidae; genus Typhlomys; species Typhlomys cinereus. The sequence continues at coordinate 3,909,837 of JALPQD010000188.1, forward strand.
CTTCAACAGAGAAATTAGGCCACGGTCATGTACTGCATGTAAGTAACGAGACATCTGGTGCAGCTCACTCTCACTTCCCTTCCTGGTCACTTGGGACTGAACAGGTTTGATCTCCCCAGTCAGGGAGGATGCAGGGACTGGCAGGTAGATGGTAACCACCTGGCAAACGGGAGACTGACTCCTCTCACTGCTGTGTCCCACTCCTATTCTTCCATCTACCTTTGAGTCTCCTCTTATGTTAACACCTTCGTTTAAACAGTCTTTTATCTTTGGTTAGAAGATGACTTCTACAACCAATCAGAATGCACCCAAGGGCAGTGCAGGAACAGCAAAACTGAAAGCAACAACAAACCATAATTCAGAACACCAAAGACCCTACAATATTCACCTGGGACCAGACCAGCCAAATCTCTCCCCATCCTAAAGCTCAGGGAACCTTTCAGGAGAGGGAGTGGCAAGATCCTAAGAGCCTAAGGATGGGGAGGACCAATGATATGCAAGATACTCCACATGGGTTGGGGCTGCAGTAGCCATAATCAGACTTTGCATGACCTGCACAATGACTGACATGTCAACAACCCCTCAAAGTCTAGCACAGATCACAGGGGAGAAGGCTTCAGGCAGCAGGATCCTTAGACGCAAGGAGCTAAACAATCATAATAGAGTTCTGTCACTAGTGTAGTGACTCCGAGGGAAATTCGGCAGATGCTCTGAAGGATAGGAGGGAGAAAGTAGGAAGCACCCAGAGAGGAGGAGCGAAGGAAAGGGGGAGGAAGGGAGAGTGGGAAGGGGAATTAGAATGGGAGACAATAGGGGGTAAGGGAGGGAAAAGGGATACCTACTGAGCTTGTATAATAGGCAAAAAAAGTAATAAAAAAAAAAAAGAATTTGGTCTGCTGGTCCCTGGTTTTTCTCCTTTAAATACTGGTGTTTGCTACAAATAAAGTCAGTTTGGATGATTTGGATGAAGAACATTGTAGCTCCCTCTGATTCAGCCTGGTTTTTCAATTCCTACCGTTCCCACTTCTGTTTCCTGCATATCGCTTAGGTTCATGCTAGTTCACAGGCCCTACAAATTGATGATATCAAATTGCTTAATATATACATATAAAGTATTTAGAATACTTCCGGGCAGACTATACATATGTTTGCTGAAATGACTGAACAGAGTTTCTATAATACAGTGGGGAGGTCAGAGTGTTTTTCATTGTGTGAGCTCCCCCAGTATCTTGTAAACGAAGCTGTCAACAACTCAAAGCTGGGAACCTGAAATGGAAACCTTAGAGACCTTATCTTGAAAAAAAAGCTTTTTCCTTTAGGAATCAATATGTTAAATATTGGCTCTTTTAACTTGGAGCTATATCTCTGTTAAACAAGACTGCTACTAAGAGCCAATTCTCACTCTCAAAGGCAGGCTGAGAAGATGACTCATTGTAAAGCACTTGACCCTAAAGCAAGAGGACCTAAGTTCGCATCCTCAGGTCCCATGTAAAGTTGGGCATGGTACCGGACATTTATAATCCCAGTGCTTCTGTATGCAGCACCTTAGTATATGGAGCATCGAGTTCATTTGGTAGTAGAAATGGGATAAGTTTCTTCAGTTTCAAAATGGAAAGTATGTTTAAGGGTGGCTTTTCTGGAGAAGTGACCTGTGTTATGCATTTTTCATTGAAGAATGCTACTACCAAATGGGGGAGCATGGGTAATTTAAAAATAAGGGATTTCCTAAGTACTTAATGATTCTTCCTAATCAAGAACTTGTAACTCTAGTACTCATGATGTCAAGGCAAGAGTATCATGAATTCAAAGCTAATGTGGACTACATAGACCTTATCTCTAAAAATGCTCTTTTCCTTTGGGAATTAATCTGTTAAATATTGGCTCTTTTAATTTGGGTTAATGTCTCTGTTAAGCAAGGCTGCGACTAAGAGTTCATTTTCATTCTCAAAGGTAGGGTGGGAAGATGACTCAATGGGTAAAACATTTGCCACCCAAGCATGAGTTCTGAGTTCACATCGCCAGAGCCCATATAAAGCAAGGCATAGTACCAGGCTTTACAATCCCAGGGCTCCTGTAAGGACATGGAAAGCGGAGACAGGAGAATACCTGAAATGTTACCAGCCAGCTAGCCTGGCATACACAATACAGGGGAAAACAACAGAGACTCTGCCTCAAACAAGATAGAAGGCAAGGTTCAAAGCCTGAGTTGTCCGGGGGCTGGAGAGGTGGCTTAGGGGCTAAGACTGTGCCTCACAAGCAGAAGGTCCTGAGTTCTGATCCCAGGTCCCATATTAAAAACGCCAGACAGGGGCTGGAGAGGTGGCTCAGGGCTTAAGCCTCTGCCTTGCAGGCGGAAGGTCCTGAGTTCGGATCCTAGACCCCACGTATAGACGCCAGGCGGAAGCGGGGGCGGCCTGCGCTTCTGGTCCTGGTAGGGCGGAGCCTGTGAATCCCGGGGCAGAAGGAGGTGGAGGTGTCCATGGTGGTTCCCGAATTCGCCCGTGGTTCTACACACACACACACACACACACACACACACACACACACACACACGCGCACGCGCATGCACACATACATACGCACACATGCACAATTGAATAAATAAAAAAAATTAAAAACAAAACAAAACAAAAAAACCTGAGTTGTCCTATGACCTCCAGCAGATGTGTCATGACACTTGCATCCACATCCACATCATACACACATGCAATACACACACACACATCATTGCAAGTCTCTGTTCTAAATTTTCTTGGGCCCATTCTAACTTTGCTGGTCATCTTAGTTTCAGTAACCATACAAGACACAGTCTAATAGACATGTTCAATCTACATCCCACAGGTCACATGTGACTAAGGATAGCTATGAATGTGGTCCAACACAAAATCATAAACTTACTTAGAACATTATGAAGTTACTTTTCTATTTTAGTGACTTAATTATATAGTTCTATAATATTAACTGCATAGATGGCAACATGATGTCACAATGTCAAAGGGTCAGATCCACCTGGGAAACAATTTTAACAGGAATAGGTCACACTGCAAATAGGTGTTCGGTGAGGAAGAAAATCTGAGGAAACAGGATTAAAAGTGGAAGTTCAAAAGTCAAGACACAGAAAACTATAAACAAAATTTCATCAAATATTAAATCCAGAAATGGGAAGGAGACAAGGAGAGAAGTATAGAGGAGGAGTATAGGAGAGATAAAACATTGACGGTGTAATGTATAGCCATATGGGACCCTACTGTTTTATTATGTTATTGAAAAATAAAATACAAAAGTTTGAATAGATATACATCATACAGGGATACACAGGGCAAAAGCAGAGGTAGGAAAAATACCAGAAACTGCCTATGCTCTACCCAGAAGTAACTGGTGATTCTACAAAAATTCTAATGCTACATGTGGAATCCCTCCATATGAACTGTTGGTCAGAGAGGTCTCAGAGGCCTGCAAAACTATATAAGCTATCGACATTGCTCCTGGTTGCCTGCCAAAACCTGATCATGTCAAAGAACATGAAGGTAATGAGCTTGAAATGATCTGGAAGCCTTGCTGGGCAGTTTTCATGGTGCCAGAAGGTAATATTCAGGCTGCTGAAGAGAAGTGATCAACAGTCTTGGTTAGATGTGAATCTTGTGATATACAATAAGAGCCAGCATAACACACATACCATTACAGGCAAACCAGATGAAACCCAGTGTGCCACACACACAAAGAAGACATGAAAGTAAGAAGACTGGCTGGGAGGAAGGTTTGCAATGGGAAAGCGGGGAGGGGGGGGGATCAGTTGCTAGGGAATGAAAATGACATCAGTTCATTGTCTGCACATACGGAACTGTCAAAAACTAAAAATAAAATTTTGAAAAAGAAGCAATTTGGCAAGATGCACCCAGTAATGCAAGAGTGGAATAGCTGTTATAGAGGTAACCAACCTTTTTTTTTTTTTTTTTTTTTTTTTTTTGTCTGGGTTCAAGAACCACTCCACAAGAGTGAACTCAAGCCTGGAACTGAAAACATGGCTAAGAATCCATGCATGAGGAGGTTGTAGGCCTTGGGGGAGAAATTAGTACTGCTGTTTAGATAAATATAGTATCAAACTGCCTTCGAGATACCTACCTGTCATAGTTAAGCACAGGTGTCAACTTGACTGTTGAAGGTTTGAGCTCTGGGCACAGTTGTAGAGAGTTGATGGTTGAGTTAAGCCCAGAGCAAACCTGCAGGAGATTGTCTAGCTGATGGGGAAGACCCAGCCCATGGTGGGTGGGATTAGGTCCTGGATAAATCACAGAGAGCTGGTTGAGAGAGTTGGCATCCTTCTGTTCACTTGGCCAGATATGCTGGTCTGGCAAGTAAGGATTGTCCATCTCTCAGCCGTTATGCAGTGATGGTGTGGCCAGTTCCCTCAGCCCTGGTGTTGGTGCATGCTCTCCCGTCAAGCTGGACTGAGAATTGTAACCAGACAGTCGTAAGGAAATAAACCCCTTGTTCCCTTAAGCCGTTTGATGGTCATTTATCAGCAATGTTGCAGGCTGACTGCAACACTACCTTTATTTTTTATATTCATTTTGCTTGTGTGTGTGTGTGTGCGTGTGTGTGTGCGCGCGCGCGTGCGTGTGTGCCACAGGGCGCATGTCAGAGGGCAATGTGCATCCCTGTGGAGGACCAAGGGTGACTTCGGGAATCACCCAGAATTGCTTCTATCTCCTTTTTGCTTCGCTCTGAATTTCCCAGGCTCTGCCCACCAGGGCTGGAAGTTCAAGCCGCCACCATTTCTGCCTCGTGTTTTGTACATGGGACCTGGAATCTGCACTCAGGACCTTCTGCTTGTGAGGCAAAGTCTTAACCTCTGAGCCATCTCTGCAGCCCAATGCTATCTTTAAATTTATTGATTAGTGCAACCCTCAGCCTCTGTTCAAGAAGCTTCTTTTGGCAATGGATGATGCATAGGATTGCAATTGAACCAAGTGCAGAGGATGGGTGACTGTGGAGTGTTCGGCCCTAGGTAGGACTCCATCCCAGGGATCAGGAAACATTATGGAAGAGGGAGTGAAAAGAATATAAAAACCACCTTCAGCCTTACTCGTGAATTTAGGACTCGTGGCTGCACAAAGATGCTGCAAAAAGTGAAGATAGAGGGGCTGGAGAGGTGGCTCAGGGGTTAAGCCTCCGCCTTGCAGGCGGAAGGTCCTGAGTTCGGATCCCAGATCCCACGTATAGACGCCGGGCGGAAGCGGGGGTGGCCTGCGCTTCTGGTCCTGGTAGGGCGGAGCCTGTGAATCCCGGGGCAGAAGGAGGTGGAGGCGTCCATGGTGGTTCGCGAATTCGTCCGTGGTTCTACACATACACAGACATACACACAAAGACACGAGCACACGCACATACACACGCATATGCACACAGTTGAATAAATAATAATAAAAAAAATTTTAAAAAAAATTGGAAAGGGTACAAAGTTAAACACTTTCAAAATATACAGGAGTTGTGACTATTAGAGAAAAATTAGTGTGGATAATAGTAAATAATAATAGAAAGAAAAGATATAAAAGAAAGTAGATACACTTGACATGCTATATCCTTGGTTTCACATTTAACCAAACTGCATACAGAAAATATTTGGAAAGATTGTGTCTCTACTGAACATATACAAACTTCTTTTCTAGTTGTTATAGGAATGATATGACAACTATTTCCATAGCTGTCATAGTTAAGCACAGGTGTCAACTTGACTCTTGAGGGTTTGAGCTCTGGGCACAGGGGTAGAGAATTGATGGTTGAGTTAAGCCCAGAGCAAACCTGAAGGAGATTGTCTAGCTGCTGGGGAAGACCCAGCCCATGGTGGGTGGGATTAGCCCTGGATAAATCACAGAGAGCTGGTTGAGAGAACTGGCATCCTTCTGTATACTTGGCCAGACATGCTGGTCTGGCAAGTAAGGATTGTCCATCTCTCAGCCGTTATGGTGGCCAGTTCCCTCGGCCCTGGTGTTGGTGTGTGCTCTCCTGTCAAGCTGGACTATGAACTGTAACCGGCCTGTCGTAAGAAAGTAAACTCCTTGTTCCCTTAAGCTGTGTGATGGTCATTTATCAGCAACTATGCAGGCAGACTGCAACAGAATTTGGTACCCAGGAAGTGGGGTGTTGCTGATAAATCTGACTATGTGGATTTTGTGTCTTTTGAACGGTTTCGCTGGACAAAGTTGGAAATTCTTGAGAATTTTCACTTTGTGGATTTACAAATACCGTTCTTCAGCATTTAGTGGGCCAATTGCTGAGAGACATTGTTTGGGCCCAATTTGTGATGAGGGGAACAAGGACTTTGGTAAAACTGAATATAAGGACGATGGACTGGTTTGCTTGACAGAGGAGAGCTGTGTTGGCAGCCTTGAAGTTTTGGATGTGCAAAGGGCAGGCAGCAGAATATCTGCTGCTGTTGGACAAATGAGTATCAGTGAAGGAAAACCTAGTGACTTGCATTGAGATGGTGGAGGACATGGAAACCATCGTATGGCAAGTTCGTGGTTTGGAAGCTCAGATTCCTTCAGGGGGCGAAAGCCCAAGTTCAAGCTGTTTCTTGCCCTTCGCAACTTTGGTTGCCTAGAAGAGAGGCTTTTCCAGCGTCAGCGCATTGAAGTTGGTGCAGCTGTGGCTCCAGTGGACTAAGCTGCGTTTCAACTTCGCTTTGGAATCTGGCAGTGTCCCTCGGGTGATACTGGTTTTCATGCTGAAGGGTTCATGGAGAGCAGCAGAAGCTTGGCACCAAGTGGCAGGTGTAGAGTCCTGCAAGAGATGGTGAAGCTTAAAGCTGTAGAGGAGAACCCAGAGTTGTATTTGAGATGCCAGAACTGTGGGACTGCTGCTGAGGACAGCTGCGAGTAGAGATTCAGCCTGGTTCAGAGGAACTCTGCTCTTACAACTTCGAGCTGCAGACAGGGACTGGGAATGACTTGAATCTTTGAGCCGCTTTGACTACGTGATTAGCAGCAGAAGATGGACATTGAAGTACAGGATGCGGTGATTTGCTGGACTTTGTTCTTTTTAATGTTTTCTTATTAAGATCCTTCTGTTTTAATGTTTTATCTGTTTTAAAGTAATTTATTCTGATTTAAGAGTTTTAAGGTTAAGAAACTTTGAACTTTTAAAATATTAGAACTGAAGTTTTAATGAAAGAACATTTTAAATTTGTCCATGGAATGTATTTATATTTTAACATCTGTGGGGACAAGGAAAGGTTATAGTTTAAAAGTGCTATTGTTTTGTGTCAAGTTGACAAGGGGTGGAATGTCATAGTTAAGCACAGGTGTCAACTTGACTCTTGAGGGTTTGAGCTCTGGGCACAGGTGTAGAGAGTTGATGGTTGAGTTAAGCCCAGAGCAAACCTGAAGGAGATTGTCTAGCTGCTGGGGAAGACCCAGCCCCTGGTGGGTGGGATTAGGGCCTGGATAAGGTGGGTGGGATTAGGCCCTGGATAAATCACAGAGAGCTGGTTGAGAGAGTTGGCATCCTTCTGTATACTTGGCCAGACATGCTGGTCTGGCAAGTAAGGATTGTCCATCTCTCAGCCGTTATGGTGGCCAGTTCCCTCGACCCTGGTGTTGGTGTGTGCTCTCCTGTCAAGCTGGACTATGAACTGCAACCGGACTATTGTAAGAAAGTAAACTCCTTGTTCCCTTAAGCTGTGTTCTGGTCATTTATCAGCAACCATGCAGGCAGACTGCAACAATAGCATTCACATTACATGAGGTATTATAAGTTATCTACTAATGATTGTTTAAAATACATGAAAGATGAACTGCAGATGGTAACGCACTTGCTTAGCAAGTATGCATGAAGCCTTGGATTTAATCCACAGCATTAAAAAAAAGCAAACATAAGAAAAATATTCTGGAGTTAAAGAGATAGCTCAGCAAAGTGCTCGCCTTGCAAGACAAAGAGCTGAGTTTGAGTCCCAGAATCTACATAAGAAGAAGCCGTGTGTGGCGATACACCCCTGTAATCCCTACAGCTCCCTGGCCAGCCCGCCTACTCCACATGCCATGCCAAATTGCAGTCATCTAAAGAACCTGTTTCAAAAAGAAAAGAAGGGGACAACAGCTAAGGCTCGAGACCCTAGGTTGTCCTTTGGTCCTACACACATGAACATGCATCTGCACAAAACGTGCACCCTCATATACGAAACACACACACACACACACACACACACACACACACACACACACACAAAGTATTGTGTACTATGTGTATAGGTTGTTTGTAAGCAACCACTCACAGATACCAACAGAGAACCATATTTCCTTTGTCTAGTCACCCCCTCCATGGCACTCATCCTTTAGTGTTTTTATATCATCATTATTATCACTAGCTTCATGCTTCTGGGCAAGCGCTTTACCACTGTGCTCCATTCCTATGCCTTAGTACCGATCCTTCAACAAGGAGGAAACAGACACACGGTTTGCTGTTAACCTGAAGCCACAATTCCCAGCTGAGCTTGTGTAGCACACAGGAAGCCACGTGCTGCTGGAGCTCTTGCCTGGTCCTCCCTCCAGTGATCCTCCTGTAGTCATACTGTGTGAAGTGGAAATTAGCCGTAAGGAGAATGGGAGCAGACAGATAAAGGCAGCCTGTTCCCCATGCAACCATACAGTTATCAGATAGTTTCCAGTCTGCATTGTAGTCCCCAGAGTGCCCTGACTCTTCTCTCTCCTTCCTGGGTTTGGCTGAAATGGAACACTAAGCCTCCCCCTCCTCCTCCTGCCACCATGCCTTCCCTGCCTACTGCTATGACTTTTCTACCATGACAGATTCTGTCCCTTTAGACCAAAGCTCAGGTCTCTTCTTTTTTTTTTTTTTTTTTTAGAAAAAGTGATAATTTATTAAGTATATTTTCACAATATTAGCAATATAAGCTTCTCTACAACTTTGAGCTATCTTCATGTATTTCTTTTTTTTTTGATTTTTAATTTTTTTATTAAAAATTTAATTATACATTTTAAAATTTTTTACCAGTTCCCTCCCTCCCCCCTCCTCCCCCTCCCCTTCCCCCAGTGCCTCCCCCCCAATTCCCAGAGAGTCCTTTATTGTGTACGCCTAACTCTCCACTGGGTCCTCCTCTCCGATGACATATAAGGACCCAGTGGCATTTCCATAAGCCCTTTCTCTTGTTCCCCTTAAGCATAAGATCACTACTATGGCTGTCAATCCCTTGCCTCCAGGGGTCTCGGTGCCCTTAACAGATGCTAGACTTTATGAGGGCAACAGTGCGCTGGACATTGCGCAGGGCATGCAAAGTCCCATTATGATTGTTTTGGTCCCAACTATTGTTGAGAATCTTGCAAATCGTTGCTCCTCCCATCCTTTTGCTCTTACAATCTTACCGCCCCCTCTTCCGCAAATGTCCCAGCTCAGGTCTCTTCTGACACTCAAAGCAATCTCGCAAATGTGAGCTCCTATAAATAAAAAGATAAGTTACAGAATTCCAGTGTATAATGGCACAGAATAAACATTCACATTCCAAAATGGAAGCCCGGTGCATAGCAAGGCAATAGTGAATCAAAGTAAGACCAAACCCCCACAGTCAAACATTAAATCCTGCAGTTACATGTCTGGCACTTGGGGCACGTGACGGGATCGTCTGGGCTCTATAGGGTTTATAAACCTTACTCCCGCTCCCCCAGTTCTGCTCTCTGCAGCGCACATTACTTAGCTCGGGAGGGCTCCACTCCATACAGGTTTCTTGGGGGACATCCCATGACTCTGGCTCCTCCAATCCCCTGGGGTATGCTGCGGCAGATTTTGCCTTCACAGCTTCACGCAGGGGCCCCTTGGTGCTTCTTTGCAGGGAATTTGATCCTGCCATGTGTTGCCTGCCCTAACCAACTTTCAGGACCTTGGTGCAAGACCCCCCTCTCATCTGCACATGATGTGCCCAAAAATCAGCACCACATGCGTGACACTGCCAGGTACTACTGCCAGTTCAAGATGCGACCAAGCCCCGCTTGGACCACAATTGCATTAGCCTGTGTGTTGACCTCAGGCCAATACTTCCCTAAGCAGCTGTTTTTAATTGGGAACCTCCTTCAGGAGCATTATTCTCAGTTCAGGTTCTCTCTCAAGTGAATTTACGTTTTCATGAGGTCTTTAATGGGGGGGGTCTCCAGCCCCTAAACTTGCTTATATTCTTTTCCTTGCCAAACTTCACATTTTTTTTATCTTTCTGTTCTCTTACTGTAGAACTGAAAAAGGACAGTAAGGAATATCCACTGCATAGACTGAATGCTATCCTATTTTGAATTTCTGTCAAAAATGTTGTTCCATTACTTTTGGCCAATTCCAAATAAAATCTGTTCTCATCTGAAACCCTTGGCCTTCAGTTGTAAGCTAGTCCATATTCCTTCCACAAACCTCTTCCAAAGGCTGTAAAACACGTGGTTAGGTTTATCACAGCAATTATTCCACTCATGATACCAACTTTTTGTATTAGTTACTTTTCTCATAGCTGTGTCCAAGTACTTGACAAGAAACAACTTAAGAAAGGAATGGTTTATTTTGGCTTACAGTTTGAGAGATTGCATTCCGTCATGATGGGGAAGGCTGGTGTGGTTAGTATTGTCAACCTGACACACAGGATTCGAGAGACACACACAAGAGGGATTCTCTAGATTAGGACCGGCCTCTGGATATCCTGTTAGGCATTTTCTAGATTGCTTAATTGATCTGGAAAGACCCCGCCCATTGTGGGTGAGACTGTTCCCTAAGGAGGTGGTATTAGACTGTATAACAATGGAGAAAGTTGGGCTGGAGAGGTGGCTTAGGGGTTAAGCCTCTGCCTTGCAGGTGGAAGGTCCTGAGTTCGGATCCTAGACCCCACCTATAGACGCCGGGCGGAAGCGGGGGCAGCCTGCGCTTCTGGTCCTGGTAGGGCGGAGCCTGTGAATCCCGGGGCAGAGTAAACAAGGAGGAGGTGGAGGCGTCCATGGTGGTTCCCGAATTCGTCCATGGTTCTACATACACACACATATATACATACTCACACATACATACACATATATACATACTCACACATACATACACACACGCACAATTGAATAAATAATAATAATAAAAAAATTTAAAAAAAGAATGGACAGAGTTGAGTGTGGGCAAACAAGCGAGAGTGCATGTGGACTGTTTCTCCTCTAGAGCCATATGTCAAAATAATAAAACATTCCTCCTCTAAGTTTCTTGGGTCAGAGTATTTTTATCTCAGCAGCACACGAGTAGCTGGAGCTGCAGGTAAAAGTGCTTGCCACCCGGCATAACTTGAGTGCAAACCCCAGAACCAAAGTAAAGGTGGAAGAAGAGAACCAACTCCAAGAGCTGTCCTCCAACCGTGGTATGCATGTGTCTATATACACACAATATACATCATATATGTGCAATAGTAATTTTAAAAAATTACAGTTGTTTCCTGATGATACTGCTATTGTAATTTGAATACTAAATAAAAGTTGTAGGAAGTCTGCTACAGCAAACTACCATAGACTGTGTGACTAAAAAACAACAGGTATTTATTTCCCACATTTCTGAAGTCTGAAAGTCCAAAATTGAAGTACTGACAGTCAGTGGTAGTTTGCTTCCTTGTTAATTAATACACAGTTATTTTCTCACTCTGTCCTCCCAAAGCAGTAGGGAGAAGGGAATTCTTTTCCATAAAGGCACTGATCTTGTTCAAAGGCACTGTGCTCATGACTTACGCCCAAAGACCAAATTTGAGGTGCCAGTCTTTGGGGATTAGGCTTCAACATGAGTTGGGGTGTGGAGACAAAAATATTCGGTCTATAGCAAATAGAAGTAACAGGTGAAGAACTTGACAAAAAAAGACTAACCACTACTAAAATGATCAGTATTGTTTGTATGCTGAATGTCCCCCAAATGTCTATGTGTTAAAAGACTTAATCTCCAGGTTGGCAGCATTAGATGTTGTAATCTTTGAGAAATAGGGTGCTCTTAGAGGTTCTTAAGTCATTGAGAGCCTGCCCGTGAAGACATTGTGGCCCCCTAACTCCTCCTCTCTTTTTCTTTTTTTCCCAGCTCACATTCTGACTAAAGTTGTGCTGTCCTCAGAGGTCCAAAGCATCGGACACCCATTCTTGAACTGAAACTTCCAAAAGCATGAGCCAAACTAAATGCTTCTGATTGCATGTTTCACTATCGCAATGTGAAGCGGAAAAGTGTAATGTTCAATTGTATAGAGATCATTTTAAGAACTGGACATGATAGTATGTGTCTATAATCCCAACACTCAGGACACTGAGGCAGGAAGATTATAAATTCAAGTTTACTTCAAAAGGGTGGAGGGTAGAGAGATGTCTCAGAGGTTAAACCTCTGCCTCGCAAGCAGAAAGTCCTGAATTTGGATCCTGCATCCCACATAAAAATACCAGGAGGAAATGGCGGCGGCCTGCACTTCTAGTCTTGGAAGACAGAGCAAAGCAAAGAGGAGGTAGAGCGATCCAAGGTGATTCCTGAAGTCACCTCTGGGCCTCCACAGGCACACACAGTGCCCTCTGATACACACACACACACACCCTACCCCACACCGGTGCAAGTACACACATGCAATAAATAAATAGATAAAGAGTGATCTGATGGAGAAAATGAAATGTAGCCACCAGAGGGAGAGAACTAAATTCCCCCTTTACATTCACTAAGAACCATTTGTCAACAAACAAGACAGAAGAATGTGAGACAATCAGTGGCTCATACCTCAGACACACACTGACAACTTGCCATCTCTGGTTTGGCCTTTCATCCACTTGGAACCTCTCATTGCATCTATGCTAACGCCTGCCAACCCTGAAAAGTTGATTCAGGTATCTGGGCCTGACAAAACGGCCCAGTGGAAAACCTGAACCAAAACCTGGCAACCGAGTTTGATACCTGGAGCCCACATAGCAGACAGAGAACTGAGTTCTGAAAATTGTCCTCTAACCTCTACATGCACGCCATAGCCCTCCCCCACCTATTTCAATAAATAAACCAATAATGCATTTTAAAGTTTATTTAAGTATTTACACGACACGAAGATTTACTTTCTTCTCCAGCACTGTGTTTTCTTTTATAAGCACATGAAATACAAAGGGATGTAGCTTTTCACCAAACCCTCTTTCCAGTCCTTTCTCAGCAGATCTAGACTCTCTTCTGAGAACAGAAGCACAATCGAGTAGATGTTTGTTCTGAGATGTGAGGCGGCTTCATTGAATCCAGGCCATTTAAGCATTCCAATGTGAGAACCACTCGGTGTCGCACTCCTTTTAGGCCTTTTTCTCTTCCCTTGAATTTCAGGTTTTCATCTGCAAGAAAGGTGTATAGGGGAGTCGGTACTGGAAAAGCGACAAGCCAGAATGCACATCGAGCAGGTGACACAGAATGACAGGCCCAGTCGGAAAGTGATGTCTGCAGTGAGAGGAGGCAAGAGACAGAGAATTTATCAGGCACTCGCTCGGCGACCCTAAACCCATAGTGTGTGAGGGGAAAGACCTAGCTGTTTACCTACCTTCCCATCTGGCACTGGTCACAGGCAAATGACATCATCCCCAAAACAAGTTGGTGCTAAAAGAGAGGCCCTCAGAAGAGAGCGAGGAGTTGGGCATTGCTGGTGCGCCTAGAATCCCAACATTCACAAGACCGAGGCGGGAAGATCGTGAGTCCAAAGCCAGCGTGGACTGCACGCTGTGACCCTACCTGAAAAATCACAAGGAAGAGAATGAGGTCTTCATATGAGAAAAGGCAGGAAGGGGCCTTAGCAGTACTTGGCAGAAATTGAAATGAAATAGCCAGAGAGAAAACTGGAAGTGGTGGCACTCTAAAGAACTTGAGTCCCTTCATAGCCAATTTCAATCCCCAAATTCCCCTGGACGAGATGTCTGTCTCCACTTACCTTCTTGATCAAGAAAGAAAGGAGGGCCATTCTGGGAGATGCCTCAGGAAAAAAGGATGGACACAGCATACGAAGTGGGGCGGTGGTCTCTTCCTGGCAAAGAGTTTAGCCTTCAGTCCTACCTCGAGGCCCCCAGCTTTCCAGAGGTCACCGCAGTTTACAGCAGCCACCCAACACTCTTGGCCGGGCTCGGTAACCCTGGATCTTCAGAGTACTCAGAGCCCCGCATCCATCGCGCTCCTCGCCCTCCTGTTCTATTTCTGGTACCCCAGCCGTTCGCAGCAGGAAAGGCTGCGACCTGCTCTCCAGGCTTTACGTAGTGCTGAATCTTCATGGGGATTCTCCTCACACAAAGGCAAACTCATTCTTCTCTGATAGTCCAGGACCACCTTCTGTGTGCTCTTGCCTTGGGCCTAGAAGAGTCGAGAAAATACGTACTTGAGATTAGGAGCAAAATGTAAGATAAATAATGGGTTGACAATTCATTGACAGTTTGTACAATGAACAAGTGAGTTGGAAAATCAGACTGAGTTTTCATAAAACAGAAAAAAAATACAGAATATACTAGACATTATGATTCAGAATAAAGTGTTAGTATTTTGCACCAAGAAATATAGCTAAGTGGTAGAGCATTTGTCTGGCATGTTCAAGACCCTAGGTTCAATATTTGACACTGCAAAAAAAGGTGCTAGTATCCTTTATTTACTTTATTTAAAAAATATGAAACACTTCACTAATTTGCACATCATCCTTGTCAGGGACCATGCTAATTTTTGTATCATTCCAATTTTAGTATATGTGCTGCTGAAGTGAGCACAGTGCTAGTATCTTGATAATAACATTAGAGAATAAGAATAAATAAATAGGAAAAATGTATTAATAATAGAGATAATTAAAAATTTCTGGATATAAAATCAATGTATAAATACCAATTGTTTCTACATACAAGTACAGTTAGAAAACAAGATTTTTTTTTATCATTTTTATCACCTGCCTAGAAATCTTATAAATGAACCTAATAGGATGTTTAAGTCTTTTTTGAAGGAAACTATAGACTTGGGCATGGTGGCTCTTACCAGCAATCCTCGTCTTATACTTCGTAAAGACAGAAGGATTATGAAGTATGAGTTCAAAGCCCGTCTTGGCTACCTACCAAATTCAAGGCAAGCGTGGATTACATTGCACCGAATCTGAAAATGCAGTCTATGTGTGCACGTGAAAGAGAGCATGCGTGTGTGTGTCTGGAGATTGGAGATAGAGCCTTGAGGATAGAAGATACTGTAACACCGAGTTACATCTCCAGTCCCATATAACTTTAAAAGAGAGTAAATAATATGGAATTAATCGACTATATTTATAGACTGATGAACTCAGTATTACAAAGGTATCGATTCTCTCCAAACTAATCTACACATTCTATATGACTCTTGTTAAAACTCTGATGGGTTTTTTTGCTTGCTGGATTCCGAAATGTACCTAGAAATGTCTAAGGTCGAGAGCAGCCATGATTTCATGAAAAGGATTCCATGGAAAGTCTTACCTTACCAGATTTTTTTATATGTGTAAAGCTATAGCATACTTACCACAATGATAGAAAACCTGTCCAGTGGAACACAAAGCTTAGAAGAACTATGAATATTTTTTATACTTCATGAAAATGTGGCTCTGTAATAGAAGTAGCATTACTGGGGATTTTTGTTTGTTTGTTTGCTTTTGATAAATGGTTCTGGGATGGATGACTAATAAAATTCAAAAAGAAAGAAACTGAAACTAAAGTAGATATTCACCTCACACCACAGATTTTTTTTTAAAAAATTACTCAAGTTTATAGAGTCTGCGCTTGGGAGGCTGAGGCAGGAGGGCTGTCGAGCTCAGGCTAGCTAGAGTTATGAAATGAGATTTTGACTCCAAAATATAATTGAAAATGTAAACGAGTAGATCACACAATTTTATACAAATTATAGACCTAAATGTGTACAGCAAAATAAATAACAAGACAGAATGCTCTTTTTTATTTGAAAGAAAGAGATATAAAAGTGCCTTTATCTATTGAGCCATCTTGCCAGTCCAAAATAGAATATTCTTAATATTGGAGCAGTAAAACACTTGTTAGTGACTTCAAAGATTAGAAGCAATCTCCATGAGAAGTACTGAACCAGAAGAGCAAGATAACGAAGAGATTCTACTCCAGAGAAAGGGAGAAGACACAGAAAGCTAATCCCAAAGTGGGGTGTTTTTTTCTGTGTGGAGGGAAGGACTGAATCCTCGATAACAGGGCTGCGAATAAGATCACCAAATAAAGCCAGAAGAGGCAGCCAAACCAGATGTTCAAAGCACAACATAGAAACACGAGAAACATGAAAAATCAAAGCAACACTGTATCGGATTAGAACTTCATTACCAAATCCAAAATTACTGAAACACTTGAAAGTTGGAAAAAAAATTCCAAAATCTATTTAAAAAATCATTGGCTTCAGAGGGGAAGCAAACAAATAGATGAAGTAAGGAGTTAGGGAGATAGAAAAGAAATAAGAGATGGAGAGACGGATCAGGGGTTAAGTCTTCTGTCTCATAAGCAGAAGGACCTGAGTTCGGATCCCAGATCCCATGAAAGAAAGCCAGGTAGAAATGGTGTCAGTCTATAATTCCAGTCCTGGAAGGTAGAGCCTGCAAAGTCCCAGAGCAAAGCAAAAAGGAGTTAGAGCAATCCAAGATGATTACTGAAGTTACCCTTGGGCTTCCACAGGCACACATAGTACCCTCTGATATACACAGACACACAGTCACACACACACACACACACACACACACCATGTACACAAAAATAAAAGAAATGGAATAAAAATCAACATGGATGATCAATTCGGCAAGGAAATTGAGATCTTAAAAAATGTTGGAAATGAAAAAACAAAAGGCACAGTGGAAATTCTCAGTAGACTAGATGGAGCAGAGAGGTCATAAGGAAGAGAAGACAAGGTTGATGAAATACTGCAGTCAAGCACGAGTACAGAAAAAGCAAATAAACCAGCATGACCCTGACACCCAAGACTCCTGGCACAGGATCAGTAAGCCAAACTTAAAAAGCCACGGGGCAAGAACAAGGCGCTTAGGTCAAAACAGTGATAGTTCATTTTGTCGACTTGACTAGATTTAGAATTGCACAGGATATATCACAGGTAATCTCCTGGGTTTATTTTTTGACATTGTTTCCAGAGAGGTTTATCTGAGGAGGAAAGACCCAACCTGATCATGGGTAGCACTATCCCATGAGATGTGATCCTAGACTGAATCAAAAGAAAAAAGGGAGAAAGCAAGCTAAGCATTAATATTTATTTTTCTCTGCTTCTTGACAGCAGATAACATAGTCAACCAAGCAGCTAGAGTCTCTTGGCCTACACGCCTTCGCGCCATGATATACTAACCCTCAAACTTTGAGCCAAATCCTTCCTTCCTTAGGTTGCTTTTGTCAGGTATTTTGTCACAGAAGTAAGAAAAATAAGTATAGAAATGAAAGGTATACAAAATCTATTCAATAAAGTTATAGCATACAATTTCCCAAGTCTTAGGAAAGAAAGGTATTTATAATCCCAAATAGACTTTCCAAACTTCAGCTGGGGACACGACACAGACATGTCCTCCCCGTGCAGTCAACCCAGATGAAAATCAGTGGCTCACACATGCAAAAAACAAACAAACAAACAAAAAAACGCAAACAAGGAGGATATTGATTGCGAAGGAGTTGTTTTTCCCCCCCTAGGGAGGAGGGGAGATGGGAATTCAGTAATGCAGAGTGAAAATTACTTAAATCCATTGTTTTCATGTATAAAACCATTATAAGATATAAGTGGGCTTATCTCTCTACATATCTACCAGTATCACCCCTTTCAACTTCCACACTCCTTACTGGATGCAGTTTCCTAACTGTCTCAAGGAATGTAGAGTCAAAGCCATGGATCAAGAGGACATACACTCACACAATGATTTATATTGAGAGAAACATCATATATATGTGTGTGTGTGTGTGTGTGTGTGTGAAAATTTACTCTGGAAGAAAGAAATATAGCCAAATTTAGTCAAACTTTTTGCTGTGATAATATATATGAATCCAAAATTTTG
Organism: Typhlomys cinereus; assembly: GCA_023101885.1. Classification (NCBI taxonomy): domain Eukaryota; kingdom Metazoa; phylum Chordata; class Mammalia; order Rodentia; family Platacanthomyidae; genus Typhlomys; species Typhlomys cinereus. The sequence continues at coordinate 3,927,871 of JALPQD010000188.1, forward strand.
TCAGTCTGACCATTTTTTGAATGAACAACTAACTATGTGGTACTGATTACATTCACAATATTTTGTAGTGACCAATACTATCTAATTCCAAAGCTTTTTATATTATCCCACAGAAACTCTGTACCCGTTAAGCAATCATTCCACCAAACTTCCAGCCCCTGGGAACCTCTAACCCACTTTCTATCTTTTACCAAGCCCAAATAATCTCATTTAACTGCAATGCCGTGTTTCTTTTTGGTTCTGGATTATTTCACTTAGAATGATTTCAAGGCTCATCTGTGACAGACCAGAGGGACTCCTCTTTCCCTGGAGTCCTTGGGCAGGGAATTCAGCATTGGCGAGTACTACTCAGAAACCTTACCTTTTTTAATGCTGGATCTATTTGAGAGGAGGAGGTGAACAAGAGCTATGGTGCACATGTGGAAAGCAGAGGACGACTTCAGAAGTCAGGTCTGTCCTTCTGCGTTTAAGGGACCAAACTCAGGGCACCAAGTACGTGCGCAGCCAACTTTAACCACCAGGGCATCTCAGTGGCCCTTATCTTTAAACACCATTAGAACTGGTTCTATGTTGAGCTTTTATTACATCTTTATTATAAAAGCTCTTTTAGGCAGTACCCCTCTGTCAGAGACTAGCTCGGGTGAAGATCAGATGGGAGAGGAGAGCAGCTCTCCCCAGGGATGTGCCCACGGGCATACGGTCCTTGCTGCAGTAAGTTTCCGGCCACGCCATTAACAGGAACGCAGACACACAAACGGACCTAAGAGATAGAGATGGGCGGGGAAGAAGTAGCCTTGAAATGGGGAAAAAAAAAAAATGGGAATTGAGATTAGGTAATAAGAAGTGAGAATGATACAAATATATCTATAACGTTCTTTACTGTTTTCTGTGGATGTTTAAAACTGTAAAAAAATCACACTCTGACAGACCTTTCCCGCTGATAGCTGAATGACCTAAACAAACCGTTTAAACAGCTTCTTCAGTAGTCAGTGAGACTACCCTGACGTGGCCCCGGCTGCTTGGACTACTCCACGGAAGCTCAGGGAAGCTGCAGCTCGCTCATCACTACTGACGGGCACCTCTAGCTTCAGAAGGCACCATTCTGGCTCTTTAATCAAAGAGCTTGTGCTAGTCACCTGCCATTACAGAACCTAGATGAACTAGCCGCTATTTTCACGGAAGCCAGGGATGGAACACTCGCCGCGGTCGTCCCGAGGGGTCGAATTTGGAACAAGCTCCTTGCCACACACCCCCTTCTGGCCACAGCTTTCTATTGCAAGTTGTTTATCTCACTTTCTAGGTTGCGAGAACTCCGCTATGCCCCCACGGGCGCTATGCCCCCACTGGCGTTGCAACATGACACCCTTAAAAGGCTACTTGCTATATTTTGTTTTCTGATTTTATCATTAGCACATTGACTGAACTGATAACCTGAGATAGTAAAGAGCCAGAAAGCAAAGCAAACAAAACAAAAGGAAATAAACCTGGAGGCTCTCAAGACGAAGAATTCTACAGAACTGCCGAAGACTGAAGGCCGAGGGTCCCCAAACCCTCCGTTCGAGTTGTAACGCTGAGCACTACAGGGACCGAGGAGCCCCACGCCGCCCCACACCCACCCACAAGCTGAAGTCTGCCAAGCTGCTGGTGCGGTTGGCACTGAGCGCTGCTGGAAGGGGAGGGAAATACAGCTGTCAGGTTGTTGGGGACCGAAGCCCAGAGCAGTAAGGCTCTAATCGAAATACTTAAACTGCCGTTGGCTTCTAACGCTTCGGATGAAGAGTCTTTGGAGCCCAGTTTGCACACCTCTGTGACCACTAGTACGTCTCCTAGGACTTGGACGCTCCAAGAAAGCCACAGGACTGTCAACACTAGAATTTCTCCACACCTATTCATGTTGTCTGGGTTGAGCAAATGACTTCACACAATGGCTTCCGCATTTAATATCCCTGCCTGCAATGTACTAGGGTTATTATCTCTCTCTCTCCTCTCTAGTACTTGTTTTCTGGTTTTAAAAATTATTATAGCCTGGGCCAGCGATACAGCTCAGTGGGTAAATGCACTCATGTGACCACGTGAGTTTGACTTCCAGAACGCATGTAAAGTTGTAAGATAGAACCAACGCCTCCAAGTGGGCGGGTCTCTCTCTCTCTCAAATATATAAACACACATACGCACGCACACAAATTTTAAAGTTACGACCAGGTATATGGTACATGCTTATAATCCCATTGTTCGGGAAAAAAAAAAAAAAGCCAGTTTGAGCTACATAGCAAGACCAAACAACCAGAATATGTGTCAGAACTAAATACATGTCTGTAATGCCCGCATTTGAAAGGAGCAATCCCAAATTGTTTTGGCCTGAATTCCAGGTCAATCTGGAACAAGAATGTCTCAAAAACTCCATACAAACACACACACACACACACACTCACACACATTTCCATCCTAGTGGGTATAAGTGTCTCACTGTGACTTTGAGTTGCAATTTCTTAATAAGTTATGTACATCTTTTCATGTGCTTTTGACTATTTTCATATCTTCTTTGAAGAAATACCCATTCAAATTATCCTTTTATTTTTTAAACTGGGTCTTATAATATAACCCGGGCTGACCTTGAACTCAACTCATGACAGAACCCAGGCTAGCTTCTGCATCCTGAGAATTGACACTGCAGTCATATGCCACCATGCCAACTTTTTGTCCATTTTAACATTAAGCCGTCTTTTCACTGAGTTGTGTAAATTCTTTTCATATTCAGGACAGCAATTCTCGGCAGATAGGTGAAAAATGTATTCTATTCTGTAGCTCATCTTTTTACTGTTTTGATAATGTCCATTTGAACAGAAAACTGTTTAAGGGTTACAATGCATATGTTGACTTTTGTTGCTCGTGCTTTGATGTTATGCTTAAGGATCTACTGCCAAATTCAAGGACATGAAGGCCAACTATGTTTCCTTGTAAAGAGTTTTATTTTAGATTTTAACTGGTACACTCTGTTGACGGTGTGTGGGTAAAGGTGGGGAGTTTTATTTCTGCGCATGTGGAGATTCGGGTACTTCAGCACCGTTTGTTGAAAAGACTATTCTCTCTTTTATCCGTTAGGAATTCAGGCAAGAAGCAGGTGCTTGCCGAGAATGTGTGTGTCCCTAGGTTCCGTCACCAGAACCATTTGATTTGCTCTTTTTCAAGACCGGTTTCAGTTTTCGCAATCCCATGTGAACCTCAGGACTGGCTTTTCCATTTCTGCAGTAAATTTATATCACTTTGGCTAGTATTTCATCTTAACAATATTGTGAACTTTCAATTTTGTTCCAACATTGTTAATTTCAATCCATCAACATGGGTATCTTTCTATTTCTTTAGGTCTTTAATTTCTTTTAAGAACTATTTTTATGGTTTTCAGTGTGTAAGACTCCTCCATGATTAAATTTATCCCTAAGCGTTTCATTCTTTCAGATGTTAATAAAATTGCTTTTAATTACATTCATTGCTGCTGTACAGAAACATAATTGATTTTTATGCACCAACTTATGCATTACCCTGATTGACTTTATGTTGAGTAACTCCTGTATTCCAAGCAAACCCTATTTGATCATGTTGCATAACTTTGAATCTACTGCTAAATTTGGCTTATTAGGATTTTATGTTTATATTCATAAAGAATGCTGTTCCATAACTGTCTTTTCTTGTGACGTCTTTACCAGCTTTTGATAAATTTAAACTTTTCAATATAGACACACTTATTAACAATTTTGGACGTACTTTGTTAGTTAAAACAGTTGTATTTCTAAAAGTTGTATTGGTTATCCGAAAATGGCATTCAACGGTAGTCTGTAAAGATACCAGAACTTATGTGATATAGTGTAGACATAGAAATGCAAATGTTTAGGATAGTAAGATTAGTATTGATTATTCATAGTAATCCATTCAACTTACTATATTAACATTCCTTCCATAAGGGTTTTGAAAAATACATTCTGGAGTGTAGCAGACACCAGCCAGATAAGTCATTAGACCTGTTTCACCTTCTTACTGAGGACAAATTCAAACTTTTCCAAGTGTCCCCTGCAATGGGTAGCTAAGAAGCTCTCAGACGATCTTTTCCAGTTTTGGCTGGCAGAGATGAAGATGACAAACACAACAATGATGGCCAAGCTCTGAAGATTTCAATGGACATGACAGGATCACCTACAGGGACAAATTGGGTTTGGATCCTATAACGGATAGCAGAGCCCAAGTAGTCTATCTGTAATACCGGCTACTTAAGTACGCATGGTTTCCTTACGAACAAAACAGATGGACAAGCCTAATAAAGTCCTACTTGTTCTATAACTGAAGCAAATCTAGTATGGTGAATGGAGAATTGCTTACATAGGTATCAAAACAGATTTCTAGCCTTTCTTCTAGAAAAGAAGGATCCCTTCTAAAAGAAAAAAAACTTGTTACACTTTTTACAAGTGTATTGGTCAAAATCTCCCACCCTGCTTTCACTACAGGGATTTTTGTGCTGGGGGGACAGAAAAATTCAGACTTCTTGAAATATCCCTGGTAACTCAGACTACAGTTGTGGTCCATCAGTCAAAATTATACATGAAGTTTTATTTTGGCCCAAGATTTTTTCCCCCAGTTCCTGGAATAGAAGGTTATAGTGGGAGAACACATTAATGAGTAGAAAGACCAGAAAATAATGAGATAAATGTTTTAAATAAAAGAACAAAAATACAAGTGACAATATCACAATACAGAAGACTCAGAAGCAGAGAAAAATGAAAATCAAAGAAGTGTATGAGTGAATATTTGAAAATAAGATACCAAGTGACTCGTACGGGCTGAGTTGTCCCTGGTAACCTGAGTGTTATTTGTCCCACCAAATCCATTAAGCCATCTGTGTGCGGCAACACTCTACCATCAAATAGGTTTCTATAAGCAAGTCTGGACGGTATAAGCAACGTCCTCCTGAGCAGGGGGATCATATTCCTGCCTGCTTCGTTGCCATTCCTGTCTCATCTCTATCTCATCTGTATTTACACTGCAAAGAGCTCCTTGAGACCAGAAATCTAAGGGACACGACATTCAAGCTTGGTTTAGAGATGATTCTACAAAATCTGCTGATAACCGCTGGAGGAAACTAGTTTCAGTGTTGTTTAGGAGTCAACGAGCTCCCCTTAGGTTGGATCACGGACAGTGAAAAAGGAAATCCTCCGAGCAGGAAAACTGCTGTCACACATACGTGATCAGAAATATAGGCAGCTGTCTGCTGACTCATGAGTTGGAAAGAAAAAGACTGAAATGTTGAATAGGACATACATGGAAGACACATATGAATGCTTCTCTTGGAACTGGTACACAGCGGAAGGATATTCATATCCGGAAAAAAAAAAAAAAAAAGAAAAAAAACCCAGAAAGAATCCATTCCAAAGGAAGTTCTCAGTTAGAGGAGCGGTTTTGTGGATACGGCCAGTGTCCACCTTGCCACCCTACATTCTTATCTAACGGATTCGTGAATAAAAACCCATGGTGGCACCACTGGGCTCCTGTGGCAGTTCCTTTCTGCTGCTACGAGACAATACTTAAACTCAAGCGCCTTAAGGGAGAAAAGGGAGGTTTATTTGGCTTACGGTTCCAGAAGGGAGATATGGTCCATTATGGTGGAAAAGGCGTGGCTGGCAGCAGAAGCTAGAGGCGGCTTAAGCCACGTCCATCAGGGAGGCTGGAGGCTGAGAGAGCTCACTGCAAGTTGCTAGAGCAACTTCCCCAGGGGGGACCAACCATCCTCAGGGTCCATCCTGTGACCTTGGGGTGTGCCTTTCTCCAGCAGGCCTCCACCTCCTAAAGGTACTATGACCTTCCCAAATAATAACCAAGGATTCAAACCCAAGAACCTGTGCGGGACGACTTCTATTCAAACTATGATATATCCACATATGAGCTCCCCCCAAGGCCAAACTGATTATAATTACTACTGAATTCTCGACCTGCCAAAAAGAAAAGAAAAAACTTAAAACTTTCTATGGAACTCTGTCTTGATGGCAACTGATTACAGACATTACCAGAAACCGATGGACCCCCAATATACTCCTGGTAAGAACCAGACTAGAAAAACTCCTCAGGTACTGACTCGTCACGGAAAGCAAGGCACAGGGCTGTTGAGATGGCTCAGGGGTTAAAGCCCTTGTCTTTCAAGCAATAAGACCTCCGCTTGGATCCCCAGATCCCACGTGCAAAATGCCAGGCAGAAATGGCACTCGTGACCCTGGAAGGCAGTCTAGGAAATCCAAGAGCAGAGCAGTAAGGATGTGTAACAATCCAGGATGATTCCTGAGGTCACGCTTGTGCTTTTCTAGGCACACACACTCTAGTGCCCTCTGGCGCGTGCACCCCCTCCCCTCCCCACGCACACACACACGGAACAAAAGGCACGGAAGGGAGAAGCAAAAGCCCAGAAAGCACAGCTAAGAACCATGAAAAATTACTTCCAGTTCACGGAATCACATCAAAGGAACGTCTATTTGCCCAGCTGGTAATTCCTTGTTCCCCATTGTCATGGACGTGCATATGCCCCTTGCTCTTTTTGAACGGGAATGTGTGTATGTGCGTCTACCACTGTACGCTAGGCCTGTAGGGATGAATAACTGTCTAAGCTTCACAGCCCTATCCAGAGAAAAACAGTGCCATACACAATATACCTAGGTATTTCATTCACGTTTGACACACCTGGACTCAATTGAGGTGATATTCTGAATTTTGAGGTGACGTCGTAATGAGGGAACTGGGGAAGAAATGAAATGTACTTTATATGCGGGAAAGACACAAATCATTAAGTAACACACAGCAAACCATGGTAGGTAAGTCTCCAAGACAACTCCCAATGACCCCTCCCCCATCTTGTGGAATTTGTTTAATCTCCTCCTTGTTGAATGTGGTTTAGATCTTTTTCCCCCTTTCTGGACAGAGTAACATCTAATCAATAAATTATTGCAAAAGCAATGGTTAGGTAATAAAGACTGACTTCTGCTTCACATGCTGCCACTCTCATTCTGTTTCTGACTCATCTCATTTGAATGATCTGCATGAAGGAAGATGCCACATTATGAGTTGCTCTATGAAAAGATGCATACGGTAAGGAACAAGTGGCCCTCGTCTATCAGCTGCTAAGAAACAACCCTGCCAGTCTGTAAGCAGATCTTCCCCCAGTCAAGCCTTGACAGGATTGCAGCCCACCTTGGTTGCAGCCCGTGAGACCCCCTGACAAATAGTTAAACTCCATCCAGATGTCTAACCCACAGAACAAGGAGACACACCTTCATTTTTAAAATAGGATTCTACTATGTAACGTAGGTATCCTCAAATTAGCAATCCTCCTGCCTGGGGTTTTAGAGCTGTGTGCCAGTCAAGACTGTTTCAGGAATGTCATGCAGCGATACATAAGTAACACAGATAGGCATAGAGAATATGCAGAATCTTCGCAATATGGGCTTCTATAAACCAAGACAGTGTGTGACTATGGCATTTTTCGAGTTCGTAACCTACCAATAACTTTGGGTACTTTCTGATCTGCAAAATAAGGCTCCAAATAAGCCCATCTCATCTGGAGCCTCCCTGGTGTAGTCAACTCCTTTTTTAGAGGAGGATCTGAGAAAAAGGGACAGATGTAGAACCAATGCTTAGATTTGATCTAGATCTCACAGAATGACCTTCCCTGCAATGTTCATGGGATACACATGCACTGTGAAAGGAGCAGAAAGTGTGAACAAAGGAACAGGCCAGGGAGCTGCCAGGATGTTACAGGCCGTCTGAAAACTGTTAAGGAATACGCCCGTCATGCCCTGAAGGCCCCTGCCTCGGGACAAGTAGTTTTGCTGCCTGAGAACTGCTGTGGGTCGTATACGCCGTCTGTCCCTTTCCTGTCCGCCACTTCTCCAATGCTACCTTGCCTTGGAGTGCTAGTGGAGGGCGAACACTTCGGCAATCGTGCCAGGTCTCTCTTGGCTGCCTCCGACTCTTTCAATGATCGACTCCCATAGGCGGGCCTGCTCTTCCTCCTTCACTGCGAACTGCGAGCAAGTGGATCCAGGACAGGTTGACCACTGCTGCCTGCCCTGCAACAGTCTGAAAAACTGCTCGCAGCAGGGCCGAACTATGCTCCCACCACTGAAAACCACTAGAAGCGGGTATCTCCTTTGTCGCCAGGTTTCTGTTAACTGCAAATGGGGGAGGGGATGAAACATAACAAAGCCTTCCGGTCAGAATAAAGTGGCAGTGTGCCGAGCTCCTGAGCCAGGGACGGAGACGTTACTTAAGCCTGCAACGGCCAGGAGCCAAGCACTGAGGCAGGTCTCCGCGTTCTTGCTCCCTCCTGTGCGCCAAGCAAACTCGTGAGCACAGAACACTCAGGACCACCAAAAAATGCTTCAGTCTCTAAGGGGTCAAAGATCCTTGTATGAATCTGATGCAAGTCAATGAGTCTTGTCTGAAGAGAAATATGCATGCAGAATTCCACAAAAACGCCATCAATTTCCAGAAGCAGACTGTGATCTGGGACACATGCATCCTCCAGGCTCGGAAGGGAGCGATGTGTCCAGCATCACAGGGCCATGCAAGTCAAAGAAGTCAGACGCGAAAGGTCACATATCGTATCATTTCATTTATATAAAATGTCCAGAATAGACAAATGGGGGGAGGGGTGGGAAAGAGATCTAGGAGGTGTGGTGTTCCTTTTCTTTTGGTGTGTGTAGGGGGGGTTAAAAACATTCTAATTATTTTTTCAGTAATGGTTAAATAACTGAAATATCTTAAAAGCTACTAAATCGTATACTTTAAGTAGATGAACTATACGGTATGCGAGTTTTATTTCAACAAAGCAGTTTCAAGTTACTAAAAAATTACAAATAAGCGCAATAAGCTTTGGTCTCTCCATCCAACAGGGACAGAAAGAAGCAGTAGAGAAAGATCAGGGACACAGCGCTGAAGGCGACACATAGATCGGCAAGGAGTGTGGAATGATACTATATGCGTTACTTGGAAAAGGAAAGGAAGCATCAGCTTTCAGGAGTACCCACATCAGATCCACCCTTCACGAATAATGCTGCCTCACCCGATTATACATGTGAAGCAGCTGAACGTTACGGCATGGAACTACATCTCCATAAAAACATGAAGAAACAGTCCCCCGGGGAAGAGACGAGCACAAAGCGGGGAAACTGCTGTGCAGTGCGGATCAGCCCATGGGCCCACAGCCCGCCAGCTGGACGGGAGAGTGGCTTGGAGAGGGTAGGGGGTGTTATCTGAGGTTCGGAGGAGCAGCGGGGATGACACGGAAGCCTGGGTCCCTGGTCTCACTACACTACAGCTGTTCCACGGATGAGCAGGAGCAGTCTGCTCTCCCTTTGGATGAGAAACGCACTTCAGAAACATTTTCCAAAAAACATTGCTAAGGGTTTTATTTCTAACAAGAGGAAAATAATAAAATAAAATTAAAATAGGCTTCAGTTGGAACGAAGTTTCTTGTTTCGCTTTTTCTTTCCTTTCGAAACAAATTAATTACACACCAGCAATCTTCGTTTATTACAGCATGAACCCAGGAGGAGGAAAGGAGACGGGGAGAAAGGACCGCGACGGCTGTGAGGACAAGCACCAAAAGCCTTCTTCAGACCACGGGGAGCCGGTCAGCTCCCAACAAAACTCTTTGAAAATAAAAAATGAGCACGGCTATGTGGATTTCCTCCTCCTGGGTGAAACAGTCGAGGAAGGGGAAGGGAAAAGGGAGAACATGGAGGAGGAGGAAGTAAAATGGAAGAGGGAAGTAAACAGGAGGGGGAGGCAAGAGTGTGGGGGCTCAGTGAGCATGGCCTGACCGGGGCCAGAACTGGGGAGAAGGGAGAGGTCCCCCAGTTTGCATATGCCCTGGCTTTGTCGCTGTCTACCTGCCTCTGGTGTCTGGGAATGCTGGTTAGAGGTCGCCAGGGACAGGGGACTCCAGGGGCCGGCCCCCAGGAGCTGAGGTCTGAACAATACCTTGGAGTCAGAATATAAAAGTCACGGGACTCATGGGTGGGGCCAGGGGGCACTGTGCCCCATCTACCTGCCCACCTCCAAGAAGCAGGCTTGACGGTCAGAAAAGGATCCTTGAGGCCGAAGGGGGACGGAGGGTCTTGGCAGGATGTGTGCTAGGCTCAGCCACTGTCACAATTGTCGCTGAGGGGACTGCTGTGGGCAGGGCATAAGCAGCGGGGAAGTCAGAGCAGAGAAAGAGGCGGGAGAGCCCGAAGCGGCCTCTAACGCCGGCTCTGAGCCATCCTGGTCCTCCTGGGTGCTGGGGCTGCCAGTGGTGGGGAGGGATGCAGGGGGGGCCTCACCCCCATTCTCCTCCTCCAGCTCCTCCTCCTCCTGGGCTTCCTCGGCCTCTGGCCCTGAGCTCCGTACCCTCTTTGGCTCTAGCTCCTCTCGGGCTGGGTCATCGGCCTCCCCACCCCGATCCACCTTCCGCCGCCGCCGCCTCTCCAGGGCCCGGCCCCGTGCCCGACTCCCATGGCGCTCTGCCTTCTCCAGCTGTGATCACAGACAGGCAGAAAGACAGGTTGTGAGTCGGACGTGGTGCTGCACACCGACAACCCCGGCACACACGAGGCTGAGGCAGGAGTGTTGCCATGAGTTCAAGGCCAGGCTAGGCTGGACCGAGTACTAGGCCAGCCAGGGCTACATAGCAAGACCCTGTCTCCCCCCACTCCCCCCAAGGCAGGACGGGGGCCAGCAGGCAGAAGTGCGCTCCCTGCTTGCCTGGCCCAACCTGCCCCTGCCTGAGACCCCGCTCCTTACCTCTAGAAGCGTGTGCATGCGCTCCAGGTCTGGAGGCTGCCCGGCCTGAAGGAGCTGCCAGATGCTGTGGTTTTCGTCCAGGGTCACCTCCAGCAGATCCCCCTCCATCATCAGCTCCTCCAGGGGGGCCCGGGTGGCCTCAGGCAGCTCCAGCACCGGGCCAGTCAACTGCGGCAGCATCGCGGACAGCAGCTCCAGGTCTGCAGGGTGTGGGGACACGCTGGGTCAGAGACGTCCTCGGCCTTATCCCACGTCACCGTGACAGCGCGGAGGACACCATGTCGCTTTGGTGTTCTCTAGTCGACAACTTAACTCCCTACAGCAAGACCTACCTCTCTTACCTAAGCCCTCCTCTGTAGCTACCTTCTCAGGACTGGTCGCACCGTCCCCATTCTCCAGAAGCCCCTGGACCTGTGAAAGACACAGGGAAGGTCAACAGTAACGCAATCGAGAGCCTCCTTTTCCTGGCTAAACGCAGACTCGGGAGCCTCCATCTCCAGGAGGGTACACATGGGGTGCCAGCAGGGAGGGGGGCGTGAGGATGTGCACGGAAGCAACGCGGAACGCGAAGGTTCAGCCGAAGGAGACCGGAAAGCGACAAACAAGGCAAAACCGCAGCTGCAGGAACGGTGAGGGCGGTGAGAGAAGGAAGAGCTGGCCGAGGGCTCACCTTGGGCACATCCTTGCCAGCACCTTCTCCGAGAGAGTCGGAAGCAACATCTGAAGAGCAGGGATGCGGCTCCTCAGACTTGGACTCGGACTGTAGTCGCTGGCGGAGTTCGGCCAGCTGGCCCAGCAGAGCAGTCACTTCCTCAGAGGCCAAAGCCTGCCTGGCTCGGCCTTGCCAGTTGATGGCCCTCTCTGTGAGGCACTGCAGGGCCTCCCCCTCAGGCAGACGCACGGGCAGTCTCTGCAGGGCCACCAGCAGTGCGAGGATGGTCTCCAGGCGTGGACGCCGTGAACGCATACACAGCGGGCATAGGAATTTGGTGTCCCATTCCCACCAGGCCAGCAGTGGGGATGAGGTAGGACTGGGCCTCGGGGAGCTGAGGCGGGGTACCATCACACACCGCCCATGGAACCAGTCCTGACAAAGGTCACACTGAAGAGCTCCCACCCCGGCTGGCACTTGCCCACACACGCAGATGGAGGCTGCAGATGAGTTCGTGCTCAGTGATGTCAGTGGACTAGGCTTGGCTGAGTTGGTGCGGCGAAGCTGCAGGATACCCTCCTTTTCCTTCTGCTCCCCCTCTTTGAAGGCGACGATCTGCCATGCCCGGGACAGGAATGACACTAGTCAGCAGCTTGTCTCCTTCGTCCTCTGGCTTCACTGCCCCACTCCCAAAGCAGGAGACCTGAGCTTGGGGAGAAGCGTCTGCACGCCGTCACAGAGCTCAGGCCCCATCACCGCGGGCTCCTCGCCCCTCTCTAAGCTCCTTACCACAGAGCCTGGGTCCCTGAGGTCCTGCGCAGACAGCCCCAGCAGCTCCGTGTCACATTTGTACAACCCCAGCTCCTTCTCCATCCACCGGCTGCTGCGCTTGCTGCTGTCTGAGCCGGCGTCTGCGCACGGGCAGAGCACCTGAGGCAGGCACACGGAGGGGCGTGAGCAGCCTGCCCTGGCTCGCGCACCCTCTCCTCCCCCGGGCTCCCTCACTGGATCGTCTCACCGCACTCAGACCAGGTAAGGCGAGGCTGGAGGTCAGAGCGCTGGGCCTCACCTCCAATAGCGTGTAGCAGGAGTTCTTCTTGAGGAAGGTCTTGGAGGCCTTCTCTCTCCACGAGTGCGCTGTCAGTACCTGCAGCTCTAGCTGCCTCAGTTCCTCCAGCCCCACAGGGAGGTCCCGACCCACAGCCACCAGACCCTCCAAGTCATCCAAGCAGGGATAGTGGTCACCATTCTGAACACAGGGGTGAGAGAAAGCCGAGTTGAAGTTGTCAGTATGCACCGACTCACTACGCTCTGGCTGAAGTGCGAAGCGCTACTGCACTCATGGTCTCAGAGCGACACCACCGCCGTCCTCAGGAACTTGCATGTGCCTCTCCAACACGCCTGTGTCCACTGCTGGCCATTCCAGGAGCAAGTCGCTCTGCAGAAATAGCTCCCTAGTCCTGCTGGGGTCAACTCCTCCACCCACTGCGCTCATCTACTGTTGCACGCCCTCCCCACCCCCCGATCCCACCCAGCAGCCTATGGACTTAGGGCCAGCTTCACCGTGCTCTTCCAGCACGTTTTGCCTATTCGCGTGTTCTGTCTCCTCTGCTTTCTCTCTCTAGCCAAGCAACACAGCGTGACCCAGTGCGCGTGTTCTCTTGCACACCAGATAGTGGGGATGTTCTCACTTGGATTTCATCCACGTCAGCGATCCATGCCCGGGCCTTGGCAAGGGCCTCCTTGAGAGACTGAATGTTTGGCAGGTGAACAGGGATGTTTTCTGCTTCGTGGATTATGGCCTCAAGTGTGGCCGGGGGATGCTTCTGCCTGAAGTGAAGGGAAAAGATGTGGTCTGCAATGGTCCATGAATGAAAGACCAGCCTAAGCAGCACATCTAAAGGCACGAGCCCACTGCACACTTGTTGTTCTGGCTGCCACTCCGACTTTCTTGTATCTCCGTAAGGACAGCTGCCAGCCTGCCTCCTGCAGATCGCGTGCACGCACGCACGCCGTCACAGTTCTTGCATCTCTTTCGGCTCACACCGTTAGCCTGCTGACAGGGCCTACACGTGCCACCGGCACGACCTGTACCTGCAGCCTGTCACACACGCAGCATGTGGCACTCTGTGCTCCTGTGCGTGCACAAATATGCGCCTAGGGGCTTAGCTAGATCATGCATGTGTCTGTGCCATCCTTCTCTGCTCGTCCGTCACTCTACCTCGACCTCCGTGTTCAGATTTTAAAGAAGAACGAGACACTGAACGAAAGCACGACAACTCAGTGTCCCCCACAGGAGTGTATGCCCACCCCCAGCAGTGCCCTAGGGGTGCAGCCACAATGTGCAGGGTAGAGAAGGGCGGGACAAGAGCTGCGCCTACCTGGCCTCGAGGCAGAGGTGGGCCTTCTCCTCCCAGCGCTCAGCAATGGTGAGCAGCTCCTGAAGCTCCGCCTGGGCCTTGTCCACAGCAGGGCTAGGGGCTACGCTGGCTCCTGCGACCAGCAGTCCCCGCATGACGGCCAGGGTACCCCTCTGGGCAGAGGGAGCCAGCGTGCGTTTTACCTCATCTAACCACCGCGCCTGCTCCACCTGCCGCTGAAGTTGCTGGGCCTCAGGCACCTCCACGCCCAGCTGCTGGCCCCTCTCCAACAGAGACTGCAGCAGCCCCGGACTGGAAGGCAGCGAGACCAGCGCCTCCCGGGCCTCGCTCTGGTAGGCTTCCACCTGTTCTAGAATACCCTACCAATCAAGACGGAAGAACAGCACTTCAGGTGAGCCATTCGAAAGGTCCTGCCGCCACGTGCCCTGCGCCTCCTTCCCCTGCAACGTCTTCACCGAAGGGAACCGAATACTAAATTCCAAGCCAGTGTATCCTGCAACATTAACCTTGCCCACTAGGATGCCTCGTGGAGGTGTTCAGAATACCCCTCCTGGGCATCTCTTACAGTGACTGATGAGCAACACGGACCTTACTCATCTTGGTATGGGACTCTGCTCCTAGAGCACTGCTCATTGTCTGTCCTACTTGACGTCGAGCTTCAGAAACTTGATTCATTTTCCCGGGCCCAATGAGCACACCGGCTACCTCCTCCCCCACTCTCTCTAGAAAAGTCTCCCTTGACTGTAATGCCGCCATCTTGTGCTCTCTCAAAGTTCACGTCTAGGAAATTCCTTCATCCAATTTCTCACACACGTACTTCTGTTTCACCCAAATACTTGGAACTTTCTAAAGAAACCCAGAGTCGCCTGGTGTTCACACCCTCGATTCCCCAATCCCTCGGCGGCCCCCAAGCCCACCTCTACTTACCCTGACATCGCCAATCTGGTGCATGGCGCAAGGCAGGTTGTTCATCTGGCTCAGGAAGGCCTGGAGCTCAGCCAGGGTCATCTGGAGGCCAGGCACCCTGTCAGAGCCAAGGAGTTCGACGTGTGACATTCCATTCCAAATGCAATCTTTCCCCATCGCTGTGCCAAAACCCAATCTCTTTCCTCACCATGCATCTCAACGTGTCCCCAACTGCCCAGGCTATAGGAAGGGCTTTTAAATATAAGCATAGCTATAAAGATAAAGGGAAAATATCTAGAAAATGGAGATGTTTACAAGCTAATTTAGAGTACCAAAAACTGTATTTCACTCCTGCACCCCCAAACACACTAATCACATGGAGCTGGGGAAAGAACCTAGAGTCTCATATACTAGGAAACATAAGTCACACCTCAGCCCCTGGACTTTACAATCCACCCTCTAATGTGAACCCCAAGTTGTGCAGCTACAGTTATGCTCCACTTTTCTCATGTTTGTCCTGTTCTTATCTCTAAACCTCCTATAGCTCCTGTCTTCCTACAAAAATCCCTCAACCTACCTCTCCAGTCGAAGGGTACTGATGAACGTTTCTGGTTTCTTAATGATAAACTCCGTGCTAAACTGTCTATCCTCCTTGTAATATTTCTACGGCATCTCTCGCTTGGTCCTTTTTGCTAATGCTTTGCGTACCCGCCCTTCTAACTCATTTTTCCTAGTTACTGGATCCGTCGACAAGTTTCTCTTGCCCCAACATTTCATGCCAACATACCCTGCTTCCTGGCCACTGACCAGTCCCAGAGCTCGGGACACACAGGCCTCCGCCTCTCGCAGGCAGCTCTTCAGTCTCTGCAAAAGCTCACTGTTAGGAAACCTTCGCTCCCGGGCCTCTGACTCCAGTGCTCGCAGCTCCTCGAGACCTACAGGGTCACAGCAGCGACAGAGAGCAGGCGGGATTACGTAAAGGCAGAGGAAGAGCTGGACCAAAGAAGACACAGCAGCGCTCGCCTGCGGAGCTTTTCCAACCCCGGCCCCCAATCACTCACTGCGCTTGCGCCCATCTTCCACCTCCAGGGCCACTCGCACTTTGTTAGCCCAGGTGTCAAAGGACTCGGCTCGAACTTTCAGCTTGTGCAGCATGGCAGGGAGCTCATCCAGGGTGTACCGATACCTGCAGGACACAGACACGAGTGCATATACCCCGTTCTGGGCTTCCTCCTCGTCCCACGTCCGCAGGCAGGTCCAGGACTTACCGCAGGTACTGCCGGCTGCTGGAGCATTTGCAGAGGTCGTTGATATGAGAAAGGCAGACGAGACCATCTGGGCAGTCATAGCAGGCCAGGGCAGACAGGAAACACGTGGTCTTACACTTGATACACTGACGCTCGTCATCGGGGAGCAACTCGAAAGCCTCTCGCTCTGCCTCAGTGATACCCTGGAAGGCATGTGACCCGCTACGTTACACAAAAGCAGATGAGTAGCAGAGACTTCCACGTCGGCTACCACGCCACTCAACTCAGTTTACTCTCCATGTACGTATGTGTGTATAGGCGTACGTGCATTACACAGTACGTATGCAGAAGTCCCAGGACAACCTCGTGTTTCTGTCCTTGCCTTTTGCCTTTGCTTGAGACAGGATCTCTTTGTTCTATTCCACTGCATACACTAGGCTAGCTGGCCTTCAGGTTTCTGAAGACTGTCCTGTCAGTGTCTCCCGTCTCCCCATGCCGGCGCTGGGATTAGGACTGCTCATAACATGTATTCAACTTTTACCTGGGTTCTGAAGATTCAAACTCTGGCTCTTGGGCTCGTGTGGCAAGTGCTTTTAACCACTGAACCATCTCCCTAGTTCTCAAGGTTCTACTTTACACAAGCCTATGCTGAGGCTCAAGGGATTTGGAAGGCCAACTCTCACAGCACACTTGCCCTCTGCCAAGTCCATACTCTCAAAGCAGGGCATATGGATCAGATTAGTTAAGTGCTGAAGACAAGAGAATTTTACAAAGGAAAAAAAAAAAAACTTGGTAAAACTCAAAATTAGGAGCCGGGTTGGCATGGTGGCAAAACCTGGGATCCCAGCATTCAGAAGGCAGAGGCAGGAAGACTGCTCTGAATTCAAGCCTAGACTACAGAGGAAGAACTTGTCTCAAACAAATAAATAAAAAGAAAAATTTCAAATTAGTATAAAGAGGTTTTTTTTTTTTTTTTTTGATGAGAGAGATAGGAACATGACAGATCAAGGAGCCAGAGAAGTAGAAATAAAGGGTGTGTACTAGGGAACAATGGTGGTTTCCAGTTGCTTAGCAAGCAGGAGAGACAGTATGGATCTATAAAGCTTAAAGAAATTTAACTGTATGCCTTGTGTCCAGGGTTTAAAGACACAATCTTTTTCAAAAAGAAAAAATAACAAAACCAACCCATACCTAAAATGAAAGAAAGGCCAAATTTATTAGAATTATTGAAATACAACCCAATAATAGGGAATTTTTATATATTTTAAAGAGAATTAGTTGTTGACTCTAATGGTTTTTTCTTACAAGCCAACTTTAAAGGACAATCTCTACATAAGACATGAAGTCAATGCAAATTACAAATCCTGCTCTGCCTCTAATCAGTTACTATATGATGATGAGGAAATTATATTGCTCTGGATCTGTTTCCTTCTTTAAAAAAGTTGACTTGTTTATTTGAGAAAGGCGATGAGGAGAGAGACAAGTGCACGTGTGCATGCCGCGGCACACGGGAGATCAGAGAACAACGACAGGAAGTCAGTTCTCTCCTCCTACTATGTGGGTTTCCAAGGACATAATTCAGGTCGCCAAGTTAGCAAGCAGATGCCTTTATCCACTTGAGTTATTTTGCAATTTACTTCTCTTGGTAAGATGGAAATAACTACCATTCTCTCTGACTTGTGAGAAGGATTAACAACTAAGGACCTAGATAAATGTGCTAGTATTTTGAATTATGTACTAACAAATACTCACTAGTAATGCTAATATGTAGGTAAGAATACATTATCACATAGGCATATCTCATTTTACTAAAAGAAAATTGAGAAAGCCAGTAACTAGTCAAATTAAAGATTTCAACACAGGCAATTATAACTCCAAAGTCAGAGAATACTGTAAGGATGAAGCCCTTAGATGTCTATGGATTACAGACTCTTGAGAATTGGATGTTTACTTACGTCTTCTCCAGAAAAGTATTCAAACTCACACATCATCTTTTAAGGATTTCAAGAAGAGGGAATCTGTACCTATCTAGGAGGTTAAGGACCAAATGTACAGAATTCCAAATGTCACGATGGGAATGTCTACCTCTATTTTTCCCTACTTTGCATTGATGCTTTCCCATACTGTGCAGTCATGGGCGATCACTTAGTAACAACGCTGAGCAGAGAACATAAAGTCATCAACTAACACGACTACTGAGAGCCCCAGACTTCTCCTGCACTACTGCAGTTGAAAATCCCCTACAGCCAACACTCAAAAGAAAGTTGCATGAGGTTTGGTTTGTTAGTTGGTTTATTCTGAGACATGATCTTACATGAATCTGAACTCTCTATTTGATCCAAGTTGGCCCGATTATGCAGCTATTCTCCTAACTCTGCTTCCTGAGTGCTGAAATTACAGGCCTGTATTACTACACCCAGTGTTTACAAGAGAGTTTTAATAAAAAAAACCACTATCCTAGACAGGCTGTGCTGGATCCTTTAGGACCTGCATTCTTTTGTACTTTGTCCCCCGTGCTAGAGAATTAAACTCTATGTTCCCCCACCCCAGTTTATTTTTTATGATTTTTAAAACTTTTTAATTTTTCCGTGTGTGTGTGTGTTCTGTGGAGGCCCAAGGGTGACTTCAGCAATCACCCTGGATTGTGCTATCTCCTTACTGCTTTGCTCTGAGTTTCCCAGGCTCCGCCTTCCAGGGCTGAAGTGCAGGCCGCCACCATTTCCACCTGGCACTTTTAGGATCTGGGACCTGAACTCGGGACCTGCTTGCGAGGCAGAGTCTTAATCCCCGAGTCATCTCTCCAGCCCCAAACCCAGTGTTTTGTACATGCTAGGCAAGCTCTTCATTACTTAGCTAAACCCCCTAGATTGCCTTTGTAATTTTATGGAGGATTCTTACTACAGGAGTTCCTTAACCAAGCACATCAGAAGCTTGAAAGTAGCAACAGCCACTCAGTCACACCCATAACTTAGGTAATAATGAAAAATCTATTAAAGAAGGACCACTTTGTTCTCAGCAATATTATTGTCATGGAGTTAATGAATCATAAGCATGTAAGAAAGTCACCAGGTGTGTGTGTGATCGAGCACTCCCATCTCAGCAGGCTAGGCAGGATAAAAAAGAAAAAAAACACAAAAGAAAATAGGACTTAAGGAATTTTCTTTATTTCAATCATTCGCTTCATGTACTAGTACTACTTGCCAGTGTTAGCAGAAGCTATGCTGCGAGTATTGCAACTACCTTGCAAGCTATGTATTTGTGCCTATTGAACAGGGTGTAAAAGTGAGACTATCACAATTTAAGTAACTTGATAAAGTGACCAAACTAATCAGCAGTAGGGGTTCTGTGTGGCTGCCTATTTTGCTGGGTCATTTGCATAATACTAAATGGCTGTTATTCCATAACCCGCAACTCCTGAACAAATCCTACCAATTCCTCAACAAATTACTAGCCCAGTCAACTACCCAAAGAGACCATCGGTAAGTCCATTTTTCAGCTAGAGGAGCTCATTCTCAGCAAGTAAACGAACCTATCTAAGACTGTCAGTAAATGGTAGCACTGACTACAGAGCGTGTCTTTCAATTCAGGCGCACCCTTTTCACTACATTCCAAGGATGACGGTTGCATCTACCCGTGGTGTTACCCCCTAGCCAGTCTCCACCAAGGTAAAGTACCTGACCCGGAGCACCACAACCCACCTTCTCCAGCAGAGCTTTGCGCAGCCGCCGCTCCTCTTGCACCATAATGAACATCTCCTTGTGCACAGCTGCCGCCAGGTTCAGGTCCAGCTTCTCAGGGCAGGCAGCCATCTTGCAGATGAGTTCCTCGTGAGAAAACACACAGTATCTTCGAAGCCGGCGGTAGTGCTCGATGCACTGGCGGCCAGCTGGCAGCTGTGGACAGATTCAAGGTTGGACATGCCCAAGTCTAAAGGTAGTGATGCTTTAGCTTCCTTCCAGCCTTCTTCTTCTCCCTACCAGCTCGCTCTCTACACTCCAGACTCACCCAGTCAGCAGTGCAAAAGTTGACAGCCTCGGCAAAGTTGTAGCCTTGGTTGAAACCGCTATGGTAAGCACGGGGGAAAGTGATGACAAACTCTCCTGCACACTGGTTGGTGCGGACAACCTAAGGGAAAAAAACTAAAGCCATTGAGACGGAAGCTTTCTACTCTGCAGCAACCTGATCACAAAACAGGGTTTTTAACAGGGTGACAAGAGAATTGTAGGTCCTCCAACTCTAAACCATGAACCAGTCTGTGCTTTGAAGGTTTTGATCTGTGTTTACAAGACAAAATGATTTGAGTGGCAAATACCCACCGAAGTATGACAACTTCCTTCGCAATTTTTGCAAATATCATTTTTCATTAAGGAGGCTAAGCATCTTTCATTAATATGTGACCAGTCAACAGTTCTGAGGGTCAAATAATTCTACGAGACTTGTTATACCAGCAGGTGCTCTTATTTTCCCTCTCTGCAGCAAATCGCCTCTACTTCTTCTGGTTATTCTAGCATTCTAGCTTAAGAGCAGTGTTGCATTTCTCAACTTGCTAGGCTTTCTATGCATATACTAATAATGTAAGCCCTAACTTTCTGACGAGAATCCAAATCTCCTGTTAAGTTCTAACCTTTCTGTAACATTTTCTAAGCTACATCTTGTTCTTTTCATTGCTATTTTATAAAGTCTTACAACATATGTAGCCCAGGCTGGCTTTGAACTTGTAATCCTGCCTCAGTCATCCCAGTTTATAGACATTCGCTGCATACAATTTCATGAAGACATCTAATCTTTCTGACTTGTCTCCCCTAATCCTCATAATCCTGTAAAGGATCTCATTTCCTGCATTCTGTCTTCTTTGTTATTCCTTTGCTATGCTTGAAAATGAGAAGTAGCTTATTTTGAGTGGTTGAGGAGTCTCTATCCTTAACCTCACTTAACTATACATAGCATTCCAAAATGAAAATAATTCTGGAGATGTCTTGTTTTTAATGACATGGTTTTGCTATCTATCTGGATGTCAGGTATTATGTAGTCCAGGTTGGCCTTGAATTCAAGGTAGTCCTTCTACCTCAGTTTCACAAGTGTTAGGATTACAGTTGTGTCACTACAACCTGATCATGCTGAAGTCTGGCTGTAGTTTCTGAGATTCCATTGTTAAAAAATAGTTTTGAATTAAACCTGTGTTGTTTTTTTTTTCTTAAAGAAGTTTAAGTCCTTTAGTCTCAGTGTTTCAGTATGAAAATTCATAACATCTTGGTGTGAATCTATTTTTAATCATGCATTTCGATTTAGAAAACTTTCAGTTCAAGAAAAATTTCCTCAAGAATTTTATCACCACCATCTCCATTTTCATGTACTTTAATAAATTCTATTACTTGAATATTAAACTTTCTAGACAACTTCTGTAATTTTCTTTATCTTTTCCCATTTTTATCTTTTCATTCTACTTTCTGGAAGATTTCCTCAACTATTTTCAAGTGCTTTTGTCTTTTTCTGTTTCATGTATGTGTATACATGTGTAAGCATGTATGCGTGTGTTGCACTGGGCAGGAATTATCCTTGATGGCTTTCGCACCTCACTGTTGTAGCCTGGGACTCTACTGAAGCCCAGAGCATGTCACTGGGGCTGCTCTGGCTAGCCAGCCTGCCATATATGCAGGACAGTTTTACATGGACTAATGGGGATCCGAACTCATGTCCCTGTGCTTGCAAGGCAAAGGCATCCTTTTCTCTTGTTTAAGCTTTATTTCTGTTACTATATGTACTGTAATGGGTATGAACAGGAACACATGTGCTGTGGCACTCATGTGGAGGTCAGAGAAGGAACAATTTTTTCCATTTTCACAACGGTTCCAGGAACCAAGCTCAGGTGGTCAGGCTTGTACAGCAAGTGACTATTGCTGAGCCATCTCACTGACCTTTTTTTTTTTTTTTTTTGAGGCAAGGTCTCCTGTAGTCCACGTTAGCTTCAAAAACTGCTATGCAATCAAGAGTGACCTTGAATTTCTGATTCTGCCTCTGAGGCTCAAGTACTGGGATTACAGGTATATGCTAACACACCAAGATTACTCAGTGTTGGGGCATAATTCCGGAGTTTATACATGCTGGGCAAGCACTCTACCCATGGAGCCTCATATCCAGCGACGTTTTAAATCTGCTTGGGTTTCCACTTTCACAATCACAATTTTAATGTCCTCTGGTTTTCCTTGAGGTAGTGTGCTTGGGCTGGCGAAATAGCTCGCAAACCTAATGAACTGAGTTTGGTCTTCAGAACCCACAGAGTGGAAGGAGGGAGCTGACCTCTTCAAACTGTCCTCTGATCTTCATTTGTGCACCATGATATGCATGTACATACACTCTCACTCTCTCAAACACAATATTAAAAAATTTTAAAAAAGCAGCCTTGATTCCAAGACATTCAGTGGCTTGTAAATCTCAGTACCAGATGCTATATATGTTGTTTTATCCCGTACATAGATAAACAAATTTACTGAGACTTTTATATCTTAACAAACTGACCAAAATCTTTGCAGTTTGAGTATGACAACAAAGCTAGCACAAGTTTTTTCTCTTACAATTTCACAGATAAGACTTATTCTTACCACATGTTAGTAACCTCAGCAAGCAATTACTTTCTTAATTTTCACCTTACACAGACACAGACACACACACACAAAACCCTACACTTTCTCTTTGGCATATTGGACTCTGAATTCTCTGCATTACTGCTCTTATATTTAAAGTCCATTATTAAGTAAACATTATTGGAATACAAGCACTACCACACCTAAGCAATCGATCTAATAACCAAGACAGACTCAGTGACTAACATACAGAGTATAGATACACTGCACAAAGAGATGATCCATGCCTTGGGCAATAAAGACCACAATAGCAGATCTTAGTATCCTACTATGGAAGAGCAGCATGTGTTTTAAGATACGTGCACCACAGGTGACTATGGTCAACTAAAACCATGGAAAACAAAATAATGAATAGAAAACATATAAAGATATTAATAAAGTTTCTTTTCCTACTGAAATTTATTTCTATGTGTAGACTGTTTCTCCATGTTTCTTCCTCACTGGTGCTATGCTTTCTAATTTTTTGTTTGTTTGCTTGTTTTGGTTATCTGATAATCTGTAACTGCCTACTTATTTTTAAGATGAAGAGACAAACTGAATGGAAGTTCTGAGAAGTACACAGGTGAGTAATGTGTATCAACAATGAGTTTCACTGCAAGGTGGTCTAGCTTAGCTATTTAATTTGGGAAATTCTTGTTATTTTCCTGTTAAACTAGTCAGATTCCACAGAACAAATGCTCATCCCCAGCTAGTTAAGATGGCTCAGAGATTAAGGCACTTGCTGCCAAGCCTAACAATCTAACAGAGTTTTGATCCCTGCATCAAACACAGTAGGAAAGAAGTGACTCTGGCAAGTTGTTCTCTGATCTACACACACACACACACAAGATGGCATAAACATACTCTCATGCATAAACACACAATAAATAAATGTAAAAGCAAAATTTAAATGTTTATATATATATATATATTTTAAATGTTTATATATTTTGCCTGTGGCAGCCAGAACTTTTTTCTAACAGTCACAGTCAAGTAGAGGAAGGTGGCTAGGATCCTCAAATGCAATATGTACACAATAATAAATTTTACTATTCTTACTAATTCTACCCTTAACTATACTTGAGAGACCTCAATCCAGGCTCCCTTTCTTTTTAACTTCTTTAAATATAAATCTGTACTCTTTTACTACAGTGAGGCAAGTTCATATTTCCAGCCACAGCGGTTGGGAAGAGATCTCAGTTTCTTAGGCAAATATGCTAAATTAATCCTTACTTTACACTATCTTCTATTACTCCAGAATACCAGGCATGGCTGAGTACAAACCTCTGGGAATTGAAAAGTTTGGGGACTGTAAATCAGGTTGGTTCTCAGATATTCTCAGTATGGTTTAAGATCCAGTTTCTTTATCTATTTTTTAGTTTCAAAAATTTTATTCTTATTTCCTGTTTTTTTTCTTTGTGATTTATCCTTAAAAAAATAAAATCCTTCTGGGAGTCAGCAAAATGGCTAAGCAGGTAGGCATCTGCATTCAAGCCTGGCAAGCCAGAATCTACAGGGTCGAAGAAAAGAAGCAATTTTCAAAGTTGCCCTCTGCCCTCCACAAGCACACTGTGGCACCTATACAACTGCTCACCTGTGTTCTTGTTCCTTCTCTCTTGAATAAAAGTGCTAATAAAATATTTAAAATACTAATGAAATACATGAATAAAAATCCTTCTTTATCATGTTAAATAATTTTAAATCTGTCTGTCATTTTACTAACATTTCAGTAAGGAATGAAAGAAGGCATCTATCTGTGTTTGTCCCTTTAATGGGGAAGTCTCACAAAATTTTTACAGATGAGCATTCAGTGCTAGCTAATGTCATGAAATAAGCCCAGTGACAGTATGAGAATCAAATTCTACTCTCAAAAAAGCAGATTTAAAAAAACTTTTTATTATTATTTTGGTGGTGGAGAGTAAACTCATGATTTCTGAGTTATATATCCAAAGCTCACAAATCTGCTAATAAATAATGAGAAACTAGTTTATACCCTTCAGACTAACTATTCCTCTACTAGGATTCTAGAATAACTTGGGACAGGCTAGTATGTTAATATTAAATCCTCCCATTAATGAATGTATTTCCATGTTTATTTGGGTCATGTCAAAGCTGCTACCTCCAGTACCCTTTCTTTCTAAATCAATCAGTCTGAACAGTTCTTGCCTGTATTATTAAAATGGCATCCATTACCAACTACCAGAATTGTTTTCTAAAACAACTCTGGTGCCGGCGATGTAGCTCAACAGATAAAGGCACTGTGGACAAACCTAATGACCTCAGTTTCACCTTGGGAGCCCATATGATAGAAGGAAAGAACTGATTTTCTAAAAGTTATCCTCTGAATTCCGCAATAACACTGTATACTCACAGGCATGTGCTATCTCACTCTTACTTTCTCTCCTAAATACAAAGATAAAATAAATAAAATAAAAATATGCAACTCTAACCATGACATTCTTCTTTTGAGCCCCTCTAGAATACCATTACCACATGATAAAGCCACTAACAGGCAAATTCTTACTCTTCTGTCAAAGATCACTGCTTTTTCAAAACCTTTCCTCATACCCCATTCCTCAATGACCAGTCCGTTATTCTGCATTGCTTCTCACACAAATTTTGTCCCGCTTGGCTGCCGTTCTCGGCCCTGTACTCATAGTTACACACCCGAAGAAATGAACTCCTCTATTGATATTCAGAGTGGCCTTGCATACAGAAAGTGCATTAGCAAGCAGTATCTGTTCAAAAATTTAATCTCAGACCTAATTTTATAAAAGCAAAATCAAGTTTCAGAGAAGCCTCAGGTAGCAGAGCCAGGAGAACCTCATGTTCCTGACTTCTTAAGCTGCACCTTCATTCTCGATATTACTTTTGAAAACAAAAAACAAAAAACAAACTAGCAAAAAAACACTCCTAATCCGGTATGGTTAACAGTGATACATGCCAATTCCAGAGACTGAGGCAGGAGGGTGAGAATTCGAACCCACATAGCAAATTTGAAGCTAGTGTTGGCTATATAGTTCAACAACAACAAAAAAGCAGTGTTCTCACACTCTATAGCTGTAGAAAAGGAGAAATTGTGAAAAAACTTAACAAAAAACAACTTAAAACAAAAGTGAAGTGAATATCATTGCCATAAAAGAATGAAGTTCAGACCCACACTGCAAATGGATAAAACTTGAAAACACTTAGAGACGCCCTCCACAAATGATTATTCTACTCATGAACTGACCAGAAAAGGCAAATTTAGCAACAAAATAGGTTGAGCGGTTGCGAGGTTGTAGGGACTACAATGGAAAGTGATGGTAAACGAAAATATAAAGGCATCTTTCTGGGGTGATGAAAATACTTTGAAACTAGATTTTGTAATACTAACAAACCTTTGTAAGCTCAATGAATCACACGCTTAAGATGGGTAAATTTGAGCTGGAGACCTAGCTCGGGTAAGCCTTTGTGTTGCAAGCAAAAGGACCTGAGGCAGTAATGACAGAGACCTGCACTTCCGGCCGTGAAGGCAGAGCCTGGGAAACCCCAGAGGAAGGAAAGAAGGAGGTAAAACAATGCAGGACGATACCAAAGTCACCCTTAGGTCTCCATAGGCACATACAGTGTCCTCTGTTATACATAACTCCACGCATGTACACACCCCCACACACAAAAGAGTAAATATTATAGTATACAACCATAAAATTGTTAAAAAATGAGTTATAAAACCACTCTAGACCAATACTGTCCAAGCGAAAACACCAGGTACCTAAACAGTTTGGAGATTCTTTTCTTCTCCCCACATTTTCCTTCCTAGTACCGGGGGTTGAAACCAAGGGCTTACAAATGCTAGGCAAATATCTGGTCTACTACAGATCTGAAGTTCATCGCCTTGAGATCCTAACTCGGTTTCCCAAATGGCTAGAATTACAGGCATGCACCATCAAGCCTGATTACTTTTAAATTCTTTAGTAGCCATATTAAAAAAGTAAGATATTGATAAAATAATTTCATTATCTTTTACTTAACAAAGCCACAGTATTGTCATCTCAACATATAATTGGTATATGATACTGAGATACTTTACTTTTTTTTTTTCTTTCAGACGAAATCTTGAATTTCAGTATGCATTTTACATTTCAGCTGGGACTAGTCACCTGTTAAATGCTCACAGGTCACATGTGACTAGTAGCCTACCAAGTTGGACAGTGCACATCTAGACCATCAAACATGTAAGAATTATAAAATCTACACACTGATTATTGCTATATCAAAATGTACACAAAACAACAACACATGGAATCAAAATGCAATGTTTAAGATGGAGGGAATAGGAAATGGTCTTTCTGTTCCACTTGTTTTGTTTGTTTTTGGAAAGGAGACTTTTTTTAAACAAAAATATTACTTAGCTACCAACAGGAAAATGTCTGTGATACTTTTAAAAACCAGATAGGGGACTCAACAGCTCCTTGACACTACCCTCCCACCCCACCCCCCACCAACCCCCCCACCCCCCGGCTGACCAAATCCTTAAGAGAATCCTCTTCTACTCCTCTAGTTTTCCTTTGCATTATAGACATAGATTGTACTATTGGTGAAGAAGAAAAGAGGCTGAGGAAAAGTCAGACCCAAAGCCTACTTGTGAGTAAGTAAGACTGGAAAGGCCTTCGATCATTTTTTGTTTGCTTGGGGTTATGGGACCTCAAGCAAACACTGTAAATACCCACAACCTGTATCACCTCCAAGCATCGTTCATTATCTAATCTAGTAATCTTTACATGGGGTAAGAGGGAAAAGAAAAGGAAAGTCCCCTTAGTGGAAGAAGGAAGAACTGTTATTTATAGGATGCCTCTTCCCACGTCCAATTTCCTAGCTATCCTGATCCTTGGGTAAATGGCATTAGAACATATTAAAAATATTATTTAAGGGTACACAACATATCAACACAAAGGAAGAAACACTGACCTAATCCAAAGTCCTACTGTACAGACATCCTAAGATATCTCAAGAAGGCATTATTTTGACATTTTCTAACCACTACGCAATAGAGTAAATATCAAGGACAGAAGGAGAGGAAAGGAACAGGGAATAAACAGTAGCAGAGTCCAGGCATGGTTGCGCCGGCCTTTGTAATCTCTGCACTTGGGAAATGGAAGCAAGAGGGATGAGACTGTCTCCAAAAACCCCCAAAATACAGGAGGGTGTGACAGAATGGGAGGGAAAGATGAATGGGAGGGAGGGGAAGGGAGGGAGACTGAGATGATTGCTCACTACATTTGTAAAAGTTGAAAAAAATAAAAATGGAAAAAAAGTTGTTCTGCAAGATCCAGCCAAACTAGCAAACACATAAACAAAAGCAACACAGAATACAACTTAAAACAGAGATGAAAGACATATTAATTCCTGTTCCCACATGTCATTGATAGAACTGTCTTAAGATCCACACCAGAAAACTAGCTGATATTAATGCTTTTTAGCATTAATAAATGCTAAAAAGTCCCAGAAATATGAAATTTTTCTTAAGTAATATAGTTTATTTATTCAGCAAAAAGTTTGATAGGACTAAAGAAAATTACCCAAAGAGGATACCGAAACTTTGGGTTTAACTCATGATGTGTTGACGTACCCTTGCCTCCAGGCTATCGGTCTACAAAGTATCTTAGCCAACTGTCTGGACATTCACTATTTCCTTTCATATTAGTATGATCTCCAATACATAAGTAGTAATTGACCATCCAGATTAAGATGTCCATTTCCCAGTGTTCTTTGCAACAGTATGTGGACAGGTGATCAGTTTCCTACTAATAGAAGATGAATGGACATGATGTATGCTTTTAAAAATAAACTTTCTAATACACATAGAAGCTACCCCTAAGCTATTACCCTCCAAACCACATGGCCTACGTTAGTCATTACCACACAATGTATTTAACTAACCATTATGACCATGGATCTCAGACCTACCGCTAAATTAAGATAGACGGGAAAGAGAAAAGGCAAGGATAAGTTTCAGGTAAAAATTAGCTTCACACCACAAAGGTCAGCCCATCACTCCTACCCCTTGTTCATGGCTCCTGGACACTCACCGGCACGCCATGGGACATGAGGGTGTTAGGGTTCATGAGAGTGACAAGCTGGTGAAGGAGATCGGGCTGGCTATCAAAAAGTTCAGGTGTCAGCTTCTTCATCACTTCTTCCAAGTGTTCTGCTGCCAGTGAGGGCACCCCATACCAGGTTTTGGGCTCACCCCTGCTCAAGCGAAAAGGGGACACAATGGTCACACTAGTGGTTACGCAGCGAACCCGCTCTACCGGTCCCATGTCCCTAGAGCCCACTCACCAGTGGAGGTAGTTGATGGAGTAGCTCCAGTGATCCTCAATGTGCCAGCAAAAGGCTGAGAAGACCATGCCCACATAGAGCCAGGGCACCTTCATGCCGGAGATGTCTGCATTGATGTGGCATAGCACAGACTGCTCCAACACCGGCATGACATTCAGGTTCCAACCACTTGCAGCATACTCCTGTCAAGCCAGGTATTTGCACAAAAGGGATGAGGCTCACGCTAAGGAACTGATGCCCTGTTCCACTGTTGGTTTCATTGCGTGTGTTTTGTTTTTGAAGCACTGTGGATTGGACCCAGGGCTAAACACTAGCATTCTACTACTCTATCCCACTCTTTCTTCCTTCCTCCCTCCCTCCTTCCTTTCTTCTTTCCTTCCTCCCTCCCTCCCTCCTTCCTCTTAAAGCAATCTACTATATATCCCCTCCCTCCCTCCCTCCTTCCTTCCTTCTTAAAGCATTCTACTATATCCCCTCCCTTCCTCCCTTCTTCCTTCCTTTCCTTTCTTCCTTCTTAAAGAATTCCACTACTACATCCCCTCCCTCCCTCCCTTTCTTGTTTGTTTAACTTGTGTATATAATATGAATGATGTGGCCAATATTGAAGCCACATGCATATGGACATAAGAGGACAACTTTGAGAAATCAGCTCTCTCTTTCCGAAATATGGAGCCCAGGGATTAACTCAGGTTGTTCGGTTTTACATGGTACACACCTTCATCTACTGATTGACCTCACTGGTCCCCTTTTTCTACTTTTTAAAAAATTTTAAATTTAAATTTTGAGACAAGGGCTCATTAAATTGCCCAGACTAGCTCTGAACTCAATCTATTTAACACAGGCATGCCTAGAACTGGCAAGTCTCCCGGGTAGCTAGGATCTTACACTTATCACATAACAGACTATGTTTTTCGTGTATGTTTTTTCTTTGTGTGTGCATGTCCACGAGGATTCACATGTACCTGTGGTGTGAGCATGGAGGGTGGCCAGAAGTGGATAACCGTATCTTCCACCTTATTTTTTGAGACTGAGTCTCTCACTGAATCTAGAGCTTACCTAGCAGCTACCCAATGAGTTCTGGGAGCTGCCTACTCCCAAGGCAAGGTTTAGAAACACACCACCACACCCAGCTTTTATGTAGGTACTGGGGATCCAAACTCAGTTTCCTGATTAGCACTTTACCAACTGAGCTCTTTTCCACCCTGACGCTGACTTTTAAAGAGGCTGACATTGAAGCCACGCAATCCCCCTGCCACAGACTCCTCAGTGCTGGGATTATAGGTGTTCTGCCAACGTATCCAGTAAAGACTTGGGTTTTAGGCCATTTGTATAATAGGGAACTATTAATAGAAGTCATACCTAAATACCTAAAATGTTTCTCCTCTCTTTTGCTGCAAAATGCACATACAAAAAAATTCAATTCACTTTAATTTCTGGAAATTTACAGCATATCTATCTCCCAAGTTAAAAAAAGTACTATGTTAACTGGTTTTCAACTATGTTGCAAAGAACACAACAAGGTAGACACCTGTAATGCTAGCACTTAGAGGAGGTTGAGAGAAGAAATCCACAAAAATTGAAGCCATCCTGACCTATACAGTGAGACCACATGTCAAAAAATAAAACAAAAGAACAGGCTTTGGGGAAAAGCAGTTTTTGGAATATGTATAATAGAGATCCATATGCAGAAGAAAAAAAACAGACCACTATTTCTCTTGATAACAACAGTCAACTCTAAATGGATTAAATACTTATTTGTAAGACCTACAACTATGATACTACTATGGGGAAAAATGCCTCAGGACATTGAAATGTGCAAGAATTTCTTGGACAAAACTGCCAAATCATAGGAAAAACAGCAAAAAAGATAAATGCCATTGCATTAAATTAAAAGGTTTCTACATAGCAAAGAAAACATCAACAAAACAATAACAAAAAAGCCAGGTTAATAAGTGCCAGCACTTAGTCAGTATATGAAGAAAGAGTGCTATGAATTCAAACCCAGCCTAAGCTACATAGTGAGTTATCGGGCTGGCCAGGACTACCTAGACACAGAAAGACCCTCTCTCTCAAAAAATAAATTAATTAATTAATTAAAATAAAAGTCAAAAATAAATGAATAAAACCTAAGTAATTTTTAAAAGGGGGAGAGCAGATCCAGCAAGGATAGCTGAACAAGATGCCTGCTGGAATATTAGGTGACCTGAGTCTAATTCCCCAGAAGTCCACATGGTGGAAGAAGATAACTGCACCACCTTCGCGGTTATTCTATGGCCTCCGCCCCCATGCACCGTGGAATGCATGTGTACTCACTGGAGCGCTCTCCCCCATCCCCAAATAAACAGATATTTTTTAAAGGAAAGAAAATAACAAAAGAAAGAGACAAAATACAGATGAGAATAAGTATTTACAAATTATATGTCTAATAAAAGATGAATGTCCAGAATAAAAAAATAAATTGAAAAAATTCAACAGAAGAAAAGAGATAACCTAATCTAAAAATAAGAGAGCAGGAATGACAGCTCAGTGGGTAAGGGGTCTGCTTGAAAGTCTGGCAGCCTGAGTTCGATCCCTGGACATCCACATGGTGGAAGGAGAGAACTGACTTCTGAAAGTCTTTCTCTGGCCTTCCATGCATGTGTACTCCTTTCTCTCTCTCAAACACACACACACACACACACACACACACACACACACACACACACACACACACACGAATAGCAAGAGATCTAAATAGACATTGTTAAAATGATG
The DNA here is from genome assembly GCA_023101885.1 of Typhlomys cinereus. Classification (NCBI taxonomy): domain Eukaryota; kingdom Metazoa; phylum Chordata; class Mammalia; order Rodentia; family Platacanthomyidae; genus Typhlomys; species Typhlomys cinereus. The sequence continues at coordinate 3,959,570 of JALPQD010000188.1, forward strand.
ACATTCAAGTATATGAAAAACATGTTAGTGTCATCAAAGAAGCACAAGCCAAAACCACAACGAACTATCATCTGACCTCAGTAAGCTATTATTCAAAAGACAAAAGGGACTGAGAATATAGCTAGCTGATAGAATGCTTGCCTGCAGCCTGTGGGAAGCCCCAAATTCAAGCCTTAATAAAACAAAAAAGAAAACAAGTGCTATTAATGATACAGAGAAAAGGGAACCCCTACATTGTTATTAAGAATGCAAATTGGTATAGTAATGTTGAAAAACAGTATGGAAGTTCCTCAAAAAATAAAAATCAAAACTACCACATAATGAAGCAACCCCAATACTGATTATATAACTTAAAAAAATGAAATCATTATGTTAAAGATATTATCTACACTATGTTTACAACACTATTTAAGACACTCAAGCAAACCATCAGTTACACAATGTGAATGTGATTCCAACTATTAAAAAGAATGAAATTCTATCATTTATGACAACACTAAGCTGAATGAAATACACCAGGCACAGAAAGACAAGTAGCATGTGTGATCTCATTCACATGTAGAATACATAAAAGTTATCTAGACTCTGAGAGTAGAATGCTGGTTCCCAGAAGTAGGTGAATACAGGGAAAGAAAGATACATAAAGGTTAGTTAATGGGCATAAAGGTAAAATTAAACAGGAGTAAGAAGTTCTAATATGCTATTGAATAGTAGGATGACCAAAGGCAATGATTATGTACTGTACATTTCGAAAAGCTTTACAAAAGAATTTTTTAATATACACACCTTAAAAAATTGTTTTAGGATGTATGCACATCCTGATTTCAGAATGTATACATGTATTGAAACATCACATGACACTTCATAAAGACATTTAGTTTTAATGTTTTTATGTATAGTTGTATGTGTGTGTGTGTGTGAGGGGGGGACATTGTGTTTGTCTGCAGAGGCCCAAGGGGTAATTTCCAGAATCATCCTGGATTACTCTACCACCTTTTGCTTTGTTCTGGGGTTTCCCAGGCTCTGCCTTCCAGGGCCAGAAGTGCAGACTGCCGCCGTCTCAAGCCAGCATTTTTAAGTGGGATCCAAACTCAGATCCTTCTGCTTTCGAGGCAGAGGCTTACCATCTCTCCAGTCCCTATGCATACGTTTTTTAAAAGTTTAAGTCAAAAACTAGCAAAAGAGATACAAAAACTTGTCTGAACTCAAATGTATTTTTCCCCTTAACCAGGCCTAGACTCTCGATTTTTAAAAACCTTTATTATTACCTTATGTGCGTGTCTGTGTGTATGTGCACACATGCCAAAACTACCACTTTGTGGAGTCAGTTCTTTCTTACCAGCTTTACAAGTTCTGGGGATCATACTCAGTTTGTCAGGCCTGAGTCCAAGCACGTTTCCTCCCTGAGCAATTTTACTAACCCCAAACTCTCGTCGACGTTTCCATGCAGACAAATCCTGCTTACTGATCGTTTATGAAAATTTCCCAAATCACTTCACATACTTTCTCAACACATTTACAAGGGAGGTATAGTCCCATTTTACAAATTAAAAAATGGGCTGAGAGGTTAAAAAACCACGTTCATTACATACAGTGCTTCGCCTATATGGCAAAGGAACTACCTGAGGCAAGCAAATTATTTCCTCATGGGGATGTCAGCTAAGGCATGTGACATCCTCAAGCCTACACAACTGACATAACTGTGATGATCACCCGCTCACCTCCTCCTCCGGGGTCAGGTGCCGCTTGCTGTCACTGACGGGGAACCCACTGCCGAACTCTTTGGAGTGGATGTCAGCCCCATACTCAACAGTCACGTCTTCCTCGATGCTGTTTACCAACCGCCAGAACTCCTTCTCTACCAGCTCTGTGGGTACCATCTAGGGGAACAAGGACACGAAGATGAGCACAGCCCACCTTATCCTGTCCACATTGGCTCAGGGAAGCTCCAGTAACAATGGCCGTGAATCTGGCCCCAGCACTACCCCAATACCCCGTCACCTACATGCACAGGCATGTTGAAGTAGTCGGCTTTAAAGGAGTCAGCCATCTCCCCAAAGCTCTGCAGAGTATATTCTCGGGTAGCTTGCTCAAAGCCAAAGGCTTCAGGGGGGCGCTTACACTCCTGAAACCAAAGGGAGAACAAATCATGAAAATACAGGCAGAAAAGACAGAGAATCCTCTCAAGTGGAACTAAATATGGGGTAGGAGCAGGGAGAACAGCCCTGGGTCTCCAGTGAAAGCGCCCAAGGGAGTCTTACTTTACAGCTCTATCACTTTCCTCTCACCACTTCAGCATAATACATCTATTTATTCCACACGTGTACTTCCAACATACTTTTGCTTGTTACTATGGTTGGATATAGTGGCCACGTGTTGAAGGGTTGGTCACATGCTGGTGGTGCTATCTTGGAAAGTTCTAGACTTAAGGAGGTTGGGCCTAACTAGAAGAAGCAGGTCACTGGGGTGTGCCCCAGTCCTCTCGATGCTACTCTCTGCTTCCCAGCTGCCATAATGGGAGTTGCTCTATAACCCTCTTCCCACCAGAAGGATGGAAACCTCTAAACTGTGAACTAAAATAACGTTTTCCTCCTTTAAACAATGTATCTGTTTCTCTCAGATATTCTCTCCTACAACAAGAAAGTTGGCACTCACAGTTCCCCCCCACTGGAATGTCTTCTCACACAGTTTGGTTTTGGCTTTGGGTTTCAAACCCAGGTCATTACACATGCTAGTCAGGGGCTTTATCTGTGAGCTACACCCTCAGTTCCTCTCCCGCTTCATTTCATGGACTCATCAAAATGAAACTTTAGGGCTGAAGGGACAATTCAGTGGTAGAACACGTGCTCAGCACGCAAGAAGCCCCGGGGCCAATCAACAACACTGCAAGACATTAAAATAACAACAACAAAAACCCTTCAAGCAAGGTATGATCACACAGGCCTATAATCCTAAGTACTTGGAGGCTGAAGTGGGAGGCCCACTTGAGCCCAAAAATTCAAAACAACGTAACAATGCACTTGCTAAAACAACCCTGTCTCCAACAAGCCAAACGCTCTGACTCCTTCAGCATTAAAAAGGCTGAGGCAAGAGGAACTCAATGAGTTCAAGGGCAACACGAACTACGTGACAAGACACTGTCCCCAAATCAATTAAATGAAGATGCAGTTTGGTGGTAGGGGCACTTGCCTCGCGTGTGCAAGGACCTGGATTCAATCTCTATCAATACCAAAATCCAAATCCAGCTGCAGCTCCTCATAACCTCTAGTAAGTGGTCTTTCATCACTTCATTTTATGATCATCTTGTCTTTCAAACTTCACCATCTAAACCATGAGCTGTGACTTCAGTATATTCTACTGATGTACTGTTTTTCTAGTAATGTGTGAGTTCATACAGGGTATTTAGGGAAATTTTTCTGCAATGTCCAGGCTGGAACTATAATCCTGGAAAAACAGAACTGAATAATCTAGCACTCTGTAGGCTAGAAAATGAAGACTAGCTTCTACAGTGCCAGAACCTACAAGACTCCTGTTCTTCAGACAGTGTTAGCAAATGACATGAAGTCCCCCTTGCTTGCAGAGGTGTTCATGATTGGTAGATGAGAACTGTATATACTCAAAAGTCAGGCATAAGTCTGCCTTGCAAGCAGAAGGTCCTGGGTTCAGATCTCAGGTCCCATGTAAAAATGCCGGGCAAATACGACAATGGCCTGTACTTCCAGCCCTGGTGGACAGAGGCTGGGAAACCCCAGAGCAAAGCAAAAGAGGTACAAGCAATGTAGAATGATTCCCAAAGTCATCAAAGTCATCCTTGGTCCTCCCCAAGGATATACAGTGCCCTTTGATACACACACACACACACACACACACACACACACACACGTAAATAAAAAAAAAAAAGAAAGCCAAGTAGAGTTTGTTTTCCTTGTATGCACACTGCTGATATCTAAAGTTTTTCCTACTAGAATCGCCAACATTAAAGCAATTGTACCGTGTCCTGGTTCCCCCCTTCTCTTTGTGTCTTTGTGTATGTGCATGAATATACTTGCTCTTGCCTAAGATAAAGTATCTAAGGTAATATGATCTACGGATGTTGTGCAGCAACCCAGAGGGAAACAGAGAGAGGCATAAAGAATATAAAGGTGGGATCATAGGGATAAAGGCTGCCACACTTCTGGAGGAGATCTGCCACACTCCTGGGTGTTTGATCTTTCCTGTGGCTTCTACAGTTCTTCCTTTTCATAATTTTCTGCCACGTTCTCTGCTGAGTATCTGTGCTCCTGCTAACATCTTCTTCCTGTGTGGAACACCAACCTCCTTCTTCGAAGCCTTTATCATTCGGAAACCTAAATCTAAATGTCTTCAGAGGAGCAAAAACTCATAGCTTGAATAAATACAAAACATAAAAATTATGCTATCATTACAACTGAAAATATAAAACGAGATTCTTGTTACGGACAATTATACGAAAGCAACAACAAGATAAGAATATACCAGATTCTCTAAGTGGTAGTAAGCAATTTGTATATTTTCTTTAAAAAAAAAAAAAAGAACAAAAAAAACCCTGGGGATCTTCAAAAGAACACTTTTTAGAAGTTTTATTTTTAGGAAGTTAGACGGCTCAGTAGAGTAAGACACCTGAATGCCACTGTGGAACCTGAAAATCCATGTAGTAGGAGAAAGCTTCCTCTCCCCTTTTGTCCCCATCCCTCTCTCAAATAAACAAATGTTCCATTTCTTTACTTATTTACTTCCTTACATTCTTGGCCAGGCCTATTGGTACAGGCATATACTCAATTACTTGGAAGTCTAAGGCAGGAAAACTGAAAATTCAAGGCCTTTTTGGGCCACAAGCTAAGTTCAAAATAAAAATAAAACATGAGGACTGGAGAGATGGCTCAGGGGTTAAAACTGCCTCACAAGCAGAAGGTCCTGAGTTCAGATCCGAGGTCCCACATAAAAACAGCAGGTGGAAATGGCAGCGGCCTGTACTTCCTATCCTGGTGGGTGAAGCCTAGGAAATCCCAGAGTGAAGCAAGGAGATAGAAGCAATCCAGGGCCATTCCCTAAGTCACCCTTGGTCCTCCACAGGGACACACACTGTCCTCTGACAAACAAACACACACATTAAAAAAAAAAAAAAATTAAAATTAAACAAAAAACATGAGCTGAGGGTACAGCTTAGCAGTAGGCACTTTAAAAAAATTTTTTAATATTTATTATTTATTCAATTGTGCGCGTATGCATGAGTGTGTGTGTGTGTGTGTGTGTGTGTGTGTGTGTGTGTGTGTGTGTGTCTGCGTGTGTGTGTCTGTGTGTGTGTAGAACCACAGACGAATTCGGGAACCACCATGGACGCCTCCACCTCCTTCTGCCCCGGGATTCACAGGCTCCACCCTACCAGGACCAGAAACGCAGGCCGCCCCCACTTCTGCCTGGCGTCTATATGTGGGATCTGGGATCCGAACTCAGGACCTTCCACCTGCAAGGCAGAGGCTTAACTCCTGAGCCATCTCTCCAGCCCCAGTAGGCACTTTTTAAACAAGTCCAAGGTTCTGGGTTCAATCGCTTGATTGATGGATAAGATTCCTGTCCTTAAAAGCCCAATCCTGACATTTTTCCAGACTAGTATTCCTTGAGCTAGGTGTGATGGTTCGTGCCTTGTCACCCCAAGCCTCAGGAGACTGAAGCAGGAAGATTACTGTGGGGCTGGTCTGGGGTACATAGTGAGACACTCTCTCAACCAAAAACAAATTAGAAAAACAAGGTAATTTTTCTGGGCAGCAGCTCAGGGATTGTAGCACAGAATACAGGACCTGCTTGTATGTTGCATGAAAGACCTCAGCATCCAGTCCATCCAGTCATGACACCTCCTACAGGTGGTTTGAGGGTTTCCAGAGGACAGAAGCCAAGTTGCACTTCCCTGGACTCTCTTCCCACAGCTCTGCCCAGCCTAGCCTCACTGAGGTCCTAAAACATACTACTGCTGCTGAGGCCAGAGGCTGCCCTCGGGAAGTCCATAGAAAAGCAGGTAACAACACTCTACGTGGGCTAAGACTGGGTAGTTCTTACCGCCATGACACACTTGGGACACCTCCAGACGCCTTTTGGGATCTCAGGCAAAGGGGGCAGCAGGCAAAAGATGTGGTAGTTGTCGTCACAGCCGTCGCACAGCAGGAGCTTGTCGTCCTCGTCTCCTCGGGAGCACATCCGGCACACATATGACTCAATCTGCCAGAGGGAAGGAGGCGGTCACTGGCACAGGCCCTGTCCAGCCAGTCATGTGAGGGCTGGAGCGTGACTGCGTGCACAGAGCATCTCCCCGAAACGAGCAGAGAGATGTGAGAGCAGTCTTATCAGTCTTGAATCTTCCCAGTTTGACTCATTGCAATAAGCACTTACTGTGTTTACCATTATGTAGATTCTGGCAAAGAAATGAGCAAGAAATGGTACCTGCCTTCCAATGACAGCAAGTACTCTAAAGTGTTCATAAAAATTAAAAACTGCCAATAGCTGCTCATAAAGAATACTGTGGAAACTTAGAGACAAGCACGCATATTAGCTGGAGACATGAAGGACTGCCTTGAGTAGGGACTTCCCTGAAAAGGGAGCACTTGAAACTGACTGAAACTGGAAAGCAAACTGACGCTTCTCAATTAGAGCAGAGTACAAAGAGAATTCTTGGGGGAGGTAGGGAGAGATGGCATGTGTAAAAGGAATGTGGGAACTGAAAGAACAAACCTACAAGTAGCTCAATGGAGCTATAGCAGAGGAGTGAGGCAGGCAGTGCTGGCAAATAAGGCTAGAGATTAGCAGGGACTAAACTGCATGGCAACAAAGATGTACTAGACAATGATGCACTAGACAATATCAATCTTCTCTGGACCTTTCCAGCACTTGTTGAGAGTACTTGTTTATCCTTTCTTGCTCTTTGTTCCCAATAAGTTCGCTTTGACTCTCCAATTAAGTGAGTTACCAGAGGACAGGGCCCACCAAGGGCCCTTTCTGCTTAATTCAACCTAGTCCAGTGCTAGGGAAATGCTCACTGAAGGGATGAGAAGCAGAGCTCTAGGAAGTCAGGGCTGGGTCCTTACAAACTGGGCATTGCTGTGGTTCCTCCGCAGTCTCATGGTCATCTTGGTGCAGGGCTCCGGGCTGTGACTCAGTTCCTCCTTGCTTTCCAAAAAGGTCTTGGGTGAGGCTGACTCCACCTTCAGATCCCCACCCAATTCCTCCTTCACCACTACAGTGGGGGGACACTCAGGTCCTTCCTTATCTAGGAGAGAGAAAAGTGGTTATAATGTTCATCTGAGACACTCAGGACCCTGCTTCCTCAATCTAGGTAAGGCCATCTCTAGTACCTTAGGCCTCACCTTTTTTCCGAAGAGTCTTATCCTTGGCCATGAGGCCCAGACCCATCATCTTGGGGCCTGCCCCATAGATCTGTAGCTTCTTCAGTTCTGGATTCTTTTCAATGTCTTCCTCCGTAGGTTCCGGCTAGGAGGGAAACAGGAAATGAATCAAGACAGCAATCTTGAGCACACTGCGCCATCTTAAAAGTGCTGAGACTACACATCGCTCAAATTCATGTCAGAGACTGAAGCACAGATGGGGCAAGTATTTACTTTTTGAAGACTAGAAGTCCCCAGTCCTCTCTTGTAAAGAATCAAAAGCAGGATCTCAACTTTCTCAACTCTAAAATGTCAACACCTATCTGACAGTGATATTATCTTTTTAAAAAAATTAACACTGTTTGACACTACCAATAAGCAGTAGTGACTAACAGTCTGCTAACTATACAAGTTTCCATGTGCCTGGAGACAGTACATATTATCTTGTTCTCTGCTGTATGCTACATGGCAAGAGAAATATGTGACACATAAACTTTTGTCTGAAGGTAGGAAACAGAAATAAGGGGAGGATGGAGAAAAATGAGAGAGAGACAGAGAGACTTTCAGTATAAGCAGATTGAGTGAGGAAAGGAACAAAGAAGGCAAGAAAGGTAGACAAGAAAGGTATAGTACAGAAACAGATCAAGCTCCAATCAAATTGCAAGTGGAGAAATGAGCATGAGAGAGCACAATAATGCTTAAAACCTCAGAGAATGAGAAAAGACCATCCAAAAAGAAACCCAGCTCCAGTCGGCAGCACGAAGGACACTGAACCCCAGCAGCCGTAAGTGGCCAGAAGAGAAGTGACTCACGTCGGGTTGCAGTCTCTTGGCGCGCCGTCCATAGCTGTTGAATTTGGAAGGCTGCACGGACTGCCGAAGAGGGATGCTGTGAGGTTTGTATTCCTTGTCCTTCTCCTCATTATCAAATGGACGAGTATTACACTGCTGAGGACAGGCAAAAGGTAAGGTCCAGAGTTGAAGACTGCAGTCCTCCAAGAGCAAGGGCTTCCTTTCATCTTCACCCAATGGCCATTGACGTTATGATCCAACTCCTGACCCGCAACAATAGCCTATGTTCAACTGGTCTTTATCACTGACATCACACTTTAGAAATTCTAAGTGCCTTTGTTTACAGTCATTCCTCCTTATAACACTGTACTCCGCCGCCTCCAAAGTAAATCAGACTTCATCTCTTCTTAGACCCACATAGCCCAAAACATCTCTTCCTTCTCTGAATTCCTGTTAAAACCTCATCAAGGGGTGGGTAAGACACTCAGTGGGTAAGACACCTGTTCTCGAACTGGCAACCTGAGTTAGATTCCCAGAAGTCCAGAGGATGAATGGAGAGGAATAACTTCAAAAATCTGTCCTCTAACTCCATCCAGGTGTCACAGCATGCAGTGCCTCACCACCTATCTCCCCTCTCTCCTAAATAAATATTTTTCAGGATTCCAAGTAACATAAGCTGGTCTTACAGATCGCAACAGAATTTTTCATATGGGCAGTGCAGGAAAAAAAAAAAGCATCACTAAGAAAGGGAAAGTGTAGCTTCCAGGTCTCTGGCGCATGAGGCCAGTCCTACGAGCAACTAGTGTGGCCACATGCCACCCTCTTGGGAGACAGCAGTGGGAAAGACACAGCAAGGTCCAAAGCCACCCTGAGCTAAAAATAAAAAGTAAGATCCTTGTCACAAACGAAACTAAATAAAATGTAACAAGGTAATAGAGCTCAATAAGTAAAGGCTCTTGCTGCCAAATCGCAAGCCTAGAGTTCAATTTCTACAGTGTGGAAGGATAGAACAATCCCAAGTGGTCCCCTGATCTCCTCCACACACGAGCATGTACATGACAGACATTAAAAAGAGGGGAGTGGGGGAATGGAAAGATGCTCAGAGATTAAGACTCTGCCTTGCAACAGAAGGTTCTAAATTTGGGTCCCAGGTCCCACGTAAAAACACCAGACAGAAACGACTGCAGTCTGCATTTCTGGCTGGGAACCTGGGAAATCCCAGAGCAAAGCAATAAGGAGGTAGAAGCAATCCAGGATGATTCCTGAAGTCACCGTTGATCCTCCACAGAGACATATAGTATTCTCTGATACATACACGCACATGCGCACACACAAAAATGCCAAGTAAAAATTAAAGAAAAAAAAAGCCAAAACAAGGCCAACAAGATAGCTAAGTAAAGGCATGGGCTCTCAAAACCTAGTAACTTGAATTCTATTCACAGAAACTTTCGCGGTAAAAGAAAACACACTTTCTAAAGTTGTCCCTGGACTTCACACATGAACTATAGTATACACATACGTGTACACATGTTCTCTCTCTTGTGCACTCTCACAATCAGTCAGTCAAGCAAGCAAGCCAGCAAACAATATTTTTAAAGCCAAAATAGAGTTTAAAGCTAGGGGGATAGATGACAAAGGCCAGGCTACTCAAGCTAATCTGAGTTACACATTAAGACCCTATCTCGAAACAAACACACAAACACCACACACACACACACACACACACACACACACAAACAAGTGCGATAATCTCTGTCTGAGGATAGAAGTCTTACCCATCTTCTCATGTCATCCTTACCACAAGGTTGGCTCCAGACTGGTACATCTCATAGGGATAAACAATACGTTCATAGTGAGAGCGTAGCAGGGAACCAATATTTTTGCCTGGTGGGTAGTTGAGGCGTTGGGCTACACGGGCCCATCGACGGTCCTTGCAGATAGCTTCGTAACCACCTTCCTCTACCACAATCTGAAAAGAAGAGCAAGAACATGGTGTGCTGTGTGAACATGAGAAAGTGGACCTACAGAAAGGGTAATGAGGACGTTAACATCTTCACTAGGAACTGCTGACTTCCCCCAACCTCCAACCGTAGCAGAAGATGCCAAGATGCTCTGCTTGCAGCATGTGTGCTATTCGTCTGCCCTTCCGTTGTAACCCAGAGACCCAACATCCAAGCCACAGAGAGCCCTAGAGTGTTAAGGCTACTGAAATAGGGTTGAGAGATATTTGAAGAAAAACCTGTTCTTACTTTGCTTAGACTGTAGAGGTCCAAGATCCGCCGTTCAACGTTGGGGATCTTTAAGGAAGAACCTTGGATCTCCCAGAATTTGGCAATCTGGTCTAAGTAGTTCAGTTTCACTCTTGTCTGGGCCTGAAGAAGAAATGGCTGAGATAGGCTGACCACTGCCGCTGCCACAGCCGCCGCCCCTCCCCTCCTTCCCTGCCACCATCCATCTGCCAGCCCAATCTTACAGTAGGAAAACAGGAACAAAGGAGGCTTTTTTTTTCCAGGGAACTGAGTTCAGGACTCTAGACAGTGCTTGGCCCCAATTCTTTCTCGTCTCCCAAGAGAAATTCAAAGCATTGCATACAGTTCCCTTCAATATACCTGACAGTGTTGTGTATTATCTCTTGCATAAATGAGAAAAAAGTGCCAAAATCACATAAGCATCAAAACACCTAGGAATCAAGTAACTTCATTTTAGCTTTCTCACTACTACTACTACTACTACTACTACTACTACTACTACTACGCTGCTACACAACCTTAAATAAATAAGCATCTTTAACCCCCTGATGTGTTTCTATTAGAAAAGGAAAATAAGTGCTGGTTATGGTAGCTCACATCTGAAATCTCAGCACTCGGGAGATACACACATAAGGAGTAGTTCAAAGATAGCTTCTGTTGCCTATCAGATTTGAAAGCATCCTGAGCTCTGTGAGGCCTTGCTTCAAATCACAAAACAAAAAATAAAATGGCCACTCAGTCAACTTATACCACAGAGATGGACTTAAGAAGACCAGTGAGGGCCCTCTTGCAAACATCGGAATTCTATCTATACTCTAGGCACATTTTTTAGCAAGGGCTCCAAAAGCACATTTCTTATGTGCCACAAAATTGGTTTTGTGGTGGCTGAAGAGAAGAAACATAACAGGCAAAATGCCCTAAAGAATGAAGAAGGCACGCTCAACAGCATCAGCACCTGACTGACTCAGAACTGAAGGTCTTAGCAGCCGGCCTGCCATGCTTATGCAAAGGCTCAGTGGCCTAACATCTGAATCCCAAGAGGGGCTCCCAAAGCCCCAAGTCTCAACTTTGTCCACAGAAACCGTTTTCCATAAAGAACTACATTAGTCATTACTAAACATTACCTTGCCTTGATCCATTAAAGGAAAAAAGACAGTTCTTGCTGAGTAATAGTTAAGAAGAACTTTAAACAAAACTTTACTCATTCATTCATTCATTCATTGTGTGTGTGTGCGTGCGCATGTGTATCAGAGGTCACTGTGCGTCCCTGTGGAGGCCCAAGGGTGACTCTGGGAACCATCCTGGATTGCTTCTACCTCCTTGCGCACTCTGGGATTTCCCAGGCTCCACCCACCAGGAATGGAAGTGCAGGCCGCTGCCTTTTCTGCCTGGTGTTTTTACATGGGACCTGGGACCTGAATTCAGGTTCACATGTTTACAAGGCAGAGTCTTAACCCCGGAGTCATCTCTCCAGTCCAAGAAGAACCTAACCTATTTGTGGTACGAAATAACCTAACACTCCTTGACTGTGAGAATTCTTAAGGGGCTAAGAATATTACTCCTTCCATCTGAACACCTTAGTTTTCCAACCTTAATCTTATTCCTACACCTCCTTCCCCACAGCAACGAGCATCCAATCTCTAAAAGACAAGCATTCGTCCAATAATAAGAGGTGTCCCCACAGACAGTTACAGTTCTTTCTCTAAGAAATTCATACCACCTACAACAGATTATTTGGCCTTGACTGAAACAATATCTAGACTGGGTCTAAAATGGCAGCTTCCAACAAGAGCAAATTTGCACTTCATTCAACCCACATAACCCCATGACAAAAAAAAAAAAAAAAAAAATCCAACCCAAAAATGTCAAAAGGGCCAAAATTACAGAATTCTGGTCTCAAAGGACAAGTAAATTTTTTAGGTTCTGTGTATTCAGATGGCCCCATTACCATCTCCCCCTTGATATCTAATACGGATATATAACAATGGAAAAGTGCAACATCCATCTAACCAGTGTCTCTCTGGAAAACTCCAGCATGACCTTTTCTAAAACCTGTTTCAGGATACTCACTCATTATCCCAGAGTGTTGTCAAACCTCTAGTGAAAAATACACCTAGACTTCCTATATAGAACGAAAGGGAGTAGCTGACCTGCTGAACTCTGCTCAAGTATCTAACCACTGAAGTCTCAACGCAGACCAGTTTTTATGTTGTTTTTGCCCTTCCGCCTCACCTCCTACCTTAACTACAAAGGAAGGAAGGTAAGAAGCCCAAGGTTATAGTAATGATATAATCCTGAGATGGCCCATAAAGATCTCAGTTAGCCCCATAATTCCCTTTTGTTGACAGAGGTAGCAAAATTTTGTGGGGAAAACATCCCCAGCCTTTGGGCTATCAAATCAAAAATGCGAAATGCCCCTGCCCTCAACTATATTTGCAGCTCTAAAGCTTCCACTATGACATGGAATGCACAAGAGATAAAAGTGGAGTCAGAACTCAGGTATTTATTCCCCCAATCCCATAGTCTTCTTACCTCTAGCTCATTCAACCTCTGGATTCGGGGAGTAAACCTGAAGTTATCCACTTCCACAGCAAAGGGTGGTTGCCAGTCCTGTGAGAAGAGAAGAGAAAGCAAGTGGTAATCCTAGTTTAACCAAGAACAAAGAGCAAACACAAAAAGCCGCTCAACACCCTATTGACACCTCCCCAGACCTCTGGCCAAGTCAGATTCATCAACTGGACATATACCCAAATGTACCTACCCATCTCCCCCCATAAGTCACGACAGGGCATAACAGGCCCGAGTGCATATGCAAGGCCCCATGCACGTGCCCTAGTAAACTTCTAAGTGTCACTCAACGGTACAAGTGCCAACATTTCGAGAAACAGAAAAAAATCCGGAAGAGCCAACCCAAACCCTCCTCACCCCAGGACAGAGAGTGCCTGCAGGGCTGGGAATTACATAGACCTACAGTCAAAGACTACCTGGGGTCACATTGCAGTTCTCCTACTTGCTAACTAGGCACGCTTACCTTTCTGAATGCGTTCTCATCTGTAACGCATATGAATTCTTTCCCTGGCTTCCTTACAAAGTCAACAGGATAAATTAAACTAGTGTTCAATGAAAATGTTATTCAAAAGCGTTACCATTAACACTTGATATCTAGGACTAACCCCACCAACCAATATACATGCAGGACAATTTAGTTCTGGCAGAGTTGAAGGTTTGGCCTTTAATGTTTGTTCTCTCAGTTAAAGGGTCACAGACCCAGAGTGCGGGGAAGACCAAGGAACAAAGATCTGCATGGCTCACGCACCAGGTCTGGAAGGCCTCCTGTGGGTCCTCCCTCCTACACTTGCCTGGCGTAAGAAGAGGCCAGGAAGGAAGCCCGGGGGTGGGATGCCCAATAGTCATGGCAAAGAGTAGAAGGATTTAGGCAAGGAAAGTCAAGGAAAATAATGAAAGTAGGGAAAGCCCTGCCATGCCAAGATGAACTTTTTCTGTGCTGCTCAAAGTGTAGTTGGGAAGAATCCTCTTCCCAGTACCCCCACGCACACTTCTCAGAGGGTCCTCTCCTCCCCAGAACACTAGTGTGTCTCGGGGTGGGGGAAAAAACCTAGAGAAACTTAGATTGATGCCTTCATTTTACAAATGGGAAAAATGAGGCCCAGAAGATATCACATGCAGCTAGCAGTAGAGGTAACATTAGAATCTCTCTTTTCTGATCACTGGTTAAAACTCTTTGCGGGATAACAAGTTACCAACATTCACACACACACACACACACATTCATATCAAAGGAAGAGAAAGGAACTGGAAAGGGGGGAAGCTGTTGATCTCTTCTACACATACTGAAGAGAAGAGAAGAAAGAGAAAGAAGAGAAGAGAAAATAGAAAAAAATAGAAATGAAGAGAAAGAATAGAAAGAGAGAAGAAAAGAGAAGAGAAAGAGAAAAAAAAAGAAGAAAAAAAAAGAGAAAAAAGAAAAGAAAAGAAAAAAAGAAAAGAAAAAGAGAAAAGAAAAAAAAAAAAAAGAGAAAGAAAAAAAAAAAAGACAAAGAAAAGAAAAAAAAAAGAAAAGAAAGAAGAAAAGAAAAGAAAAGAAAAGAAAAGAAAAGAGAAAAGAAAAGAAAAGAGAACCAGAGGATTCGGATTTGCAAGTACATATACTTTCCCTATCCCCAACAGAAGCACAGAAGCGGGTAGAAAGTCCAGTGAAACAGGAGGGAAAAAAGCAAGCTGAAATGGTATGGGTCAAATCCAGAAAAACTTCTTATACTCTATTGCCTCCTATCAGAGTAGAGTACTCTCCTCAACGTAGAAAACCCAGGTAGAAAGGTGCACAAATCAAAAACTGCAGGCACTTCTTTCCTGCTGACTCAAGTTCTAAACAACAATGAGAACAACATCGAGCACCTGACAAGAAATTGCAACACTGAAACCTTAAAGGCAGGCACTTATATGGGTACAACAGATGAGTAAGGTCCAGTAAACTTCCTCTCTTCAGTTCCACACTACTGGATACTAAGGCTCAGCATGATAAAATTAGCATGTTGATAACAAACAGGTTGGCTACCTAATGCAGGAAGTATGATGCTACCCAGTTACGTTGTCCTCTCACCCATCTATTCCAAGTACAGCAATCATAAACTCAGCAATTCAGATTGGGGATAAACGTCTAATCATCAAGCAGCCACTTAGACACAGTCTTCCAACCTGGGCCGAAGCATCACATGGGCATTTCAAGTTCCAAGAAAGACAGCTGCCTAAAGGTAGCCTCAGAACAACCTTTAAAACACACACCACACACACACACACACACACACACACACACACACACACACACACACGGCCAGGTCTCTTGGACTGAAAAAGCATGCTATTGAGATACAGAAGAGAATTCTACCAAGAGTGTGCGTGCTACGCGCACACACACATCATGGACTTGCCACTCTTCCCCATCCTAGTCCCCAAAGCAGGGTGACAGCACCTGTTCAAGGTTAGCCCAGAAGTTCAAGGTAGATAAAGGAAAACTAAAGGCTGGAGAGATGTCTCGGGGTTTCAGAAGGCGGCCCTGAGTTCAGATTCCAGGTCCCACTTTAAAAAAAAAGGACAGGGGCTTGGAGAGGTGGCTCAGGGGTTAAGCCTCTGCCTTGCAGGCGGAAGGACCTGAGTTCAGATCCTAGACCCCACGTACAGACTCTGCGGGGGCGGCCTGCGTTTCTGGTCCTAGTAGGGCGGAGCCTGTGAATCCCCCGGCAGAGTAAACAAGGAGGAGGTGGAGGCGTCCATGGTGGTTCCCGAATTCGTCCGTGGTTCTACACACACACGTACATATACACACATACATACATACACACACGCACAATTGAATAAATAATAAATTGAAAAAAATTTTTAATTAACAAAAAAAAAAGGACAATTCACACAACTATCCTCATGTCAAATATCTCTGACAACTTCGGGGAATATCTCCTTATGGGTACCAGGGGTTCATCCTCTCCTTTCTGCTGGCCTTCCTGACCTTTCATCCCCACTCCTTCACTGTGGACAGACACCTGTTGTCAGGTTCCAACGAGGATCACTTGGCTTATCTAACACCGGAAGATTCATGGAAATCCAGCCTACCCCTCCGGCTGGGCAGTGAAAGTATCAAGTTATATAAAGAGACCTGTGGTGCCCTCCTCGGGTGCAAATGAAGCTCCACATCCTGGGTTTACCTCAAAAAACACCCACCGCCCAGGTGCTACATAACCCAACCCTGCCCCTGGAATCCCAAATGGTCACTGAACATTTATCATTTCTCGTCCATGTCGGCAAGGCAGTAGCCTATTCCAGCCTTTGCAACACTTGTCCGGGCTTCCTCAGGTCTAGGAGGAAAGATATGGCCCTTATTGCTGACATCTGGGAACTAAGGGAAACTTCTATAGCTCCACTGTTACTGGGAATCCAAGAAAGTTTTATCTTCTAGGACTGCTTACATCCTGTGCTAGAGCAGTATAGAATCTTCTAAGAACACTCTACTAGCAAGCTAACTTACCTAAAGCTCTCCATAAGAAGTCTGGGGGACACATACAAGAAAAAAGCCACGACACTGCCTTCTATTAGGAAAATGGAACAATTTCCTAAACGCATCTTAGGTAAGTAAGCCAGATAGAACATTCTCTGTAAGAGTATTTCCTGGCTGGTCCATCGGGCCAAAATATTACAGATGAACTGGCCCGACGGGGTGTTGAGTATATGTGACTCAACCCACATAGTAGCAGACCAATGACCACATCAAGCGCCTTGCTGGTCGTAGTAATTACCACTTAGCTAGTGCGAACTATGCACAGACGCTACCTAGTTAAATCCAACTATTCCTAGGACCCATTTCACAGGCTCAGACAGATTACCTTACATACTCAAGGTCATACAGCTGCTAAGCTGCTAAGTATAGTTTTGAACTCAGTTCTACCTTCAAAGCTGTAATCTTTCCATTATACCACGCAGCCTGCCTTAAGGGAAGTGATGACAGTAGATGGAAGAAAGTCCTTATTTAGTGAAGTCTTGAGCAGGATGGTCCAGGGTAACTAAGAGACGATCTGAGCGCCTCCCTGCAAACTCTTCCCAGCCCACCAGGCATCCGTGTGTTGAAGCAAGAGTGATTCTCAAGAACAGAGTTGGAGGTGGATCTCAGACCCCGGGTCACGGTGCGTGCGCCGCACTCCGAGAGGGGACCCCTGGCCTGGCATCCACTGTGGTCCTAGACTCCCCCAGCTTCCCACACCTCGAGCTGCCCTCCACCAGGACTTCCCCGCCGGCCAGCCCGCGGGGGCCGCCGGCTCCAGGGCTTACCGCGGGTGGGCGGATCTTGCAAATGCCAGACTTCTCGGCGATGGGCCTGATTTTCGCGATGTAGCCGAGGGGGTCTCGGAACTCGGCCCAGCTAGGTTCGAACACCGGACACTCCGGCGGCGGCAGGAAATCATCGGACCCCGGCTCCATGGTGTGCCCTAGAGCTGGGCCAGGAATCGGGAAGGCTCAGACTACCCTTACGGAGTCATGGCGCCGTAAACCCAGGCACTTCTCCGAGATCAGGCCCTAAGCGGGACGGCGCCGCCCGCCCAGGGCCCAGAGGGGGCGTGTGCCTGCGGTGAGCGAGTCCCCGGCTGCGGTTCCTATGACCGGCTCTTCGCCCAGCTCCGTTCCTTCCACTCACCGCCGCCGCCTCCCGGCTACCGCAGCTTCCGCCTCTCCAGCTAAGTCCTAAGCGCCGAGGCCTTCCCCGCCGCCGCCGCCATCTTGGATTGCCAGCGTCTCCTCCCCCACCTCGCCACAACAAACCGGATCCCTCCGCGGGATGTTTCTCCGAAAACTGCCTATTTTGAGTGAAGCGAAGTCCTCAGCAACCTTTATCCCTTGTACACCGAACTAGGCAGACTGGTTTGGTGCCCTATTAGGAGGCAGTTAGCCAAAAGCACCCCCCAGACTGAGAAAAAAATAGTGCCTCTCCGCGGCGGAGGAGCAAGGTCTTACTTTGCTTGCCGGTTCCTTTTTCCGGATGGACCGGCATCGCACGTTTTAAGGTCAGTAGTGCGCCTGCGCAAGCGAAAGATAAACCGGAAGAGGCGCTGGGGTCGGTAGGTGGTGGGCCCCAGCCGGGCGCGGGGGCGCGCACGCGCGCACGTAAACGCACTGGCGTCGGCTCGCCTGCCGCTCTCACGTTCATCCCCTGGGCGTTTGGGTTTGGGTGTGTTTGTCCTAAGGAATGCAGGGGGTCCCTTGGTCCCCGGAGATAGGGATTTGTAGACTTCTGGATCCAAAATAAAGTAAATATTTCCTCTGCGATTTCCATTCTTACTCCCAGTCAGTGACCATCAGCATTTTAATGAAGGCCTTCGACTGTTGTGTATGCGCTGTAACAGTGTAGGCAGTGCAGTCGTGTACGCAATGTGTATACACCTTCCTGTAACACCTACAGCTGAAAAAAAAAAGTTGCATGCTTACACATTTTTACTGTTAAATGTTTGGCAACAGAACGTTTTATTCATCACCCACCAGTGGCCATTGTGAACCTGAGGATTGTTTTTCAAATATATGCGCACATTGATTGTATTTATTGTGGGTATTCCCTGTAATATGCATTTTGGGGCATATGATATATGCATATCTCCTACTGTAAGGACGTTCCTTCTCCTGTGTCTAATAGGTTCGTGGCAACTACTTTAAATATTAAACCAGTACTTTGAGACTGGAGATATATAGCTCAGTGAGACACTTGCTTAGCATGTACAGGGTTCTGGGTTCACTTTGATGTACCACAAAAATTACTTTGTTTACATACATCAGGCATCTATTGCATTTAAGGATCGTTTTTATTATTCATCAGGTGCGTACCTATGACATACAGTTTTAGCACCCATTGTCTGAGTATTCATTCACATATTGGTTAAGTGCTCATTTTGTATTCTACCACTAGACTAAATTCATTAAAACAGGGACAAGTATGGCCTACCATATCCTTAATGCATGGTATAGTAAGCAGTGAAAGTTAAGCAAATAAAAAAATGAAAAGGTATATATTTTTAGAAGGACCAGCATATACTTGCCAAAAGGTAGTATATATTCTTTGTAAACATACATATAAAGCAAAGCCTCTACTATAGCTTCAATGTGTTTGAGAAGGGTAAGAAATGTCGCTCTTCCCCCACATGCCTATTCCTCATCACATATGGTAAGACAGGCCAATTAAGTCCATTCTGTTTCAGGACCAGGCTTAGGACAGTCAACTGTGGGAGCAGGGCATACAGTCAGACTCTCACACCCTGAAGTCACACACACTTGCCTTCCTACTTCACCAGTTCTGCCATTTTTTAGTTATGTAACTTGGACAAGTCTCAACTTCTGAAACAGACATAAGAATGACAACATCCAACTTACAGATTGTTGTACAGTAACTGGCACATCATGATAGGTGTTCACTATCTAATGGCTGATATTTCTGTCTCTGAGAATCAACTCATATGATAAAAGTCATTACTAACCCCTTTGTTGCAACAGAATATGGTGGGATGTGCCAGTAATCCTAAACATTTGGGAAGAGAGGCAGGACTGACTTTTCAGACCAATCTAGTCTGTATATCAAGTTCCAAGCTAGCCTGGGCTACATAGTGTTTTCTCAAAGAAAACAAAAGGAACATCCTTTGTGTCTGGCATTTTCACAGGATTTTGTGCTTGTTGTTTTGGGTTTTGTTTTGTTTTGCTTTGTTTGCACAAGGTCTAGTTGTATAGCTCTAGTTGGCCTAGAACTCACTATGTAGAACAGACTGGTCTTTTTATATAAATTTTATTCTTTGAAGTTTTCATATACAAATACAATGGATTTATAAATGTTTGCATCCCCTATTACCCACCCATCCCTTCCCACCCCACTCATTTCCTGTCCAGACAACCCCCCACGTCCATAATCCATGGGACCCCATCCAGGACGCCTGCTTTGACAAGTGCCCAGGACCCACTGGAGCAACGCACTGTTCTCTGTAGCAAACAAATTATTATAGAAGATTGTTGAAAAGCACACACAACTTTAGTCTAAGCCTATAACTTTCAGAGATGAGATTATGGAAATAAGCTATGGGAAAGATTAAGGCTATAGATTCACAGCTCCCATGTTTCGAACAGACCAATCTTGAATTCGCAGTGATCCTTCTGCTTTTGCCTCCCAAGTACTGGGATTATAAACATGAGCCACCATACCTAGCAAAGATTTCATGTGTGTGTGTGTGTGTGTGTGTGTGTGTGTGTGTGTGTGTGTTCATGTATGTGTGCATGTGTGGTAGTTACTGGGGATCAAACCTAGGGCTTCATTTATGTTAGGTAAGTGTCATACCACTGAGTTAGATCTCCTTCTACCCTTCAGTCTATTTTAGAGAAAGGGTAGCCCAGGCTAGCCTCAAACTTAAAATTGTGCCTGTCTCCTGAGTGTTGAGATTACAGACAGGAGTCACCAAACAAGACCCTGTTTTCGCATTCTCTAATCACCTGAATCCTTATATTACTTTGAATGTCTATCCCTAGCTGACTCATTAAAAAACTGGTTCCACGTAATACAAGCAGTAGTAACATCTTTGTAGTTTTCTATATATTGTGGAAAACCTCAACTCCTTCATGGCAGAAATGTTAAGTATGGATGACACATCTGAACTGGACAGGAAACAGATAGGCAAGATGATGCTAATCACAATACCTATCACTAGCTTCTCGCGTGAATAAGCATCTAATAGTCCACATAGAGCCTTAGGAAAGATGCAGGTTAATTTCCCATTCTGTAAAGGAAGAACCAAGTTCTAGCAAAATTCAATGGTTACCTAATGTTGCAGATTCCTGATCAAATGCCTTTTCTATCATGTGCTCTACTTGGGAAGAGTGGCCTCCAAAATCCAAGTAAGGAACACCATGTGCAATAATATAAAAATGCAGGTGAGTACAAAAACTGAAAACGGGGCCTGACCTGGTGGCTCCTACCAGTAAACCTAACACATGGGAGACTGAAGCAGGAGGATTTTGAGTTTGAGACCAGTCTTGGCTACATAGAATGACACTATTAATTAATTAATTAAAACAAAAATACAAGTGGGTGGGAGAAAGATGAAGAGAATTATGAAGGTTAGAAGGTATGTCCTTCCTCAAATGAAGGAAGTTTGGCTTTTCTCCCTGGAGGTAGATCTGTGAAGGGCAAAGAACACCAGGTTTTTGTTCTTAGCACCACCCAGTCTTCTACAGCTTTCTCTGAAGTCCTTATTCCAGACATAACACAAGAAAAACAGAAATTGCATAGTCTTTCAAGCCAGTGAGATTGAATTCACAAGTGTTTATAAAATTCCTACTGTACCCCAGACACTCACATGGACATGGTGGAATATAATGGCATCCAAGATAAGCAAGCTTTCCTGGAGCAGACATTCATCCACTAGGATCTACCAAATACTTATCCTCCCTGAGTCTTAATTTCTTGTTCATCAAATGAAGTTAAATAAACTTTTCTTCACATAGAAAGACTAGGGATAATGATGACTACCATTCTTTAAGGACCACGTATTAGGGAGTAGTATTATTAAACCCTTCTTACAGATGAGGAGGATGAAGCTCAGGGAAGTATAAACTTACCCAAGTTACATGAATAGAAAGTAGCAGAGTTAGAATTCAAACCCACAACTGTCTGACTGTCATGAAATTCTGTCTGGGAATATCTCTGGTGGTATTACCCTCAGAGAAAAATGTTTAAGAAACAAGCTCTTTTTCCAATCACGTCTTGGTGGGGACCAATCAGGCCAAAAGCATCAGAAATCAGACGCTAAGATATAGTCTGGTTTAGGCTCCCAAGTAATCTGGGAGAGAGTTCTTAGCACTTTTTAGCATGGAGCATGTGCAGAGCAATAACTAGAATTCTAAAGTTGGGCTCCTAACTCTACCCTATCTATTTTGTGGATAAAATGGGTGAGAATGGCATTGTGCCCATATCTTTTGGGGATAACAAACTTAGTGCCTTTAACATAGGGTATCGTAGATTCTAAGCATATGTCCTACCATTGATATATCCCCTCCAACCTTATCTCTCCTTTTGTAATTTTTAGAATAGTCTTTCAATTGAGGTAGGTATGAGCTATGTTCTGTTGCTATTATTGTTTTTTGCTATTGTTTGTGTTTGAGATTTTATTGTTGTTTTTTAATACTATATTTTTGTGTGTGCTTGTGTGTGTGTGTGTGTGTGTGTGTGTGTGTGTGTGTGTGTCAGAGGGCACTGTGTGTCCCTGTGGAGGATCGAGAGTGACTCTGGGCATCATCCTGGATTGCTTCTACCTCCTTTTTGCTATGTTCTGGGATTTCCGGGCTCCACCTTCCAGAGCCGGAAGTTCAGGCTGCAGCCATTTCAGTCTGGTGTTTTTTACATAGGATCCAGGATACGACCTCAGGTTCTTCTACGTGCGATGCACAGTCCACCTCAAACTTGCTATACATCCAAAGATGAGTTTGAACTCCTGATCAGCCTGTTTTTACTTCTGGAGTCCTGGACTATAAACAGGATCCATTACACCCTGCTCCTAAATAGCTCCGAATCTGTCTGTTCCTTCTTCCCCTGCCTTCTTCCACTCCACTTGGAACTCATTTAGTGTCTCTTTGGTCTGGATTATTTTTGTTTGTTTGAGTTGGGGTATTATCATTATGCTGACCAGGATGGCCATGAACTTATGCACTCAAAAATCCTCCTGCTTCAGTCTCTCCATTAGCTAAGACTAGAGGTATGCACCATCACAACTAGTTTCTAGCTTGAACTATTAAAGGAAACTCTTCAAGGCATCTGTGATACATAAAAGGACAGAGAAAGGAATACAGAGTAAAATATAGGTGTGTCATTTGTAGTTAATATTATATACCTATCATTAAAAGTCATATAATGAAAATAACGATAATTCAGAATGACTTATGACAGCATAGATTATAAGTCAATTAAAATTAAAATCTGTAACTAGCTTACTGGAGTTCAGGCTGTTACCCTAGACTCTGTAACAGCATGAGAACCTGAGTTAGATACTCGGGATTCATGCAACAAAACAGTGGTGAATCTCTAATCCCAGTGCAGGGAGGCAGCGACAAGGAGGACCCCTGGGGTTTGCCAGCCAGTTGCTCTAGTTCTGGAGTGAGTGAGCTCAGAGGTTCAGTGAGAGACTCTGTCTGAAACACAATGTGGAGAGAGACCCCCGACAGTGACATCTGCCTCCAGGTACACAAGGAGCATGCCCGTTCTCTGTCTCTGTTTCTCTCTGTCTCTGTCTTTCTCTGTCTTTCTCTCTCTGTCTCTCTCTGTCTCTCTCTGTCTCTGTCTCTCTCTCTCTCTGTCTCTGTCTCTCTCTCTCTCTCTCTCTCTCTCTCTCTCTCACACACACACACACACACACACACACACACACACACACACAGAGTAAGACAAGGCTCTGAGGCTGAGGTTCCCTGCTCGTACTACCTAGGGAAGTCTTTTCTACTCTCAGCCATTCAAGTAGCTGCATAGCCGCTATGCTCTCTCTACCCGAGTCCCGTATGATAGAGCAGACAGCGGAACCTGGCCACCATCCACATGATGGTTGGTTGTGGCTTGTTTTTGCTATTATTGCTGTTGCTGTTGGTTTTTTGAGGGAGAGTCCCATATAGCACAGGCTGGCCATGCACTTTACTATGTAGCTGAGACTGACTGCCCTTGAACTCTGATCATCCTGCCACCACCTCCCATGAGCACTGTAATTACAGTCCTGTGTCATCACACCCATCTTCTACCCAAAATCTCAAAGGCCATGATCCCTGCAGGCAACCCTTCAGAGGGCAATGGATGAATGTGTGTGGGTGAAACGGAAAGCACAATGCAGACCCCCAAAAATTAAAGATACCAGAAACAGAGACACCTGCTGAGGAAAGCTACAGGCAGTCACCAGAGTGACTGGTCAGCCCAAGAAAGAGGCCACATGAGCTGCTGCAGAAAAGGCTTTAGGGGCAAGGCTGGCCTTTGTAAGTCACATTAGCATACCACATGACTCAGGTGGCAGACATGAAACTACAGGGTTGAATATTAGAACTGCTGTCTTTTCAGCCTTACTTTGTTCCCATCCCTCCTTTCTGTATCTCCTTTCCTCCCTTTTAGAATGAGAAAATTTGTTCTGCGCCACAGGTATAGAAATACGTAACTCACTTTCATTTTGCAGGATCTCAAGGGATGCCCCGCTACCTTAGTCGGTAGAGCACGAGCCTCTTATTTTAGAGGGTCTTCCAAGTTAAGGGCTTTCGTTGAGTCTCAGAGAAGAAGTTGAACTTTTTTTGGGGGGAGGGAGTGGGGTGACTGAGACTGGACCTGGAATTCACTATGTAGACCAGGCTGGCTTCAAACCTGTGGTGACCATCCTGCTTCTGTGTCCAGCGTGCAAGAGAAAAACATATGCTATCATGCCTGACTTGACATAACTTTTTAAAACACTATTGGAACGCTTAGGAGTATCAGGCATACTGGAGATGGAATAAATGTATTTTGCATTATATAATGGCTTGAGCCTCTGGGAACCAGGATAGAAAGTTATGGTTGATCATGAAATGTGCCTCATGGGTTCGTGGCTACAGGTGCTATTCTGGAAGAACTGGAAACTTTAGGCAGCGAGGCCTCGCTGAAGGAATTAGGTGTCTCCCGTTTGATCTCGGTCTGCATCTTGCCATGACTCCTTCCTGTGTTCCTCCTCGCTTCCTTTCCCCCCCGATCTGAGCAAAAGGCTCCCTGCCATGATGTTTCGCCTCACCTCTGGCCTACAGTAATGGAATCAGCTAACCATGGACTGACCTCTCAACCACTCTGCCACCGTGATGGAAAGTCTAATAAACTCTCTAAAAGTCATCTGTTCTTGCTTTACCCGCTGCTAAGATCAGGATGAGAACAATCTGTCAGCCACGTAGCAACAGAGTTCACAAAGCAGGCCTGTGTGCACGGACGCTTTAGCATATGCTATGCCCACCACCCACACTGTACTCTCCCCTCGCTTTCTCACTAAAACTTGCATTCTCTCATGCCCCCTAGACCTTTGAATTTGCTACCTGCTCTAACCAATGGGCTATCCCAATTTGTTGTTCTAGGGTCAGCTAAAGGGGTAATCCCCCAAAACCTCTCTTGACTACCTGACTCTCAAATTAGGATTCTAGGCTCTTAAACACTCTATTTCCTTATAGGTCTCTATTTCTGTTATGTTGGCATAATGCCCAGCAGGTTGTCCATTCCTAAAAGTTTCATCCTACACCATCCAATTGGTCATCACTACCTATGTGTAGTTATTTAAATTAATATTTTAAGATTAATTTCCTTAGTCAAATAGTCACGTACTAGATGGTTACAGATATAGAATATTCTCATCAGCACAAGAAGAACTATTAGACTGCATTGGTCCCATAGAACTCTGTGAACTCCTAGGCCCTTTATCCTAAGACCTTTGTCACTTGTGTTGTCTCTCTATCAGTATCCCCCAAGAGACTGACAATAGCATCTTGATATTAGAACAGTCAG
Source organism: Typhlomys cinereus (assembly GCA_023101885.1). Lineage (NCBI taxonomy): Eukaryota > Metazoa > Chordata > Mammalia > Rodentia > Platacanthomyidae > Typhlomys > Typhlomys cinereus. Next base: position 3,985,071 of record JALPQD010000188.1, read on the forward strand.
TGGCTTCTTGTTCTTACTTAAGTCCTCAGGGAAATGAGGACGTGAGGTGAACTCTCCCCTAGTCTGCATGGGGGAACTCTGCTGAAAGGGAGAAGGTGAGGGCAGGAACAGTGAAATGTTGGATGAGAACGAGAAGAGACCTTTGGGAAGAGCTGAAGGGATCATTCAGAGTTTCCAGAGGAGCCCAGAAGTTTGGTATTCGAGTTGTATCAATTAATATATCAACCAATACCAAGATACTTTGAGACTTAGCTTACAAAGAGTTATTCACATTCACCAAAATTTTCATGGCATCTGTGCTATACAATACTCTATGAAGATGATGCATAAGAGTGTTACTCTCAAGCCGCTTGTGGCCTGGAGGCGAGGGAAGACAGAGAAGGATATAACGGATCTCAGAGCATGTGACTTGGGCACCTATTGTGAAGGATGTGTCCCTTAGGCCCATTTTGTAATAATGGGAAAACTAACATTGGCGATGTGGGGGTAAGGACATCTACAAGGGAAAAGGGACACAGGAAAAACACTGTTAGAATTAAAACAGGCACTTTTGCAGAGAATAGCAAGCAAATGGATGGTTTGCATGTGAGTGAGGAATGAGGAAACTAAAGGGATGAGCTGGGACCTCTAATGTGTGTTCTTATGTTTGTAGGCGGCAGGCAACAGTTGACTTCTATGTCTGGCAGGACACAGGCACTTCAAATGCCTGCAAATAATTGTCTTGTAGGATTTTATCTCCATTCTGACAGGCCAATATCTAAACGCTAGAGGATCAATCATTTGGGAAGATTCTGCCAGCTTTAAACTGAGGACAGGAAAAAGGGGAGAGACCATGGGTAGCCCAGCTTGGTCTGCCAGGGAGAAACCAAGAACTGCCAAATGGACTCTGAATCTAAACTCTTCAAACACTTAGGTTCAATCAATGAGGAGATACCAAATGCTTAGATGGCGCTAAGTAGTGCTTTGCTAGTTATCTTCCCTTGGTAGCCTTTAAATGTGCGTGTAAGGAGGAAGACGAAGGCCTTGGTCCAAGCTGGTAAAATAAGGGGTCTTTTAAGCCTTCCCTTCTGAGCTGGCTTACAGATCTTACGAAAGCAGAACAAAGTTCTGAGTGGATGTTGCTTCTGGGGACCCTACTGACCCTACCAAGAGCCCCTGCTTTGCCCCATCCCTCCTGTGCTAGGCCAAGAGCCAGCAAACAATCAGCGGTGGTAGAAACGATCCATGTCACAGGGAAGTAGCCTAGAGCATTGCCAGTGGGTTTGGGCTAGAAGGCAGGAAGCTTCATGCTGACTTGCCATGAGGTTCAGCTTTTGTCGTCTGATATCAAGTATGTACATAGAGCTCTCATAATGTATCTAGACCTGTGGCTTCTTGGCCCAAGTCACTCCCCGGTCCTCAAGAAACACGGGTCGTTACTGCATGGAGGCACAGGGACAGGAACTCCAAGGCAAAGTCACAGCAGTCACAGAAGAGGGAGAACAGAGGCCACGTGTGCGGAAACATCCGACCTCTATAAAGACAAGGAAACTAGCTTGCCAAGTACCTACTCTGTCCCGGCTGCTTGGGATTCCTTGCTTCATGTAACCATCATAATACCACGTGACAAGAGCTGCTCCTCATAAACGGCAAACTGAGATAACTAAGACTCAGATTGGCTAATTCCCTGAAGTTCATATGCCTAGGAAGTGAAAACCCCCGGATGTGAGCTGGATCAACGGCAAGAGCTCACATTCTTAGGCCTAGCACACAAAAGGACATATGAAAGGAGACAGGAACACTTTCCTCATCTGCCCTCCCATCCATCCAAAGCATCTGGTCCACCCAGTGCCTGCATTGCCATCAGTATATCACTTCCCCAGACTAAGGCCTTTCTCTCTCCATGGGCTCCAAGTGGGAAAGCAGGGTATAAGTAGGAGGCAGAGGCCAGAGGAGAACACAAGGTCTTTTATGAGGCATCAAATATACATTCTTATATACAAGGAGGAAAAAAGACAATGCCTGAACCCCAGCTCCTCTTCATGTGGCCCCTCCCACCACCACCCACTCACACCCCCAAAGCCCCAGGGTGCCTGGCCCTTTGACATAGAGGGTCCATCTGTCTGGCTATTCAGTAGCCCGCAGTGGACGGGGGAGAAGAAGGCAGGAGCTGTGAAAGGAGCTGGATGCGCAGGTGTGAAGAGGAGCTGGAGCTTGTAAAAATATATTTATAATAAATAAACAGGGCTGGAAAAGGGCTGGTGAGGCAGTAGAGATTTTGATAGACAGAGACAGAGGGACTTGGACATTCTGCCTCCCAGCCCCGGCTCGGATGGCTTCAATCTCTGCCTGGAAGGCTCTCCTCAGTGCTGATGCCGGGCGCCTGGCCCCAGTGAGATGTACATGGGTGAGATCTATAAAGTGCATTGTCTTCAGTTGGAGGTGGGAGAGATGGGCGGGATGGGGGGGCATGCAACATGGGTGAGGGAGGGCAGTGCCCTTCTCATCCCAGACCTGAGCCCTCCCCTCCCCCCCAACCTGGGTGGGCTTTGAGCAGGATAAGAACGTTGCAGGGCAAGGCCAGTTCCTGAAGCCGAAGAGGTCTGGGCTAGAGCCTACTGGAGAGAGGGCATAGACTGGCTCAAGAGAGGAATTACTGCCCCATGTGGGGGTCAGCACAAGCGGGGTCCACCCACTGAGTGCATTGGCAGCCGTGTCCTCCAGCAGGCAGAAAGACACATGGAGGTGTGTGGCCGGGCCCTGAGGTCAGAGAGAGGGCCGAGCCAGCTGAGGTTTGGCCACAACTCTGCAGAGCTCTCTCCTAGCCCCACATGGCCAGAGGAGCTGTGGGGGAAGCCTTCGCCCCTACAGCTCCAGAAGTCTGCCCTTCTCCACCAGCCAGAGCTGCAAGGAAGCTCACATTGGCCCAGAGGTCTGAGGTCACAGAGCTAGACCTCCAGGAGTGAAGGGAGAGGAAGACGGGAAAAAAAGAGGGCGAGGATCCCCGAGAGACCCCCTTACCACTTTCCAGCAACGCAGTGCCCTAAATTCAGGCTGCAAGCGGCAAGAGTCCTCTGATTGAGCCGGAAACCCCATGGCAACCGCTAGGGGTAGGGTAGGGGCGGTTGGACACATGAAGGAAGTTGTAAGGACATCGTTAGGTGTATATATATTTTGGAAAAAAAAAAAAAAAAAAACGAAGAGGGGAGGGACGAGGTCCCTGTCCGTGGATTCCCAGACTTCCCTGCTCCTTAGCACACCTGCTCCATCCATCAGACCACGGTGCTGATGCGGCTTGGCTTGGCCTTGGGGTTGGCACTAGGTGGGTTACTTGTGCCAGGAGGCCCAGAGACGTGCAGTGGGCCGTGGGGGGAGGTGGGAGGGAGGGGCGAATGTGGAGTGTGCGGGGAGGGTGGGGGCAAAGGTGGGTAGGAAGGGTGGGGTGGGATGGGTGAGTGTGGTGACAAGGGTGACTGGGGGTGGTGGGGATGGGAGTAGGAGCCCCCAGGGGCCCGGGACCCAGAGCCCCCAGCCGCACCTGCTGCTGGCATCATCTGTGGATGGTGACTGAAGATGAAGTGCTTGGGGCCCTGTTTGTGGGCAGGAGGGTGCTGAGGGGCAGGACTGTACAGGGGCAACGGAGATGTGGGCTGGTGCAGAGGGTGGCGGCCATGTGGAGCAAACTGAGGGTGCCCTCCGGCCCCCCGTCGTGGGGCTCTGCCTGGTCGGCCCAAGGTATAGTGCTGGGGTCCCGGAACTGGGCCGTGGGCGTGGAAGTGGCGATGCGGCCCCACGGGTGGGGCTGAGGCAGGTGGTGGCGGAATGGAGCTCAGCTGCGGCAGGGGGGGAGGCTGCTGAGGTGGTGGGGGCAGAGGGGGCTGCTGGGGGGGGAGGTAGGGGGGCGGGGCGGGGCCTGGTCCTTGGCAATACTGGGCATGCAGGGCCTGGAGCTTGGACTGCCCATCGGGTAGCACCCCCAGGCCAGCGTGGCTGTGACCGTGGTGGTGGTGGTGGTGGTGGTGGTGGGTGGAGGAAGCAGATGAAGAGGAGGCAGAGGCCTGGCCCGTGGGCGGCGGTGGCATCTGGAAGGGCCCCTTGCCCCGCTTGCTTCCAAACAGGGAGCCCAGGAAGGACGAGGAATTGGAGGCCGGCCTCTGACTCTTGTACTCGTCTGGCGGCGGGGGTGGGGGCGGAGGTGGCATCCTCTGGTGAGGGCGTGGACTGCTAATAACAGACCCCTGGAAGGGGGGAGGGGGGCAAGTCAGGCCAGTCTAGACATCCTACATCCCAACCCTAAACTCCACCCCTGTCCCTGAGGGCTGCTTCTGGGGCGAGAGGAACCCCCAGGTGGTCGCGGAAACCAAACAACAGTCCTGTACTCTATGTGTCGCCCCCACTGGTGAAGTTCTGCTGCCTTAAGCACTGCCTCGGCTGAGCCTCAGAGGGCAGGGGAAGAACAGTAGCACCTCGTTCTCATGCCCATTTTGCAGGCCAGGAAAATGTCAGGCCCGAGAGGCAGAGTGACTTGCTCAGGGTGCAAAGAGCAGGATTTGAGGGAAGACCTTCTCGCGGCCCAAGTCCAAGGACACCCCTGCTTGGAGTTGGCCTTGGGACTGAGAAGGGTTACGGGAAAGTGGAAGACAGACTGAGAGACAGGCAGAGTGAGGACAGACAAGAGTTAAGGACAGATGGAGAGAGTGATCGGCTGGGAGAAGCAGCTTCGGGTTCCCAGCAGGGAAGAGGGGGAAGCAACAGGTCCCCTCCTCCTCTGGGGCTCCCCGGCCAGGGCAGGGCTCATGCAGAGGACAAGTGGGGCAGGAGCTGGCACTTACTTCGATGGTGCTGTCCAGCGATCCCACGCTGTTACGCCGCCCCCGCTTCCCTGCGCCCACAAGCAAGGAGCCTAGCGTCAGAGCGGCAACCCCCCCCTCCCCACCCTGCTGGGCTCCAGAGCTGGGCACCAGGCCTAGTCCCTCCCGGGGACAGACACCCCATTATCCCTTTCCCCCAACGAAGAGGGGGAGGTCGGGAGGAAGAGAAGTAGAGAAGGAGGAGAGAGAGGAGGAAAAGATGGAGGAGGAGAGGCGGTAGAGGAGAGACAGAAGAGGGAAAAGAGGAGGAAGGGGGCTGAGACCGTAGGCCCACTTCACACTCCCTGGCAGGAACCCTGGGCTCCACCTGTCCTGACCAGGCCCCCTGTGGCGCAGTGCCCAGGGCTCTGAGTAAAGGCAGGGCGCGGGGAGTCGGGCAGGTGGAGAGGAGGCTGGCAGCCAGTGACAGGAGGCAAAGAGGACAACTGGTCCCAAGGCTCCCCAGCCAGGGAAGGGGCCCGGGAGGCTTACCTGCGTCAGAGAGGTCTCTCAGGGAACTGCTGAGTGCGCCCCGCTTGAGCCCGTCGCCTGCGCCGTACGTGTCCTCCAGGCTACTGCGGGCCAGCGTCCCGTTCACTGAGTCCTTGGCTCCTCCTGGCTGTGAGGCATTAGGCCGCATCATACCTTTCTGCTTCTCCAGCTCCGCTGGGTGGCAGAGGAGGAGACAGGGACAAAGTTCAGGACAAACAGCAAGAGCCCACCTGACGGCTACAGCCCTCCTTCTTTGCCCTTCCTTCCTCTCCCCCCCAGTCCTGAGTCATACAGGCAGCACTTGTTTCACCCAAATTGCAGCTACCTTCAAAACTTTTTAGGTGCCCACATAGGTATAGGTCCATCCTATGCCACGTCCTATTGCTGTCTTTTCTCCCGCCCTGCCACTGCCTGCCCTTCCTTCTCCTTTCCCCTCTTCACACTCCTTCACTCCCCACCCTCTCGTAGTCATGCCTCCTCAACATCCCTGCCTTTCCAACAAGAGCCGGCGCACAGGAAGGATGGAAAATGCCTTCTAGCCTATGGTGAAGGACAATCTTTCCCAAGTTCACTCGGTTCTCAGATGCCTTGCTTCAGAGCACAGCAGCTCCTGGGAGGGCAGAGCAGGAAAGTGACAGGAATCAAGCCCCTGTTATGTGCCAGGTGGTACGGTAGGCACTGCACATACTTGACTCCTCTCCTTCCACATTTCGAGCATCATCTACATTATGTAGAGGAAGAACCCGAGAATTTGAGAAGTCACAGATTCCATCTAGGGTCACGAGACTGGATATGGTGAAGTTGACATTCTGGAAGCAGATCCATTCCATTCAGAGCCTGGTCTCTCCAGAATTGAAATTCTGTCTCCACTGAGGTGAGGAACACAATGATCTATTGCGCTGATATGCTAACCCTTGCCTTACATTTCCCCGGGGACTCCAGGGACCTGAACTGAGCACATGCCTGGAATTAGAGATGTACGCCTGTCTCTTTTTAGCTTCTGAGGAGGAGCTGTCATTCTCACGATTTGGAGTAGGAAGAAACCCTGGGTTCAGAGGGTTAGGGAACTCATCCCAGCTTGCCCAGATGTCAAGTCCCATACCTGACATCTTAAATTACAGTCCTACCTCCTATACCCTTAGTCTTCTCCCTGGTGCTTTTCAATAGAATGAAGAGTTGGCTCATGGTGGGAGGGTTGTGTCCACAGCACAGACTCTTAGGGTACAGTTGGAAAGTAATGCGCCCCTTGTTACCAAAGGTATTCAAGCAGAAGCAAGGGCGTTCCCAGAGTGAGGGCTTGCAAGCCCTGAGATGCTCGGTAGAAGGGAATTCTTGAGGTCTAGATGGTACTGGGTTAGGACGGGAACGAAAGCGTGACTGTGGCTACTCACACTCCACGCGGTACTTCTCCATCTCCTGCACCTCCGCGATGGACTCCCGAAGGTCGGACGTGAAGCGCAGCCGGTCTTGGAGGCTCGGAGCATTGAAGATGATGAGGACTTTGCGCTCCCCGCCAGGCACTGCAGACAATAACTTGATTCCAAACTGGTAATCTGTGGACAACACGAGGGAACCGCAGAGGCTGGGTGTCTCTCACAGGTTTGAAGCAAACTGGCTCAGATAAGAAGTTAGGAAATACTACGTCCTGCCAACCCCACCTCAATCGGATCTCTACATGGTAAGGTTGGTCTCAGACTCCTGGGTTTAAGTAATGCTCCTGCCTTAGCCTCCCTAAATCTGGGCTCTACACACACATTGCCCAGTCCAGCTTGGAAATCATTTCTTGTAACAGCCAACTCTGACATGCCTCGTCTGTGCTTAAATCTTCAGTGGATTCTCTGTGACCTCAAACTTCTGGTAGTCATAGCCATCTGACTCCTCACACCCCAAGAAGTAAAGGTGAAGAGAATATTGTACTGTTTTCTAGAAACCCTTTGCTTTGTCCCTCTTCCTCTACTTGCAAATACTGTTACCCCAAATGGTACCCATTATGCTTCTTCCCAGTTCAGTACTTAGACCGCAGTGTGACTGTCACCCTTTCATCACGTTAGAGTCCACAAAAACATTGTGGTTCCACATTCTTCAGGGGCCAGACCCAAATCCCATTCTACCCTGGCCTTCCTTTCATCTTCGGAAAGTAGGTACTTTGGACACCTTAACCCAGCTGCAGAGGCTTCATAAGTTGGTAGCAAGTGTGGATGACGGATCACCACAAGCTCCGGCATAAAACCCTGCGGGTCCAAGAAGGGACTCACACGAGTTCTGGAAGAGCTGCATGTGCATTTCCACCAGGGGAAAGGACTGACGGAAGCTGTATGTCACCAAGATCTTCTTCTTCTGGAAAATTTTGGTAACCTTTGACAAGATGAGGAAGAGATAAGAGGCCAGGTTTAGGCTGGGGGATGTTGAAGTGACATCCATTTTAGTAGCCCCCCCATCACTCAACCCCAGTATAGGTAGATACATATAAATACATATATCATCCACAAATTGGGAAGAACTGAAACTTGAGGAATAGATCTGTAAAGGTAGGAGAAAAAGCAAAATGTCATGACAATATGCTAAAGATATTTGCAATTTTTATAGGAACTGACGAATACTACTGTTGCTTCCTGCACACGGATCTCTGTTTCCTTCTTCTGAGTTTCCACAGCTCTGGTCTTCCTTCCCCTTGTCAGGATCAGAGTTCTCTGAATATATGATCACGTCCTGCTATCCTGGAGGGCGGGAGTCTAGTTTTTCAGGTTCTTTGGCCTACCCTGCTACTACCATGCAGAGGCAGTATTTAAAGCAGCCTCTGCCTAGCCTACATACAGGCTTAACAAGGTTTCCTCTCAACAAACCAAACTCTTTATCAAGTACTTGGGAATTTTTGGATTCTCCACTAGCACAGGCTCAGGCAGTCTGCAAGTGGCGATTTTCTTTTCTCGTTTTACTTCATTTGATTTATTTTGCAATGCTGGGGATGCAACCAAAGGCTTCATACATGTCAGGTGTGTGCGTTCCCACTCAGCTACAGCCTCATCCTCTGTACATGGCCCCTAAAACAAACGTTTCAGGGTGGTGATACTGCCAAACACTTTGCAAGGGGCAGAGATCAAGACAGGCGCTCTAGCAAGTAGCGCAGGCTGTCCTCACCACAGACTGTGCTATGTAGCTGAGGCTGCCCTTGACCTCGCGATCCTCCTACCCTACCACCCAAGGGCTGGGGTTAGAGATGTGTGCAGACACGCCAAGTTGTAAGACACTCTTCTTTCTGCTCCTTTGCTCCCTGAGGACAGGAACTGAATCTCATACATCTCAGTGTACCTAGTGCCTAGTACAGAGGTGACAGTAACATTGACTAAGCACCTGTGTGTGCACGGACACCTGAGATAAAGCACTAATTCCACACCATTATCTCCTCCTCCTCCTCCTCCTCCTCCTCCAACTCCTCCTCCTCCTCCTCCTCCTCTTCCTCCTCCTCCTCCTCCTCCTCTTCGTCCTCCTCCTCCTCCTCGTCCTCCTCCTCCTCCTCCTCAGCACATACTGAGGAAGTACTCTGCCACTCAGTTGCACTGACCTCCTACAATCTCTTTTTTTCCTAGACAACTCTAGAAGATATGAGCTAGCCCCATTTCACAGAGCGGGAAACTAAAATTTAGATAAGATAATGGAAGCACTTCATTTTAAACTAGCAATTCTCAACTAGGGATTTTTTTTTCCCTTGCCCTTCTTTCTTTTCTTTTTTCTCCTCACTATTTTTTTTTCTGGAGAAAACTTTCTCTTCCCCAGCCCAGACGCCTCTCTCTCTTTTCTGCCTTTTTATTCTAGAGAACACATCTTTGGTTGAAGGGCTGTTTCTGGCATCTAGTAGATTGATTGTGGGGTGCCACTAACAACTTACAATGCACAAGACAGCCCCCTACAAGAAATGTCATTTATTTATTTTAAAATGTCAACAGTGTTGCAATGGATAAACCATAATCTGAAAGAGAGAAGACCCCGGAGGGAACAGGATTGCTGTCCTCAAATCCTTGACGTATTGTCTTGGAATAGAGGGAGAACGCTTGTTCTTTGTGATTCCCAAGGATCAAGTGGAGATCATAGAATGTGAACACCATAGTGAGGGAGATAGATTCTAGCAGTTAGAGCTACCTGACTATTGCAGAGGAAGGAACTTTTTTGTCTCTGAAGTCACATAAGCCATCTAAGAGGGTGGTTCCTACCAAGGAGACCCTGAAAATCTCTTCTGATTTGCAGACTTTTACAAGTCCCATCCCTAAAAGATGGACATCTCTGCACTGAGATGTGCTTAAGAATCAATTCCAGCATCAGGACCACCAAAGGTTTCAGGATGACGGCAGAGTCACAGGTCTGTGCAACTGAAGTTGACGGATACATTTCCTACCACTTCCTAGATTGCGAGTCTCCCCATAGCCTCACGTTTTCTGCCCCTGTACAATGGTCACTAACTCAAATGGACTTGTGAGGAAAAGGAAAGACATGGAAGACCCGTGCAGGTGACATGCTAAAACACCTTATCCAAGACACTCCACACACCAGTATCGACATGGTTCACACAAGACCCAGCAGCTAAGCTGACCATGTCCCTGTCATTTCCTTCCATACAATGCCCATACCACAAGGAGATCATTGAAGAGGAAGACCTCCCGTTGATGCAGCCCCAACCTCTGGGGACGGTTTGGATCTGGCACCTCGTAGAGCTGGCAGCAGCAAACCAGCCGGCGGTGAGGAAGAGACAGTACCTGGGCCGGTATGGAGAGATAGCAGTCAGTAAGGCCATCCCATCAGTTTTATCACAAAACGCAGTGTGCAGGAGCGTCCTTCTGACACAAAGAATGTAAGCAAGGGAAGTCTTAGAGCTTTCCTAACTAGCTTTCCCAGCTAGCTCTTCAGGGCCATCTTTTGCCTCCTTCAAACCTGAATTCCACAATTAGCTTCCAACAAGCCTTCCTGATTTCCCTAAGCTAACAATGGCCTCTGCATTCTTTCTGATTCCCTAAACCAGACCATAAGGCAGAGGAATTGTTTGTGTCTCTGTCTGGAAACCTCATTGCTCTCTAAGTACCCTTAAACACAGCAATCATACCTGATTCACATCTACACGCTGGACTCAGTGGAAACACACCCAACAATGTTAGCTAAAAGCCTATTTACTTCTTAGCTAATACTAACTTGGTTCCTTACTTGAGATGGGTAAGCAGACTAGAGGTGGGAAGAATGTCATTCTTTATCTATATAGCACCTATATCGGCATCTTGATGTGGTAGATGCACTCACATAGAGAATTTCCCATAATCTGTACCACCCTCCCTAAAGAATGAATTATCATCCACTCTATCTGGCAGGTAAGGGGAATCTGGGGCTTGGGAGAGGGTCGGTGATGGATGTTGGCCAGAACCCTGGCGCTCTGTATCTTCTCAAGGCACTTACAGGTTTCTTGCCAACAATCATACGCTCCACTGCCTGCACTTGGGACACATGATCATCATTTGTCCTCAGTTCACGACCCTGGATGCGCTGGTAGATGCCTACCAGGAGGTCTCTGGGGATGTCTTCACCATTGTCAACCCCTGTGTGGGGGGAGTAACAGGAAAATGTCACATCAATACAGGGAGTAAGTGCTAGTGATTCCCCATAACAGTCCCCATGCAGTCGTGTCGTGGACCTCAGCAAGGGACAATGGGTGTCATTCTTGGTTTCTTACTTAGGATTGGAGCATGGAAGATATGATTTGACAAAAGAGCCATTGTTTTTCCAAAAGAGAGTGTGATTTTGCCTTAATAATTCAGAACACATTGTTAGACAACCAGGTACCACTTTTATCTTCTTAATTAGCAAAAACACTTTTAAATAGTATCTAGGGTTGCTTAAGAGTCTGAGGAAATAGGCATGTATAGTAGTGTAACCATTTTGGAAGGTAATTTGGCAAAAGCCTCAATATTCAAATCCAGTGATTCCTAAGAATCTGTTTTGAGGAATCACTCAAAAAAATGTGAGAGATTAATGTCCAAGAATGGTCATCAAATGATATTTGTGGGAAAATTCTGAAAATGCCTAATTTATAACTGGGAAAGAGTTAAGTAAAAGAATCTATCTTTAATAAAACCAATTACAACTGTTAAAGCCTAATGTTTACAAACATTTCAATACCATGAGAAAATTCTTGTAGCAATTAAAGAATAAAGTAATAAATTACATGTATATCATAATCTTAGCTGTATTAAAAGATATCTGTCATACTGCCTCTCATCTTTACATACACTATGGGGTAGGGGAACATGCTACCACCTACCATGTTCCTTAGGAACAATGTTTGTCCACTTTTTAACAGACTTTCCTAGGCCATGACTGACTGGTATGGAATGCCTGACCATACACCTGCTCCTGGAATGCTGAGAACAAGAAATGGTAACCCTCCTCTCTGTCTGTGATTCTAGGGAGTCTGTGTTTTTCAGCCATGAAGTAAGTCGAGCTGCCTTCTGTCTATGTTGACAGGGAATCCTTGGATGCCCTGCTTTGTATCTGACACTACATCCTGTGTGTGCAATACCTGTGCTTCCTAATAAAACAGCCGCAGAGCACCTCGAGGTGCTTCAGAATGGCCAATATCTGGGAAAAAAAGTACATGCGTACAGAAAATAAAGGATAAGAATATACCAAAATAATAAGCACAGTTGCCTATAAAGGGCAGAATTTATGGTTGTTAAATTTTCCAACCTTCTGTATTTTCCAAAGAAATTTTTTACTGTGCTGGGAATTGAACCCAGGTCTTCATACATGCTAAGTACACACGCTGTTTCTGAGATCTATCCTTTCCCCCGTCTGACAAATTCCTAAAATAAGCATGTGATGCTTTCATTTGTTTGCTTGTATTAGTCAATACTTGGAGAGTGAAGCTATCTGGTTGTACAAACACACACACACACACACACATTCCTTCATCCCTCCATGTCTGCAAGAGACCGGTTTCAGAACTTCTGGACATCCAAAGGTACTCAAAGCCTCTGACACAAAATGGGGTATTATTTATATAACTTACATAGAGTCTTCTAATGGCAAGAAAAAAACGTTGTTTTTCTTTTTTGATGTTCAGTATAGACACAAGGTTTTTTTTTAAATGTTTCCAATCTTTAGTTGATTGAATTCATGCATGCAACATATGGGGAACAGTGTGGCTGAATAAACAGCAGCAGGATTTTAGAAAACAACTTCAGGTGGTCTCTGATCTAACTCCCTCCTCTTTAGTCTGTCGTCTTTTTCCACTCCTGTCGCTGAATGACATCTGCCCACTCCTCTTTTAAAGCACTGTCTAGGGAAAGGGATTTCTTCGGAGATACTATCTATGCCTTCTCCTTGAACAAGTGCTTAAAGTGCATTCTCCACATTACCTTACAAAACTTTAGGTGCCAGAAAGCTTCAAATGTGTAAATTCTGACAATCGGAAACTTCATCTAGTTTTTGGATTTTCCCTCCTCAACTCTATTTTCCTCTTCCACTTCTGTTTAAATAATTTTAAGTTCTATGCCATTTTTTGTAGGTTATCCTATAGTGAAAACCGGGACTTGACATCAATACAATAAACAGCAACAACAAAAAATCAAAGCGACACCTTTTATTTGGCCTTAGAGGGCCTCAGATATTGCTCTAGCTGACATTCCAAGTGATTATCTTTCCCGTTTTAATTGTTCTTTAAACTGCTTCACACTTTCTTCTCCCTAGATGTTTGTTGTTCTTTTTACTAAGTAAACCCTCCTCTATTTCTAGTCTGACACCTGTGGGCTCACCTTAAAATAAGTCCTCTGGGAATCTACTGGGAAATGAGCTATCCTGCCTTTGAGTTTTGGTTGCTTTGTAACATCTCCGACATCACTGTTCACTTTCTCTCTTGCCTTGGTTATTTGGGCAAGTCAGTCTCTTCCACAAGCTAGGAACTCTGTCCAAGAAGAGACCACAATAGATTCCTTTCCATTGTCCTTGGCTCCCACCTTGGGACCTGGTACATACTAGGCACTTGGTAAGTATCTATTGGCCAGATGGTTTGTTTGCTGAATGAAGAAATGACTAATCCATGAATAGAGAGAAAGGTACCTAGAGTAATCAAATGAGTCTTTAGGAGCATAAACAAAGGAGAGAGGAAAAGAGAAAATAAGGAATGGGTGAGCGAGTAACCGAAGAAGTAAAATAATGTGCAAGTCGGGGTGGTTTTTATTTTGGTTGTTGTGACAGGTTCACACTCTGTAACCCAAATCAATGCTCAGTAAATACTTGGTTTGTGGGTGAGTATATGGGGAAACAGATGTGTGTAAGCAATGGACTATGTACATGCTAGGTAATCCATTAAGCTACCCATATAACCTGATGCCTAACTATTTGAGTAAATCAAATAAATAGGGACGTCCAGCCTTGGGTGAATGTGACAGCATCACAAGTCAATTTTTAAGAACACTTGGATTTCCCACCCCATTCACTTTCCCTTTCCCAGATGCTGGGAGAGAAAAGTGGATGGAAATTCTGGTCACCTCTGAGGTTCTTAATGAAGTCATCCAGTTTCATCTTGCGTTCAGCCTTGACACTGGGACTATACATGTCAGTATTAAGGAGGATGATGGCAAAGGCAAGGATGAAGATCGTATCCGGGTTCCGGAACTGGCGTACGAGAGCTGGGTTACAGACACAGTACCGCTGGCTGTAGGGCGAGAGAGATCCGAGTCCAGACTCGGTGACGGTAATCTCTACTTTCCCACCATTTGCCCAGGCTGCCACAACCCTTCAAGAAGTACACTCTCTTAGTGTTCCCAGTCTGTTCTCTTCAACGTCCCCAAGACTAACATGAAAAATCATAATCAGTACCTTCTTGGAGTTTTCCCAGGAGAGGGAGATGTATGTACATCGTTTCATGTAATTCATCACAAGGTTACACAAAGCTATCACCTCTTTTTCTATATGGTGCCAAGAGTTGAAGCCTGGCCCTTGAGCATGCGAAGCACATGCTCTAGCACTGAATCACACCTCTAGTTCTCAAGGGAGCTATTAGCAGTCCATTTTACATATGAAATGAACAAGGCTCAAAGTGGGGAAGTAACTTGCCCAAGGTAATATTGTTGGTGAATGGTAAAGTCAGGATGAAAATCCACATCTTTCCGACTGTAAAGCAAACTTTTCTTCCATCATAGGAAGAAAAGTTCTCAGCAATTCCTATATTCTGTAAATACTCCAGTAAGGTGGAGTAGAATTTAAACCTAAATCTGTTTGATCCTCAAAAGCACTTAGAGCTAAGTATGGATATCAGTGGAGTCAGATATACCTGAGTTAAAATTCTGATTCAACCTCTTATTCACTGCATGACCCTGAGCAATTCCCTAATGTCTCTGAACGTCAGATCTGCCATGTACAAAATGGAAATAACAGAAGCATCTTCCTCATAGATTAGAAGCTTTTTTAAAATATCGGGGATAGTAACCAGAGACTCATGCATTTATGCATACTAGGCAAGTGCTTTATCACTGACTTATACCCTCGGATCCATGAATGTTAGCTGTTACTTCTGTTATTGTTATGTTATTGTTACCTAGTAATATGCCTATGTCTCACATGCTAGACTTCATATTCACTACCTTTGATTTTTACAATTCCCTCTCAAAATGGGATTTATCATTTATGCTTTATGATGGGAAAAGCATGAGACTGGGGAGCTGACTTGCAGACATGGGGCCCCAAAGGAGAAAGGGGCAGCCTCAGGAGCGGGGAGCAGACACACCTGAAAGCTTCAATGAGTCGCTCCACTTTCTGGGCCTCACCCTGTACTCGGATATGGGACTGGAACTTCCTGAGTGCATCATCCAAATCCATGGAGGAGAAGTCCATCTCATCCACCACACAGCTGAGGAGCAAAAGAGGGGACAGGGGACAGCGCTCTCAATTTCTCCACACAAACCTCAGACCCACCCAGACCTATTCAAACGACCCAACACTCACACTGATAAACTTCCAAAATCAGGACCTGCGGTCAGAACGAATACAAATGAGGACAGAATGTTTGAAATTGAATCCAGCTCAGAAAACTGAGGCAAGACACATGCATGGTCAGTTAAGAGTGCTTTCCACTAGTCCACTCATTTCAGAGACTGGGGCCCAAACAGGCCGCTGCATGTGCAAACATGCTCTAGGAAGAGCTGTCCAGAAGACTTTAGGAATAGAGGAAAAGAGAACGAGATCCTTTTGGAGCAGAAGGGTACAGTAGAATCCCATTCTGAAAAGTTTATCTGTGCAAAAAGGATAGACTGCCCTCTTCTTCCCTCCTGCCTTCCTTTTCCAGGGATCCCTGGCCCTCCTGCCCCATGTTGGGGGTCCTCACTCCAACACGTCTCTGTTGAACTGCTTCTGCCGGTTCCCTAGGAATTCCCCTATCATCTGCCGGCTCAGGCCTTTCCGCTCCAGGATGAAGTGAGCCACCCCCACGGGGGTGTCTGACAGGAAGCCTCGCTCAATCAAATACTGGATACCCTTCTCTGGCTTCCTGCAGAAAGAGAGACGATAGATGAGACAGTTATCATTTCAAAACTGTGCTGCTCACACGTCTGATCGCCATGGGAGTTGTGACTGGCTCCATTTCCAACCTGGGCTGGCTCCCATCTCCTTAGGTAACCTGGGAGGTCACCACACCGATGTCGATCTAGGGCAGACACCTGAGTGGATAACGTACTACAGAAATCCAAGTGATTCTCCTGCTTTAGTCCCCCAAGTAGTTGAGACTACAAGGCATGC
Organism: Typhlomys cinereus; assembly: GCA_023101885.1. Classification (NCBI taxonomy): domain Eukaryota; kingdom Metazoa; phylum Chordata; class Mammalia; order Rodentia; family Platacanthomyidae; genus Typhlomys; species Typhlomys cinereus. The sequence continues at coordinate 4,001,162 of JALPQD010000188.1, forward strand.
ATTATTGTGCTCAGCATCCTCTCGCATTCCTAGAACTGGTTTTGGAACCACATAACCACAGCTTCGGAGAACCAAGGATGTTATATCTGCAATATAGTCCCATCAGATGAGAAAACTGAGACCTAAGGAGAGAAAAGAAGCTACTTGCCCATTTCACTGAGTTTTAAAACTCCAAGGTGTCCTTATCTCAATTTCCTCCTTTACTGGAATCATACCACAGTTGGAAGAAAATGAGTATCTACTGAGAACCTGCTATCTCCCAGGAATTTTGATATTCTCAACAAGCACCAAAAAGTCCTGAGAAAAGGTCCGGCCGTTGCTCTGAGTCACAGACAGAGCGGGCAAGAAGCAAAGGCCTTTGTCTCATGTCGTGCATCCAAGCCATCTCTCTGAATGTTTGTACACACAAGGTTCCGCCTATGTTTCCAGGAAGCGGTACCAAAAATCGGGTTGGATCTATTTTATATACAAAATCCAGGAACCTTAGGAACCCCCAAGGCTAAACTTCAGCAGTTCGGACTTTTGTATTATAGGAGTCTTTGACCCATAACTTTCCTCTGTGTGACTTTGGATATCCCTCTGTACTTTTCCAAGCCTCGATTCCTTATCTGTAAAACTGTGAGTAGTAAATATAGGTGGCGGTATTTAACAAACTTCAAAGATATGAAGCATCACATCTAATGTCTTCTGTGGCATGCAATGTTTATAATTACATCTAATGCTTTCCAATTATTTTCTAATCAAATATCACACTCCCACACCCCCACTGCTGAGCACAGACTGGATACCTCAAAAGAAATTAGTCAGTGTTGCTGAGTAGTCTAGCACAGCCAGTATTTCCAGCACTCCCTGCTTCTGGGAAGGAAAGGTGAAGGCCCAGGAAGGCAAACGAGCTGCCCATTGCTAGTCAACAAGTAGCCAAAGGCAGACTAGGGGGTCTCCTGTTTTCCAAACTAGTGTTCTTCATACTGAGGTCTCGCTCCCTCCGCCCCCGCCCCTGAAATAGAGATATGAGGAAGGCACGAAGGCTCAGAGTCCCTTTCATGGGAACATCTTGCCCAAGATCACAAGATCCTGAACCCAGGAGTGTTAGGGACTTCTCTACTTTGGCACCCTGTGTTTTGTTTGTTCTGTTCACTTGTTAAGATAGGGCTGTGCTCTGCAGCCCATGCTGACTTGGAACTATGTAGCCCAGGCTGGCCCTGACTCGTGCCAATCCTTTTGTCTCACTCTCCTGAGCGCTAGGGTTGCAGTCATGGGTTTCTGCTACCCTCTTAGTAGAGTGAAACGGGAGCAACGGTAGAGTGGCTGTTTGGAGCCCGAGGCCTGAAAGGACAAAGTGCCCATTGGTCAGAGCGAGCAATGGGCGAGGAGGCTGAGACCGGAAGCACATACTTATTGAAGAGGTTGAGGCCAATTCTGTAATGCCGCCTCTGTACCACATCGTTGTTGAAGGCCGGCGAGTCCCAGCTGTGCCGGGTCTCCCGCTGGTAAGTCTGCTTGCAGAGGCCGGTGGCGGGGGGCTCCCGCAGGCTGTCCCGGGAAGAGGAGCCAGAGCTGCAGTTGATGGTCTCGTTGGAGTTGCTGGAGCTCTCAAGGCTCTCGTTGTCCCCGCCATCAGAGTTCTCGCCCGCAGCCTCACACTTCCCCAACCTCCGGCCCCCGGCCACGCCACCGGGCCCGGTGCCGCTATTGGGGGCTGCTGGCAAGGGTCCCGGTGGGACTGGGGCTGGGCCCTCCGCGGCCGGGTAGTGGCGGTGTGGGATTGGGGCCCTGCCTGGTGGCCCCTGGTGCTTCAGGGTCCCGTGGGGGCTACAGCCATCAGCTTCGTAGACCAGCTGACGGTGGACAGAACCTCGATCGGAACGGTCACTCAGGTCTACAGAGCTGTCGCTAGGAGGCTCGATGGTGAGCAAGGGGAGATGCGCAGCCCTCAGCCGGAAATCCCTGCACTCCAAGCAGCCAGGGCCTCTGCGCGTGCCTTCCTCGCGACCGCCCTCTTCCCGGCTCCCTGGTGGCGCTGGCGGAGGAACTGGTGGGAGGGGGGCTGGTGCCCAGAACTCAGGCCGGCCCTGGGATGGTGGCTCAGTGCTTGGCAGTCGCTCAGGGGATGCTGGAGGAACCGGGTCATCCAAATAGAGCGGAAGGTCACTGAAGGACGTGGCCGAGCTGTCCTCTTGCTGCTCCTTTGATTCGCGCTTTTCCAGCTGCGCCGCCCCTGGCTCCTCCGACATTGGCCCTGACGGGTGGCAGTTCAGGGCCTCGTCGATGGATTCAGCCAAAGACTTTACCTGCACATAGTGAACGGCAAAAGGGAAAAGGAGGAAAGATGAAAACAAGAATTGTAGAAGAGTGGGGGAGAAAGAAGGGAATGAAAACTGGAGAAAACCTTCTTCTTATGTTAGCCAAGAAGCCAGGTTCTCCTCTTCCACCTCTAACAAGTGCTTTATGGTTTATAAACTTAGTCCCAGGGAGCCATGGTGAGCTCACAGAACCTGGAACTAACAAGGTCCTTCTTAAAACTCCAGTGTCTCCTTCATTTCCACATAGACTCAAGTCAAACACAGTGACATAATATAATAATGCAGACATGCTTCCCTCTAAAACCCCACCACACCACCCAGGGTAAACTCAAATCCTCACTTTCTCTCATCTCCCAGAACTCTCTCCGTGAATCTCTTTTTTATTTTTATTTATTTTTGTGCATACATGTGTATGTGTCTCTCTGTGTGTATCTGTGTTTATCAGACAGTACCATACATGACCGCGGAGGCACAGGGGTGACTTCGGGAATCACCCTTGACTGTGCTACCTTCCTCTTTCCTTTTGTTCTGGAGTTTCCCAGGCTCCGCCTTCCAGGGCCAGAAATACAGGCTGCTGCTGTTTCTGCCTGGTGTTTTTAATGTGGGATCCAGGATCGAACTCGGGACCTTCTGCTTTCGAGGCAGAAGCTTAACCCATGAGCCATCTCTCCAGCCTCCTCTGTGATTTCTCTTTAAGAAATTCATAATTTTTACTTTTGAAAATCTGAACCATACCTGGGAGCTCTATTTCCCAGTATGCCCAGCCTCTGGACTGTCCCTCAGTGACCCCTGTCTCCGGGTAGTCATAATTTTGGATGCTGCATTGTAATGGGCTAGTCTGTGTAAATCACAGCATATGGTAGAAATAACCTTGGTTGTCAAATACTGAAACTTCTGCTTGAATGCTCTTTTTGGCTTGTAGTCTCTCACACCCCTCACCTGGCAGAAGCCGCACCATGGGCAATCCTCAGAGAAACGCTCATGTGGCAAGAAACTGCCAATAGAGAAGTTAGTGACCTTAGAAACAGATCTGTCAAGCCCCCGGTCCTTAGAAATTGTGATCTATCCAGCTTGACTATAGCTTCCCAAGATACCCTTAGACAGAATCACCCACTCAGGACCCTTGCAACTTCTTGGCCTTCAGAACGAGTTAACGAATGTTTGTTGCTGTGTGACGAGGTGTATGCCTGGAGTCCTGTCACTCTGGAGACGAGGCAGGAGGATTTAGGAAGATTTCGACCTAGGCTCCACAGCAAGTTCAAGACCAGGCTGCACTACAGGGCTACAGAGTGAGACTGTCTCAAAGAGAAGAGGAGGGAAGAGAGGGGAGAGAGAGAGAACTACTGGATCTGAAGGACGTTTGTGGTAAATAAATCACAGATAGGTAAAACATTTCCCTTTCAGACTCGGATAGCACTGAAAGGTGGAACTGTGATAGAATCCTCTATCATCACACTTCCTTGATGGTAATCCCCTATACCTTGTTCTTCCCTTCAGGGATGTACACACCCAGTGTCTCTCCTTTTAGCTTAGCTCAAAACACTGCTTGACTCAGAATAAATGTTTAATTAAATCTTTTCTGTATGAATGAATAAACAGCACAGATCTTGACTTCATACTTTTTTCCTTCCCTCTGTCTTTTTGCTAGTCCCAAGAAAACACACGCAGGCCAACAGTAAAGCCAGGTCGCAAGGTTTAGCGTGTCATGATTTCTTATCTTTGAAAGCTTCATCCATTCAACAATTTCTATGAAGCACCTCCTTGGTGTTAGGGCAAAAAAGTAACATGACTTAATAGTTACCACATCAAAGTGTTTTCACTTATGTTACCTAATTGAACCGAATCTTCAAAAATAGTTCCAAAACGGTTGTGAAAAAGAAGAGCTTTCTCTCCTTTTTGCTGATCGTGTGCCTCTGTGGTCACACAGTTGACAAATGGCACAACCAGGATTTTTACTGATCTCCCGTCCCTGTTACTGTCAGGCACATGCCCATAGTTCCATTTTTTGGGGGGTATAATCAGTGCCTGGGCAAGCAATACCCTTTGGAACATCTCTAACTAGTTAAATCTTTTCAGTCTTGGAAGGCCTAGTTCCAATACTATTTTCTCCAAGCACCTTTCCCAGTCCTCCCAGAATCCCTTGTCCTGATCCTGACCACATTCTGTTTGAGGATATAACAGCACAAATATACGTGTGCTATTTCCCACCTGACTTGGAGATCCTTGAGAATATGGACCATGGTCCACGCCTCAGCCTCAGTCTCCTCCTTTGTAAGATGGAGATAATACTCTGCTTCATAGGTCTGTTGCGAAGCATAAAGAGTGCTCTTTACCTGTCACTAAAGTTCTTACTGGACAGTACATCAAGTTTCAAGTGTGAGAACTTTCACTTGCTTATTCATTCTATGTCCTCATATTTTAACATGCTTGTTTTACCAATGACTTTTTTTCAGTGTCGGGGATGGAAGCCGGGGCGTTACACATGCTAGGCAAGTGTCCTTGTCACTGAGTCGCATCCTTGCCCCAGCTGAGGGTGGTCTTTGCCATCATCCTGCCACAGCCTCCCTGGGTGCTTCACTTACAGGTGTGAGCCATCATTCTCAGCTGTCACTTTCTATTGTCTTACCCACTCTGTCATCACTCTTACAGTCCCGATTCAAATCGTAACTTTTTGTTGCTGTCATCAATACTCATCAGTGCAACTTCTTACAGTTTGAAATACAGGCAAAAAGCAGTAGAGGCAGCCCGAGCCTGGGATTGGAGACGAAAAGCCCTTCGGAGCTCCTGACCTGTTTGGAGAAGGAGTCCTCCAGCTCCGTGATGTCATTAGAGAACTCTCCAGATGTAGTGACAGAGCTTCCGCCGCCGTCGATGCCCCCACAAGAGCCTCCATAGGGGAGCCCTCGCTCGAGTCGGTGGCTCCGGGCACCAGCCATGGCACCCTCGTCCAGTGAGGCAGGCTTGCCCTCGAAGTATGCAGGATTCTGTGCCTTCTCGTACTCCTCAAAGGAGAACTGCATCCGCATGTTGGATAAGATGATGCGGCGGGACATGCGACTCTCCGAAGCTGAGCTGCGCAGTCGCTCAAAGTTCTTATTCATACGGTACTGGCGGAAGGCTGTCTGGATGGTCCTGGCAGCCCGGCGGCTCAAAAAGGAGCCCCCATACTTCCTCTCCAGCATTTCCACCTGGCGGGGGAACAAGGTCAGAAAGTTGCCAGAACCCGTCGCCCTGGCCCTCGACCACATCCCACTCGAGTCCCAGCTGCTGGAAGCCACCTCATGTGCCAGCCTGTGTGCTCAATGCTACCTTCTCACTTAACGTAGCACTGCTCTCAGAAGATTGGATTATGTGGCATGGTCTTTATACAAAATCTGTTAGTAAACATTTGTACACTATAAGGAGAAATAAGAAAGCATGCATATTCAAAACAGAAAAAAAATCTCAGATAAACTAAAAAAAGAATGAACACCAAGAAACTTGAAGGAAAGAAGAGACAGGAAGAGAGTGAAAAGAAGAAAGCAAAGCAAGAAGGAAGGGAGAGATGAAGGAGAGAGGAAGGGAGGGAGAGAAAGAGGGAGAGAGGGAGGGAGGGAAGGAAGAAGAAAAAAGGGAGAAAGAGGATGGAAGGAAGGGAGGAAGAGAGGAAGAGAGAGAAGGAGGGAAAGAAGGAAGGGAGGGGAGGGAGGAAGGGAAAGAAGAAGGAAGGGGAAAAGAAAGAAGGGAGGGAGGGGGAGGGAGAAAAGAAGGAGAGGGAAAGAAGGAAGAGGGGAAGGAGGGAAAGAAGGAAGAGGGGAAGGAGGGAAAGAAGAAAGAAGAGAGGGAGGGAGAGGGAAAGAGGAGGGAAGGGAGGCAAAGGATGAAAGGGAGGGAGGAAGATAGGAAGGGATGGATGGAGGGAAAGAGGAAGGGAGGGAGGGAAAGAGGAAGGGAGGAAGAAGGGAAAAGAGAGAAGGAAAGAAGAAGGAAGGAAGGGAAGGGGAGAGAAGGAGAGAAGAAGAGGAGGCAAAGGAAGGAAAGGAGAAAAGGAGAGAGGAAGGGAGGGAGACAGGGAGAGAGGGAAAGAGGAAAGGAGGAAAGGAGAGAAAGGAAGGAAGGAAAAGAGGAAGGGAGGGAATGACAGAAGGAGGAAGGGAAAGAGGGAGGAAGGAAGGGAGAAGGAGGAGGAAAGGAAGGAGAGAGGAAAGAGAAGGAAACACACGAAGTCCAAATATCTGGGCATAATCACACATAACATTTTGGTAATTGTCTTTCAAGGTTCCATTTTTCTTAAATGTAGCATTTTGCCCCCTGTTTTGAAATACAATATACTGTATGATATTATGAGATTGTCAGCTTATGCGTGTACTTGCATCATTGGACCGCATGTCTTTGAAGACTGGGCGCAGGTCTCATTCATCTTTCTGTTCCCAGGACCCAAGGTCAGAGTCTGGTCATGTTTGCTGAGTAAATAGGAGATGCGGGGAATGTTCAGGGAATGTGAGTCACCTGTGCCGTGAAGAGTCTTAGAGCCAGTGTCCTTCACTTGCAGCCTCACTGTTCCTCCCTGCATACCACCCTGCAGCGTCACACCCCAACCCCCTCCTTGGTTCTCTCCAGTATCCCACTGCAATTCTCAAACAGAGAGCCATCCATCTTGTCTGCACCTTCTTGTCTTGCAGGTCTGTGGAGAGCTCGTAGCTGTCTGACAGGGCCTTGGAGCGCTTTATTTCCTCCTCCTCCTGTTTCCTCAAGGCGACACTGGCTGGCTGGAGGCGCGCCCGCTGAGCCCAAGGAAGGCCCATCGCAGCAGGCGGGCCCCCCATGTGGCTGCTGGCGGGGGGCAGTTGGCTCAGGCGGTAGGGGGGTTGGCTCCCAGGGCTATCGACCGCTGTGCTCAGGTCACTCCCAGGGGCATCGCCCTCCACACTGCGGATGAGATAAGATGAGCCAGGATGTGGCAACAGGACAGGCTCGCTGGGTGCGACCGACCCTCTGCCACCTCTTCTTCACATGTCTAGGGCCCCCCGACATATAAGACGCCTTCAGGCTGTCTTCTTACTGCCCACGCAGTCTTGCCTACCAAGTCCCCTCGCTTCCATGAGCGCTATCCTCATTACCTTCCAGCACCTTCCTGCGGAAGCTTCATCTCCGCAGCTCTGTCCTGAGCCAACGGCCCCTGTGAAGCTGACGTCAGCTCTACTCCCCCACGCAGCTGCCCCTCACCCCCTGGCCCTCCGAGGCTCCTCCCACCCCCACCCCCTAGCAGCAACAGCTTGGACCCCCCTTGCCTGGACAGCCTAGGGGCCCCTCCCAGGCCTCGTCCCCTCCCACCCCACCCCTCCCCGTCCCCTCGTGCCCAACTCTTGCCATCGGCAATGATTTCCCTCCCAGTACCATGTCCAGAACCATCTCGGACTAGCTTCCTTGGGGTACCACCCTCCCCTCCCTGTCCCCTGATGCCTGAAGACCCCCATGTGCTCTGCCCACCCAGGTTGTCCCCTGCCCTCCCCAGCCCTGTCCCTGCGCCCTGCCCCTGCCCTTAGCAGCCTGGAGTCCGGGCCTGGCCACTTCCCAGGCTGTCGCTGCTGCTGCTGCGGCTGCTGCTGCTGCTGCTGCTGCTGCTGCGGCTGCTGCTGCTGCTACTGCTGCTGCTGCTGCTGCCGGTGAGAGGGCAGGGTGAAGGCACAGACTGGGCCACAGTGGGAAGCGCTGCCCATCCAGCATCCTCACAGGTAAAGAGCTGCCCTGCGGGGAAGCTTCCTTTTCCTCCTCATGGCTTCCTCTGCTCAGCTGGGGGAGGAGGGCACGGGGTCTCGAGCGGACAAGTGGCAGGAGATGGGCCCGGATCTTGTCCCTCTGCCCAGGTTCCCGAGAGCACTTGTTCTGCCAGACCTGCTCCCGCAGCGCCATAGCAACCAGGCTGCCAGGGAGCCCAGGAGGCAGCAGAGCCCCAGGGCATGGCGAAAGCGACCCAGAGGCGGGGAGAAGCAACAGGGCTAAGAAGTCTCCACAGCACGCAAGGCACGGTAAAGGTGGCAGAGGAATGAGTGGGACTGGAGCTTAAAAATGGTCTGTTTTGGGGGGATATCATAAGGCTGGGGGTCGACTCTGTTTCCCTGACTCTATTGTCAGAGGCCAGGGAGCAGGATAGAGACAAGACAGTGCAGGTGGAGAGAGTTCCCTGGCGGCCGACAGCTGAGGGTTGGAGACGGTGGGTGGGTGGGCTGCAGTGGAACTGGGCTCCACTCTGACAGGAAGTCCCACCCACAGCTCACCCTCCACCCTCCTCCCCACCCTCCAAGGATTAGTCAGAAAGAAAGTGGAGTGTGGCTCTCCACCCTAAATTCTCTCATTTCCTGGGCCTCGGGATCCCCTGATGTTGCCCACCACAGTTTAGACCCAGACTGCTCAACATCTAAAACACCCCTCTTGTGTCCCCCAAATTTCAGGAACCTACGAGCAATATCACAAACCTCTCCCCTACCAGCACACACTTCTATTAGTGAAACATCCACAGTTCCCATTTCCTGCAAAAGCTAGTCCAAGTTCCCCATTCTGGCCCCAAAAGCCCCCCAGGATGCAACAGACAGTATTTCTAGAACACTCAACCCATAAGAACTTGGTTGTTCTTCCAAACAGCCCTATGAGGTTATTACCTATTTTCATTTTATACAAAAACTGAGATTAGAAAAGTTAGATACCATGACACGGGCAGGACTCAAATTCAGGTAGTGTGACCTCACAGCCCGCACTCTCAATTATCAAGCTACCAGCACCCCGTTTCCCATGCACCCTGGCTCAGTTCCTGTTTTTCTCAAATCTTCCTCAGTCAAATACCCTAGAATCTCTTACAAACTACCTCCCACCTTCAATATTATCCCATCATTTCTGCCAGTGCAATCTGACAAATTCCTTGGTAATGCTAATTGTTGAAATTCAGATCACATGCCACTACTAAGATGACCTGAATCAGGCCACCATCCAGGAACCACCACTGCTCCTGCTTAGAGCTCCCGCCCTGGACACGTGACTTTCCCTTTGGTGACACAGATCAGCTTCAGTAAAGCTCTTTGTGTGTTTGACTCTCAGAATGCCAGCGCAGCAAGAGAATTTGGCAATCTTCTAGCTGGCTGGCACAGAGCACAGAGTGCTCAATATAATCTTTTGGCACGAGGGAGTCAGACAGTATTTTGTGTAGATTGCTCTAATAAAGCATTCACCCCAACTTTTTTCATATTTATTTTTCCCCAATCATACAAGCTTAATAAGTACCCTGGGCCCCTCCCTCCCTCCACCCCTCCCCAGTCCCCCTTGCACCCTCCCTCCCTTTTCCCCTTCCTTTCACCTCCTTCCCTCCCCTTCTCTCAGTGCCCTCCTTCCCCCCTCCCATTCCCTGGAGCATCCTTCTGTGTGAATGACAACCTTCCCTCTGAGTGCTCCACTCTAGTGAGGTATAAGGTATGCTCAGTGGCACAGCCCGGAGCCCTTTCTTGTCACTCCAACTTTGACCATAGCCTCTAGTCTCCTCTGTAAATGTGTTTTGTCTGTGGACAGAGAAAGCTTTCAAAAATACAAATTTTGATAAATCAAGTAAATGAAGAAAAAACACAAGTTGGCCCATTTAGCTTTCTCATGAAAACCCTTCCACAGTTCCCCATAATTCTCTCGCAAACAAATGAATTCCTACTGTGCCACAGGCCCTAGGAACACAACAGCAAATAAATACAGAAAAGCATTCCCTCTCGGAGATGGCACTATGGTGAGGAAAGCCAACCATGAAGAAACAAACAAACAAATATCTTTATCACTTCAAGTAGGGATAAGGGATAGGTCAAAAAATAAAGCAGAATGTGAAAAGATTCCATTTTCATCGTGCTTGTGTGTGTGTGTGCGCGTGTGTGCGTATATGCCTGTTCATGAGCGTATGCCTGTGTGTGTGCGTGCGCGTGTGTGCATGCGCGTGTGTGCGTATATGCCTGTGCATGCACATATGCCTGTGTGTGTGTGTGTGGGTGTGTGCGTGCGCGTGTGTGCGCATATGCCTGTGCATGCGCATATGCCTGTGTGTGTGTGTGCGTGCGCGTGCGCGTGTGTGCGCATATGCCTGTGCATGCGCATATGCCTCTGTGTGTGCGTGTGCGTGCGCGTGCGCGTGTGTGCGTATATGCCTGTGCATGCGCATATGCCTGTGTGTGTGTGTGGGTGTGTGCGTGCGCGTGTGTGCGTATATGCCTGTGCATGCGCATATGCCTGTGTGTGTGTGTGGGTGTGTGTGTGTGTGTGTGTGTGTGTTAATGGGAATGGAACTCAGCTCTAAGCAAGCACTTTGTCACAGAAGCAGAACCGTGATGGAAGTGAGGGAGCGAGCTGTACGGGTGTCTGAGTGACAGAGTACAGCGAGCACACGTCTAACGTGCGGAGATCAGTGAAGAACGCGGTTTAGCCAGAACTGAAGGAACGAAAGGGAGTGATGAGAGATAAGATCAGACAGGTAATAAAGGCCAAATCATGGTGCCTACCATAAACACTTGGGCTTCTGCTATGACTGACTGGAGCAGAGGAGAAGGGAACCTAACTTATCACCAGCAAGACAACTTCCAGCTTCTTCGCCTGCCCTAACCGTGCTCGATTGCTCCGAAAAGGCCACCTCCTGCCCATCCTTGGACATTTAGCTCAGGCGTGCCGTTCCACACTAGCATAGACTCAAAGCCGTGCTCCTGGCTGCCTCCTTCACACAGGGTGACTTGCAGAGCCCTTCTTTGAACTACTGTGTGCTTCTGCAATCATCTTCATCCCTAGAGCACGGTTATTAATTAGCTCGCTGAGTCCTTCTAACTCCTGGGAGCAGGCTCTGTTAGTGTTAGCCCCACTTTATAGAAAGACAGGGAGGCATAGACAGGTGATGTAAGCTTACTTCAAGGTTGCGCAGCTATTAAGTAAGAAAGCCAAGACGCAAACTCAGAGCCCAGCCTGGTTTTCCCTGACATTACGGTGTCTCTCTCACGCCTCGCTCAGCATTGCCCCAGGCTCTCTCTACTCCTCGGCGATTTCTCTCTGGAGAGCTTGCCCCATTTTGATTGCAAAGGGAACACGGGCAGAGACTTCAGGGTGGCAGCACAGCCTCCCGCGAGAGAGCCTGGCAAAACAGGGGAACTCTGGAGGGGGTTGTTTCTGATAGCAATAAATACTAGTGAAGAACGAAGACTTGGGAGTAGGGAATCCCTGGATTCAGAGCCCCCACACTTGGAGACAGGCTAATTACATGAAAAATCTCTCCTTCCCTCTCTTCCTCTCATCTCCTGTTCTCTCTCTGTCTGTCTCTCTCTCTTTCACATACATATATGTACAGTTATAAAAACTCAGACACATCCAAAGGCTAACCAGCCTAGAAACAAAAGCAAATATCTACAGGCACATGGAAATAGATATGCATACATGTAAACACATAACACACACCCATGCGTACTGTTTACTGGACTCTCCTTGGGAGAAAATGAGAGCATCCTTTGCAGAGGGGGAAAATAAGGCGCACTACACAATAACCACAGAACAAAGTGGAAACTTATCAAGGCTGGGAACAGAGGAAGTGCTGAGGGAGGGAAGGAGAGAGATTCCTTCTGCTTGGGGGTGGCTACGCAGAATAAAAATAAACTTGCTCTTAACTGCACACCTACCCTGTGTCAGGCATTTTCCACACATTATTTAATCTGCATGGTAGATGTGAGAAAAGAATTAGGATTTCTATTTTACAGAAGAAGAAAAAGGATCTGAGAAGGAAATTGTCTGCCAAAGGTTTCAGTCAGCAACTGGAAGAATGGGGATTTAACTCCAGAGCCTGTGCTGGCCCTCCTGGTGTCTTGAAGGCTTCCTGGGAGCAAGATGTTGTCGGCTGTACCTTGCCTATGAAGTTATATGAGAGATGAGAATGAGGGAATCTTGCGAGTCGAGGCTCTAAGATGTAATGAAGCAGGATAGGACAATTTCAAGGAATTTAAAGCTGACCAGTTCATGGCAGGGATGGGGGGGCACTGACCCTACTCTGATGCGCCCCTAATGGGAGATCTTCTCTCCCCTCCTCCTCTTTATTGGTACTGCCCAGAGCCAGGCAGCCAGCAGGGGATGGGATCAGGATACAGTTGCCATGGAAATGAATGGGGACTGTTGCCATGGATACCATAAGATGAGGGCAAGAGGAAGCAAGGGATGCTAAGGACTATCTCCACGACAACTTAGGTTAGAAGGGGAAGGACAACTTAGGTTGGAGTGAGAGACAAGAAAATAAGACGAGGAAGACAATGCATGTGGATGGAGTCAAGAACTTCAGGCTGTAGAAGTAGGAGAGTGACTGGGCAAGGAGATTAGAGCCAGAAAGACTCGCGAGGGGTGGGGAAGATTAAGGAACAGCAACTCCCTCTGCTTCCTCTGACAGCTCTTCGCAAGTTGTTTGCAAGTTGTTTCTGCCGCCCAGTCCCAGTGCTATAGAGATTCTGCTCTAAGCCCAGTCTGGATTGGCACAGGGGCTAACGGGGAAGAAGACTACCAGTTAACAGCTGACTGAGTAAACACTGGGCAAACAGCCTCTAGAAACTCACAGACCCAGGTTGGAATCTTGGCTCTGCTTCCTTGCAGCCCTAAAAATCGTAGTTGTCATTTCCTGACTGCCTCATTTCTATTAGGCCCAGCAGCTGTGCAAAGTTTGAGTTTTCTTCTTGAAATAAATAAATATAAAATAAATATCAATATAACAGATGGGAAACTGAGATCCAGAGACATGAATTCAGTTGTCCCAAATCTCAGAATGGATGGAATGAGGATTTGAAGGAAAGTATCATTAGGCCAGCGAGATGGCTCATCAGGTAAAGGCACCTGCACAAACCTGGTGACCTGAGTTCAGTTCCCAGAGCCCACTTGGTGGAAGAGGAGAACTTACTTCCAAAAATTGACTTCTGACCTCCACACACACACTGTGGCGCATGAGTGCCTTCTCTCTCTCTCTCTCTTTCTCCCTGTCTTCTGTTTCTCTCTTTCTTCCTCTTTCTGTGTGTCTATCTGTGTCTCTCAAGTAAATAAACAAACAAATAAATAAAATATTCCAAAAAAGCATACCTGAGCACGAGGCTGGGGCGCGGCTCAATGGTAAAACGCTGGCCAGCACGCTCGGGAGTCCTGCGCTCAAACCCTAACTCTGCACGAAACAAGTGTATCTGTATGTGTCGCTCATTCAATGGAGTCCTTGCATTTTCCATGTCTCTATTTCTTCCCATAGCAGCACACCAGGGACCAGACAGTGGGTAAGTATTCGTCGAATGGTGAGTGAGGAAGCCACCCAGGAAGAAGCAGGAAAGATTAAGATAGATGGAAGAAGCTTTTGACCCACAGATCCAAGTGAAGCCCAGGCTGTGAAAGGGACCTGTCCTTGGTAACCAGGAGAATTCCCTATCTCCTAGTCCAGGGTTCCACTTTGAGTCACAGACACCCCCCTCCCCATTATGCTGCCTCCCACGCTGTCCTGTAAGCTTCAAAAGTAGAGAATAGCAGGCCGTTTCCAATTTCTTTACTGTAACGACCTCATCACATTTCTGAGTTCGCACTCATACACTTGCTTTCTTCCTCCTGCCCACAATACCTTTTCTTTCCTTCACCTTGGATTTAACCAGCCTGACTGGGCACATCTTCATCTTGCAGTCCCCTGAGGAGGCAGGCCCTGCAATCAAGTCGCTTCTGACTCACTCTTGCCCTCCGGGAACAGGGTCGGCTATTGCCTTCTTTGTATCTCGTGCATACTCGTCTCATGGTGGCTCCAACGAGCTCATGATTCCTTTTCTCCTGTTTTCCAAAGGCGATGGCCTGCGATGAGTCACTTCCGGCAGCTGCCACACACAGGACAAGGGCCAGCTCCACCTGCCCCTCCGCAGTTGCCGTGGTCCACAAGACACACAGGTGAAAGTCGCATGTGTCTGGATGTGCGTGACTATCTGCCTGACAACTGTGACTCGAAAAACTGCAGTCCCCTATGTTTAAAAACTCTGCAGATTCCACCCTGTGATTACATTCACCAGGCAGGTGAACACAACCTGCTGGGCACAGAAAGTCAACACCTCATACAGAGACCTCGCATTCTCACAAATCACATTCCCTTACATACAGCAGCTCACTCGGTGTCTCACTGCTAGAAGACCTGTGCGGCCTCATCACAAGTGCGTGCACGTGAATGCACGAACACGTACTTCTGTCACAAAGGATATAAGCCAGCTTCTTCCCCACAGCACAGACCCTCTGTATGAGCCAGCTGACTCACTGCATGAATAGGAGTTGCCATTTCTATGGCTTTCAGGATGACCTTCTGTCCTTGATTTGCCCTCTTCCTTCACTGACTTCACCCTTTCCCACTTCCTTCTATCTCGCTCAAACGAAGGTTAGAAGTCACCTAGATTTATACACCCCAGAGAGACATTAAACAGAATAATTAACCACCATTCCCCAACTTAACCCTGGAGTCCTCCAGAAGGCTTCGTTCACGTGGCTTCTGTTTGTGTAGCATTGTCACCTCTTGCCATCTTTTCCCATCTTTAAGGCCCAGCTCGCCTGGCTTCCCGCAGGGAGCCCTTCTGGACTCTACCCTCTTCCACCTACCTACCTTGTCATCTAACACAGACATCGCATGGAAGGTAGGGGGGGACAAATTTATGCAAGTCAGTGTCTTGTTTTCTGGTGGAACTCTCTAAGGAATCTTAGCTTCTAGTCAGGGAATATTTACAGTCATCTGGGGGAAATGGCTTCCTCTCAGGTTCAGAAATCCTTAAAGTTATAGTATTGGAACCACAAAAACACATGATCAAGGAATCTTAACAGCACAGAATATTAAAATCATGCTACCAAAATTTTTAAGTGGCAGAATTATGAAATTTTAAAATCATAGGATTGGGGAATCCAAATATCACAGCACTATAGAAGTAGAAATTACAGAATTACATGAAATGTGTCCCAGAAATAATCATATCTTCAAAGCGCATAATCAAAGCTTCTTAAAATGGTAGCATTTCGGCTGCAGAATGTTAAGCCTGGAAAAGCTCTGGAGACCTTAATCAAACCGCCCTCCCCATTTTCCACACAGGAAAAGTGTGTACCACAGAGGTTAAGGGCCATGTCCAAGACTGGCCAGTTCAGTGCCTCGAGCTTGTGCACTGAGAAGCCAACAGGCGTACCCATGTGAGGAGCTATCCCGCATTTATTCCTTGAAGGTGTTTTACGTGTTGGCAATTCAAGAACTCAAAGCCTGTTCTGTCTCCCAGTCCCTCACCAACCCTGCACAGGACAGAAGACAAGTTTCTGGTGGGGATGGAGACAGGGAAGTGGAGTGGAACATATCAGACAGAGAGAAGATATCAACTTTTATTGATGGAAATTCCTTTGTATACAGCAACGCACATGCTGAAAGACCTTTTCCTCCCGGTCATATTTACAGAGCGCTATGGGAGTGACCAGGGGGATGGGGCGAGGCCTTCAAGCAGCAACGGCCGCAGCAAGGGAATGAAGGACGGGAACTAGGCAGGCTGGGTTCCTGTCCCCGTCTGGTCCTCTGAGCCCTAGGCACCCTCATCTCTGTTTGTGCTCACAGAGGACAGAGGTAGGTCCCTGGGGTATCATTTGGAGACTTCTCCAGGAGTGGTAGGTTCTGGGGTGCCTGGGGAGTTGGAAGTATGGGTGCAGAAGGGTCCAGATTCCAAGCTTCAAGCTCCAAGCTCTGCTTCTCCTATATTTTAGTCAGACCTAGGGCTCCAGTTCTTTTTAATTCAGGAGCTGGGGCCCAAGGGAGACAGCAGGGGCAGGGGAGGCACGTTCCAGTAAGTTGGGGAGAAAGGAGCATGATGCGTGCCCATTTGGTTCCTGAAGCAGAGGGCGGGGTCCTATAGGGGATCCACGGGGGCTGGAGTGGGGGCTGGTTAAGGCTTTTGCTTCTGCATAGAAAATGGCCCTTGTCCTCTCTGTTACCGAGAGGAGGGACTACTGCATTCGGAGGCCGGACAGCAGAACTGGTGAGCGTCTTCCTCTTCCTCTTCCTCAGTCTCCTCCTCCTCTTCCCTGGGGCCAGGAAGGGCAGGGCAGAGGCCACAGGCAGGGGTGACAGAAAGAGGCAGAGGCATTAGTTTGCAGAGCAGGGGAGATACATGAAAGGCCAGAACTGGGAGGTGGGGCTGGAATGGGGGTCCGAATGGGGAAGCGGTGTGACAGATTATCCAGGGCCACATCCACCTCAGGATCTAAGGAGCCTAATGCTAGTCCCCTCCTGGAATAGCCCTCCTCCACACCCGGCCGGGATTTAATCTTAAAATCATCCCAAAGTATAGGAACAACCATATCTGGCTCTAACAGGTGCCCAAACTGCATTTTAATAAAAATAATAGCAACCTGATTTGTTCTGGACCTTTGTATACAACATCTCATCTAACCTCTGCAAAACCTCTACAATGTAGCATTTTATAGATAAGGGAATCAAAGATTCTTAGCGATTAGATAAAGTGACTGAAGTCACGTGGAGGGGCAAGCAATACCATGAGAATTTGAATCCAGAGTTCCTGGAGCTTCAGGTCTCAGATTCAATCCTACCAGGTTCTCTGAGTGACTTAGAACACTAGAAATCTCCCACGCCCTTATAGGACGAAGACTTGTATTTCCATAAGAATCATGGTCAGAGAACACGAAGGGATGCTTAGAAACAGCATGAAAAGTCCCCAGCTTTGGTAGCGAAAGAATCTAGGTTCTAAGGGCTGGGAGCACAGCTAGGTGGTAGAGTGTGTGCCCATCATTTGAAAGGTCCTGGTTTCTACCCCGAGCACCTCATAGAAAAAGAAAGAAAGAAAAATGCCCGAGTCCAATCCAGGGTCTGCAGTGCTTCCGTGTTATGTGGCCTCAGGCATTTTATTGCTGCTCTTGGGACCTTTTACTTCATCTGCAAAGTGGACTCCGGATGCCAGCCCATAGCACTGTTGCAAGATCTAGAACATACATCAAATGCCCAGCATATGAGAGTGTGGGAGCACAGGTGAGATTATTGCCAGCTCCTTTTCATTCCTAAGGGGTCAGACTGCACATGATAGTCGCTGCAGTAGGTCCATTCTTTCATGGGACATACAGAAAGACAGAAGTGTTGGCATGGGGATCAGATGCCTTGGAAGTTTACCAGTGGATCTTCTGGGGAAATAATAACACCCCATTCCCAGACTCCTCATTTCAGAAGATGTTGGAATTATGGAATTCATGAGCTAGGAGGATCAGGCAGAGATGAGGAGGAAGGCTGATAGGCAGGGAGAGGTCCCGTGGTTCATCCAACAGACAGATAAGCACATACATGGACACACTCGTACTATGGGTACGCATGCACACACACACACACACACACACACACACACACACACACACACACACACACACACACACATCTTTCTCTGACTCAGAGATCCCCTAACACATTATTCCATACACTCACTCACTCAATAAAATCACATGAACTAGGGCTCAAGTCTTGAGCATATTAGTTTCCTGTTTCTCATATGCAGAGTGAGATTAAAAAAAATTCCATAACTTTCAAGATTGTCACGAGGCTGAAATGACCATCCAGTCCCACTGTTCACTCCTTCTTCGCCTGAACAGACTTCTGCTACTCTGCCGCTGACATTGCATCTCCTTCTCCCTATTTTTCTGAACCTCACGAGCTCTCCTAAGGTCCACCTTTCAGCACCAGATTCTTCTGCTCATACACCTGCCGTGACTCCCCACTGTCTGCTAGATAAGGCTCAGGCTACAAGGTGCCATCCAAGGCGCTTTTATCAAATGACCTCACTTGGTTTTGCCAGTCAGATGTAGCCTGAGTTTCAATAATAACCCCACCACCTATTAGCTGGGAGGGCTGGGCTGTCACCACTTCCTTGGCGATACCAGTTCACTTCTTTCCAATCTAGGACACGTTTTTTTCTTATTTACAAAATGAGAAAATACATATCCTGCAGGATACGGTAGGATTAAATGAACTCCAACGTTAAGCATCTGCCACAGGGGCAGTTCGGAACTTCAACGCAGGGTAGTTATTAGTGCCTGTCATTATTGGTGTTCTACTCACTCATGCACGCCCTCCATCAAATTAGCTGCTTCATTAATTCATCAGCATGGCCAGCCTTTTCGTGCCTCGATGCCTTTGCTGATTGCATTTCCTGTCTGACTTTCATGATAGAGCTTCTTGCAAGGGGTCCTCCGTGATCCCCAGCCACAAGCATTCTTTCCTTTTTCCTGGCCCCAGCACTCACCTGCTTGGCTAGAGTTTTCAGTTGGTTGCTCTGCACTTTTCTGAAGCATCTCTTTCACCGATCCCTTAATACCTCCATGGGCCCAGGATCACTACTACTCTCCCTTTCTGGGAGAAAAATAGGGCTCCCGTATTAAGGCTACTCTCCACCTGGGCTCTAGAGTTCCTTCCTCCATCACTGTTCCTTCCTCCACAACAACCATTTCATCTGTATCTCCCAGATCCTCAACCCCTCCCTCTCTGTTGCTTCCTTCTTATCCTCTTTCACAGAAGCATAAGTCTCTTCAATCTAGGAATAAAAACCCTCTCTGTCCCCACCATCTCCTGTGTTCCTGTCTGTTGTTCGTATCTAAACTCCTTGAGAAATGTGTCTACACTGGCTAGCTCCCCTTCAGCACTTCCCACAAGCTCGTCATCGCAGTCGGCCTCATTCAGCCAATGCCACATAGATAATGTTCTTGGGAGGGTTGCCTAGTACTTCCTGGTGGCTGAAGCTAGTGGACGCTGTTCTGCCCTGAACGTACTCCTCTTAGCCACCATGTCTGACCCCGTGAATAATGTCATTTGCTTCTGTTGTGAGCCTTCTCGCAGTTGGATTTCCTTCTATTTCTCTAACTGGACCCTTCCTCCTCTTCCTTTGCTCTTTTTCACAGTCCGTATGCCTTCCCAGTTCTTCTCCACTCTGCTTCTCATTCATCTCACTCTCTTCCAGTGATGTCATTCCATTTCATAACCTCAGATGTGCTATAGATATCTCTCCTGGGCCTCAGGTGCATCAAGTCTCAAATTGGTGGGACGGCTTCCACAGGACAGCCCTTACCGCCCTCAAATGGCCCAGGGACCTCTCCCACACTCTTGCCACTGCAAGCCATATGTCCCACCTTAATGAAAGATACTGGACCCAAAACACACCTGGGAATTATCCTGTCAGATATACTCAACCTTCTAATGCTGTGACAGAACATTATCAGTTACAAACTCCTACTCAGGAACTGTTCAATCCAGTTACACAAAAAGCATAAGAAGTCTACGTAAGCTTTAGACTGCATTTCATATTGCTATCTTGGCCACGGGTAGCCTGCAGATCACAGGGTGGACATGTGCTCAATTCTTCCTGCCCCCTTAGTAAGTCAGTCACTAAAGCCTGCTCATTCTGCCCATGAAATAGCTCTAACCTTCTGTATATAATAAACTACTGGCTCCCCATCTTCTACTCCTTTGCTCTTCGTTCAACCTTTCTCAAATTATGCTGCCTTATCCCTTCCTGTACTTCAATCACATGACTTCTGTCTGGAACACCGTCCCGTGGACACATGCATGTGTTGCTGCCTTATCTCCTTCAAGTCTCTTGCTAAAATAATTCATCATTAAAGAAAACCTATCTCTTAAAAGACATGCCAACATCCTCTACACCTCATTATCTTTTCTTCCTTTTTGAATTTACTTTATTCACTTCTTTCTTTCTTTCTTTCTTTCTTTCTTTCTTTCTTTCTTTCTTTCTTTCTTTCTTTCAGAAATGGAGGAGAGAGAGATAGAAGGCAGACATCACGTGAGCTTCTGAAGGTTGAACTCAGTTCACCAAGTTCACGAGCAGGCACCTTATTCACTGAGAGAGTTCGCCAACCCTATATTTTCTTTTTCTATAATGCTCATGGATACCAGACACATCCTATTTATCTAGTATCTGTCTGTCTTACCTACTATAAGGTCCATCAGCACAGGCACCTGCTAGTACAATACTTGGCCCTTGATAAATATTTATGGAATAAAACAACATATTGCCAGGCATGAACAGTCCAACTTAAGGTAAGCCCCATTCTCCATCATGTCCACTTCCTCCTCCATGCCATGATATATCTTTTTAAAATATTGTGTGTGTGTGTGTGTGTGTGTGTGTGTGTGTGTGTGTGTGTGTGTGTGCTTTGTGTCCCCGTGGAGGAACAAGGATGTCTTCGGGAACCATCCTGGATTGCTTCTTGCTTTGCTCTGGGATTTCCCAGGCTCCGTCCATCAGGGCCAGAAGTGCAGGCCGCTGCCATTTCTGCCTACTGTTTTTACATGGGGCCTGAGATCCAAACTGCTTGCGAGACAGAGTCTTAACCCCTGAGCCATCTCTCCAGCCCTCCATGATATATCTTAAGTCTCTGACTCTGGTCTTCTCTTCTGCTCGTACACGTCTCCGTCCCTCTCCTGTGCTCTATCCCCACTTTCTTAGTTCCTCTTTTCTTTGGCTGCTGTATTAGCCTCCTCCCAATTCCCTTCCTTCTAAAATGCTAACTTCATCACGACACTTCTCATACCCAACAGCTGCTGAAGCCTTCCCAGCTGTCTGCTGAAAGGAAAACTTAACAACCCTCTTACACAGACAGCTGCTTGAGGCGCGTCTAACCTCTGCCCCCTCTAATACTTCAGTTGCCCTTTCTTATTTCTAAGCTCTGTGGCCCCTTCAAATATCATTCATTTTCCATCACTAGTTCTTGAAGTCATTATAAACCCTGAATAACTAGCTGAAAGGCTACTTTCTTTGGAAAACTTTGCCTGAGTCAACCCAGAACTAAGCCCTCCCCAAAATAAGTATTTCCCAGGTTACCTAGGATCTCTGAGAACAAAGAGTAGGATGGAAAATAGTAAGTGTGAGACAAAGGATTTGAGTGTCAGGTGAGCATTAATGGAGCATCTTCTTTCCTCTTGTGCTATATCCCAAGCTCATGTCCCTCTGGCCTTCTATTAATGTCTACTCATTCCTTCCTTTCCCCTCACCTTCTATGTCTACAACAGTTTATATTATCCAACGAAACAGTTCGATTGAATTTATCCTACTAGTAACTCTCAGGATTTACATTCCCAAATTTGAAGCTAAAATCTTTCTCTAGATGAGTCATGCTCTCCAAGTTATGCAGTGTATTTAGAATCCCTGCTCGAATCTTCTATGTAATACCCCAAATCAGGCCTTCTAGTGGTCTCCATGCATACAATACAATTTTCGATCTATATTTTTGGTGTTGCAAGGGCCAGTGTAGCCCAGGGTGACATCATCATGTTGCCACAGATGGCCTTGAACCCCCGATCCTCACACCTCCATCTCTCGAGTTTTGAGATTACAGGTATGCACCCCCAACCCTAACTACAATTCCATACTGAGTGCTAATATGATACTTTTAAAACATAAAAATTTCCAAATTACTCTCTCATTTGATTTCACATTTCACTCTGTCGTGAAAATTTTTCACTCTCAATCTTTCTGGAGAGGGAGGACACAAATCCCTTTATACCTTTAATTAAAGTCATCTCCCTCATAAAAATATGCACATAGGTATATACATGTACCATTTGACATCCAATTTCAGGAGGAAGACCTTCTTGCTCTACCTAATAGCATCCACATTCTTTTGAATATGCCATTCTTTCAGCCCACAATACCCTGCTATCCATCTTGTCCTCTTTTTATTGATTTATTTGCTTCGCTTTTCCTTTCATTCACTATTTTAAATAACACCTCATTCATTCAGTAAGTGTGTCTGTCTTTTGTCCCTAGATGAGAACTTTCTCTGGGCTCCTTATACCCCACTGTGCTCTTTTCTGTCCATAGGGCTTCATAATCCCCCCAGCTAACTGGAACTTCATGGAGGACAACGGCATCTAGGCCCTGGTTGTGGCAGTGATCCGTAAATAAAAAACAATAACAACAGTTCCGAGTGTTCATTACATAATAGGCACTTGATAATGCAAGTTCTGAATGGTTTCATCTGAATGAGCTTACCCACTGCTTAGTGAAGAAAATCTGTGATGTTGCTGGTAGTATTTTGCCCTTCTTAATAGAGAAGGAAGTAAACTCAGAAGTATGTGAAATGAATTGTCAAAGGTCACTCAACTAGTGAGCCACAGACTTAGGGCCAAGATTGTCATGCATACCACAGAAAGTAGTGGGATACCATGCCTCACTGCTTTGGACCGTGAAATCAGAAGATATCATCCTAACAAGAGGACCAAGAACTAATGTCAGCACTTCTACTTCCCAAGACCTCCTCTTATCCATGCCAAGGCCAGATACTGGGCTCTCCTTAATGACGTAATCCTCCCACCTATGCTGTGTTCTTCTCTTAGCCTCCTCTTTCCAGTATCTTGCCTGCTGGAGTTGGAACCACTCTTGTTTCGGAATCATACTCACACACTTACAGTACTGCACATTAGGCAAGGGAAACAAACAAGATCTGAGTAGTCCTCCTTCTTCTAACAGTTGACAACTCCGAAATTTTACATGTATGATCTCTAATCTTAACAACAGTTCTGAGAGGCAAATAGGCACAAGCCTCATGACAAGATTTAGGAACTAGAGACTCAGAAGCTACAGTAAATGACTCTCCCTAAGTCAGAGTGTAACTGGAAAAACTTAATCTTGAATAAACGGACTCAACAATTTTTCCCTCATGAGATCAACCTGCTTAGAAGAGTCAAAGAATAGACAAGACGACTTTTAATAAAGAAGGGCTGTGTAGGAAAAGTCCTAATACCTTCAACTCAGTACAATTGTCTCCTCCCATATGAAGCCTTCCCTGACTCCCAGATGGAGTTATGTGTCCCTCCTCTGGTGGCCACCTCAGACAAATTTTGTATCATTTCAAACCATACAATGCCTTCTCTCTGCCTTCTGACCAATAGCTTCCTAACAGTAGGACCAAATACAATTCATTCCAATATTCTATCAGTTTAGCACAAGGTCTCACCTAAGGACATAAGATAAACAGATTGGCTGAATGAGGTAGTATTCAAAATAGTCAATAAAAGGAAAAGCAAATGTTTGAATCAATAAAATAAAGAGGATGTGATGGTGGGAACGGAAACATGATGGGAGGAGCTCAGGTAACTAGAAGGGGCAGTGGGAGTGGATATGACCAAGATACATTGTGTATACATGTTAATGAATAAATAAGAATATTACTTAAAAAGGAGAAGCAAGACCTGAATAGCTAAGCATGGGAGAAAAGTATGAAGGAAGAAGGAATGAGTTTAGAAAAAGCGAATAGGACCAATGAAGAAAGCTAGTAATTTTAAATTATGACAGAGTTTTTACATCACGTTTTCATTATTATTGAGAGGAAGGAGGGACAGTTTTTCCTTACAAAAATAGGTTCATGCCTTCACTTGTATGGCAACTTGCTTTTCGCATACAATAAATCTTGGGAGATCATACCATCACAGTATACGGGCATATAGCTTTTATTTTTGATCTGCCAATAAAGCAAACCATAAGAAGGAATGTATTATTGACTAAAAGTTGTTGCCTATCATGGACATTTACTTCGTCTTAATTTTTTGCTGCACAAGCAATGCTGCATGTATGTGTCTAGAAGTACTTATGAAGGATAATGAAAGTTGACTGCAGATCAAAAGAATGAACATTTTATTGAAGATGCAGATAAAAGTGATTTCCGTTGTTTTTCCAAGTGTATACACTTGGCTGGCTAAAAATAAAATTATACATATTCATGCAATCCTACCTGTATTTTGGAGAAGCATGCATCATGCAACCTTTTAATTCAGAGTTGGTCAAGAGTGATATTGTACAAGGTATCTGACAGAGTTGCACAATTTGGATTGTGTGTTTTCAGAAAAGTTTTTGCCTAACAAACCTAGACTTCCTTGGGTAGTAAAGCTTTGGAGAAATCTTGCTCCAAGGTATGGTTTCAGCTTGGAAGAACATGGATGTTTAAGATTCTCATGATGTGCAGGATGGTTATGCAGGCCTTTAATGGCAGCATTCAGAAGCCAAGGCAGGAAGATCAAGAGTTCCAGGCCAGACTGTGCTAAATAGTAAGAGCCCATTTCATAAACCAGAAGGAAAGAAGGAAGGAGGGAGGGAGAGAGGAGGGGGAGAGAGGAGTGGGGAGGGAGAGAGAGGAGTGGGGAGGGAGGGGGGGAGGCAGGGAGTAGGGAAGGAGGAGGGAGAAAGGAAAGAGAGGGATAAGCGAGAAGAAGGTAGAGAGGGAGGTAAAGGGCGAGAGCGAAGAAGGCGAAAGGGGCGGTTTGAGCCTTGAGCTCTTCTTCTCTCCAATTAAAACTGGCCCCCTTTAAAACTTTCCCTATACTTCAATTAGGTATCTGAGAGGTTTCTGATTTCTATAATCCTTTCAATCTTTTTATTCATCTGCCTAACAATAGTCCTTTGTTGCTGTTTCACTTACATTCATTACCCTGTAAGCTGCCATCCATTTTATATTACTAGGTAATTTTGTTCTTTGAATTGTAGGATCATATTATTTCAATAATATATATATACATATATATATAGTTCATATCTTTTTCTTACTGGCTTTTAGGAGACAATATAGATTCAGACAAAGACAGTAATATTTTCCCTGATAACTCTGTGGCAAAGATGCTTTTTACTGATCCTTTTAAACTATTTACAGTATCTTTATCCACACAGAAGTTTCCAATTTTAATATAAACTAGATTATTGCTCTATTTTATGGTTTCTACATTTTTGTTTTTTGAGATGAAATCTTAATGTGCTGCCCGGGCTAGCCTTGAATTCCTGACCTCAAGTGCCCTTCCTGCCTCAGCTTCCTCAGTATCTGGGATGACTGGCACGTACTACCACAGAGGACTGGACTTCTAGTTGTTGTTCGCTTTGTTTTGAAATTTTATTTGAGAGACAGAGACAGAGTGTGTGTGTGGGAACATGCATGTATTAGTTATGGTGCAAGGGTGTATGTCAGAGAACAACTTTAGGAAGTCCAAAGGACAACTTTTGGAGTCGATTCTTCTCTTCAACCAAGTGGGCTTAAGGGATCAAACTTAGGTCACCGGAATTTGTAAGCAGGAGCCTTATGCACTGAGCTATCTTGCTGGCCTGACTTCTAGGTTTTTAAAGTCACACTTTGAAAGTCCTTTTCCATCCTAATATTAAAATATACCAGAATTTCTTCAGGAAACATTTTTTATGAAGCAGAGTTAGGGTTTGATAAAGATATTGTAACACAGACTTAAGCTTGAGTATTAAGAGAAAGCAAGGCACGAAGAAAAGGTCTGCAAAATGTAACATCCCGAGTGTAGGTCCAGACGCTTCAAAGGAGAGTTCTCTTCTGACAATTTTACAAGGGTATTTTTATTTCTTACTAACTCCCCATCTATCTGAAAATTCTTCATCACAAATGAATTTTCCATTTCAACATACAAGTTTGTTTCTAAACTCTGTACTTTGTCCCATTTATATATTCCTCAGTTTCAGTGAAGACATAATATTTGCCCTTAAAATTGCAGTCTTATGGTAGGTTTTTAAATTAAACAGGGTAAGTCTCCCCCATCCACTCTATTTTTCAACTTTTTCTTAGCATTTAATAGATTAAATATCCATTAAATTTCTAAATTAACTTTAAAATGCACTTGATCAATTTCTAAAGAAAATACCAATGACAATTTTATGACAACTTCATATAACATTTGCTCAAGTTGGGAAAAAATGTCATTCTTTACTATATTGAATCTTCTTGTAAAGAAATAAAAGACAGTCCTGATGTACTCTTCTTAAAATCTTCAATGAAATTTTAGTTTTCAAAAAAGAAATATTTCACATTTCTGATAAATGTGTTTACGGTGTTAATAGATTTCTTTTACAACTGCAGAGAATCTTTTCCTATTATGTCCTTTATTTACATAGTGCTAGTGGCATCCAGAGAAGCTCATAATTTCAATGTAGATTCATCTTGTGTTGACCTATTGTATTGGAATTTCTTATCAGCTATAATATGTTTTTATTCCCTTTGATTATCTTCGTAGGTAATCAAACTTCTTCTGACATGTTAATTCTGACATGTTCTAATGTTTATGCCACATGTTTCTTTTTAAAATCACACTGTAAAAGTTCTAAAAATTAAGGCTGCTGAGATGGTACAGCAGGTAAAGGCAGTTGTGCATGAAGCTGGCCACCTGCGTTTGATCCCCAGAGCTCATATGGTAGAAAGAGAGAACTGACCTTCTCTCTCTCTCTCTCTCTTTCTCTCTCTCTTTCTCTCTCTCTCTCTCCCCCTCTCTCTCCCTCTCTCTCTCTCTCTCTCTCTCTCTCTCTCTCTCTCTTACACACACACACACACACACACACACACACACACACACACACACGGGCGCGCATGCCTGTGCTTTCTCTTTAAATAAACAAGAAGCAACCTTTGCAAAAGTTTTTTAAATTATTGCCTAAATAATAGTGATAGCAATCATTCTTTTTAAGATTCATTTTGGTGTGTGTGTGTGTGTGTGTGTGTGTGTGTGTGTGTGTGTGTGTGTGTAGGTAAGTATATACTATAGTACATGTGTGGAGTCAAAGGACAACTTTTCAGAAGTTGATCCTCTCATTGCACTTTTTTTTTAAGGCAAGGTCTCTCTTGTTTCTGCCTCTGCACTGTGTATACAGATTACAGATGTGAGCCACATGTTCTAAGTATTGAACCAATTCATTAGGCTTGCATAATAAGCACTTTACCAACTGGAGCCATCTTGCTGGTCCACAGGCATTCTTTTTGGTTTTGAATTTTAATAAAATGTATTGAGTGCCTCACTGTCACATTTGATATTACTCTGATTCTTATCAAAAATCTTTACCAAGGAAGTTTTCACTGATTCCTAGTTTAATGTATTAGCTATCCTTTGCAGTGTAACAAATTACCCATTGTAGCAAGAAAATAGATGTAAATTTATTGGAACATTTTTCAGATTTATAGAGATAATTACATGACTTTTTTCTCTTTGATCTCTGTGAGAACATTTTATCTATGAGGGGGAGAGAGAGAGAGAGAGAGAGAGAGAACACATGCAAACCATGGTATATAGGTATATGTCAGAGGGAAATTTCAGAGGTCAGTTTTCCCCTTCCACCATTTGGGCTTCTGGGGATCGTAGTCTCCGTGTTTTGTGAGCAGGTGCTGTACCCACCACGCTATCTTGACAGCCCTCTTCCTTCTATTAATGTAATGAATCACAACAGCAGTTTCTAATGTTGAATAATCCCTACACTTCTAAGATATCTCAACTTAAGATAGTAATATTCTCTCTCTCTCTCTCTCTCCTCATGTAGTCCACGCTTGACCTGAAACTTGTGGTGTAACTAAATGAACTTCTGCTCTTCCTGCTTCTATTTCCCAAGTGGTAGAATTACAGCCTGTGTCACCAGGACAGGCAAGATATACTTTTAATTTGATAATGCTGTGTTAAAATACTTAGTAGAGCCAGTGTGGTGGCGTATGCTTATAATCCTAGAACTCAGGAGCCAGAGGCAGGAAATCACAAGACTGAGGCCAGTGTGGGTTACAGATTGGATTCTGGGCCTGCCTGAGTGCCTCTGTCTGAAAATAAAAATGGACTGGGTTGTAGTTTAGTTTAACATGCATGAGGCCCCAAGTTCACCTCCGAGTCCAGATGAATAAGCAAGCAAACAAATAAATAAACGTGTTGTTCTATTAGTATATTAGATGAGAAGGAGGTGCAAGGGATAAAAACCACTTGTATATAGTAAACAAGGGCTCTCACATGATATATCCCCGGCGTCATTTCGTTTTGTTGAGAAAGGATTTCTCTGTGTTTCCCAGTCTGGTTTCAAACTCATGGATTCAAGAAACTTTCCTGCTCAGCCTCTCAAGTAACTATGTTCCACAGGTGTGACAGTTAACCAGCCTTAAACAGGAAAAATGGTTGTCCTTTCTATCATCGGATCTTTCCAGATTTGATAAAACTTTCATCATACAGGACCTTTAGATTGACAACTAGAACTGTTATTATTTTTGAGGAAAAAACTTGGGCCATTATTTTTCAATTTATTCTACACTTTTACATCCTGTTCAGGTTTTCTGCCTTTCTGCAGGTGATTTTAGGAATTTATGTATTCCTAGAAACTAGCCCAGTTAATTCTCATGCTTTTTGGGCTAACAGTATATAAAACATTTTTGCAATTTTTTATCTCTTCATATCTTATTTTGCTTACGTTTTTTTCCTTGTCCTAGTCATGTCTGCCAGAGAATGTTCTACCTAGTTTGATGATATTTTAAAAAGCCACATATTACTTTGCTTCCTGTTCCATTAATTTATGGTTTCATTTTCAGCGATCAGTTCATTCTGTTTTTTTGTTGTTGTTGTTCTTTTCCAGCTTCTTAAGTAGAACAATTCATTCATGTAATTTGGCCAATCTTGTTCTTTAATAAAAACACTAGAAACTATATTTTCTTGTGGAGCCCTAGGGTCATAGCTCATGGTTTTAATACATAATAATCTCATTAGTGAGATATTCTAAAGAACTTCTAAATTCCACTCTTTTAAAAATATTTTATTTATGTGTGTGGGGGGGAGACAGAGAGACAGAGGGAGAGGGGAGAGAGAAAGAGAGAAAGACATATATCATGTAGGCTTTTGGGGGGTCAGACTCAGGCTGCCAGGTTCGCAAGCAAGCACCTTATGCACTGAAATGTCTCCTCAGCCGGTAAGCTCCACTCCTATTCCATCTTAAATGCAGGTGTTTTTACACTTTCAAATGGGCAGAGTCTAGCATTTTTGATGTTACTGTTAATACATTTTATTCTAATTAAAAATATAAAACATTATTTCTAATTAACTTGGAAACAATGTTGGTCTCCAAAAGTGTGGGCAGAGTCTTCCTGCTGCCTAAATAGCCTTCTACAGTCTATCCAACTGGCAAACTCCTATTCATCCTTCTGAACAGTCTTCAAATGTCATCTATTCTAGGACCAACCTCTCTGAACGATGGAGACAGACAGACCTCTAGTGAAGGATTTCTGTAGGGGAAAGGTAGATGACGAGTAGATTCTAAAGGTTCTTTTTGGTCTTCCAACTCTACTCAGCATTCAGACAGCCATTCCACAGTCACACCAGGGGCTAAGGGACACGGAGGAGGGGCTTGGCAATGACGGAGCATATTCGTTAGGAAAGGGAGGGATTGGGAAGGGATGGTCTAGCTCTTACCTGCTCTCTGTCAGCCTGCCTGAGGGGGTAAGCTTCATGGAGTCAAGGAACTGAGTAGGACAGCAATACTGGTGTAGAGTATGAGACGCTGTGGACCTGAGAGACGGCAAGAGACAGAGAGACAGAGAGAGACGGGGAAGGAAGGTAGAGACGGGGAAGGAAGGTAGAGATGGGTTTGGTGGTGGGGAAAAGAGGGAAGAGTGAATGGGAGAGGGGGGAAAGGAAGGCTGAGAGGAAAGCAAGAGGAGGGGTGGGAGGTAGGAAGGGAGGAAAGGGAGGAAGAGGTGAAGGGAAAGAAGACAGGAATAGAGGGAGGGAGGGAATAAGGGAAGGATGGAAGGGAGACAGGAAGGGAGGGAAGAAGGAAGGACAAAAGGAAGGATGGAAGGAAGGAAGGGAAGGAAGGAAGGAAGGAAGGAAGGAAGGAAGGAAGGAAGGAAGGAAGGAAAGAAAAAAGAAAAAAACCACAAAGTCAAGAAAGAGAGGACAGCACTCAACCACAAGCAGAACACAATGACAACAGGGGGCAGTAGAGACAAGAGCCAGGCTTCCACCTCCTGCGTCCCAGGTGACTCCGTGGGGACCTGGGCCACTGAGAGACATTGGGACGCCACAGCAGGGAAGGGGCGAGTGCCCTCCTCACACCAGACATCACAGGGGAAGGTTAGCAGGGGAAAGGGAAGGAAGGGGAAAGGAAAAGATGTTTGGAGGAGTGGGGGATCCTCTTACAGAAGACCCCTCATAGGAAGGAGGGAGGGATGGAGAGAGAGGTGAGCGGAGTGGGTTAGAGGCAGACGCTGGAGGAATAGAGTAGGGGTACAGAGAAACCAGAAGACAGAGAAAGGGAGAGAGACAGACGAAGAGGAAGACAGAGGAAGGGGTAGGCGAAAGACATGGAGGGGGACAGGGAGAGGCGGAGAATGCCGAGCGGACAGGGCTGAGGGCACAGAAGCCTGACAGGATCTTAGTGGTCTTGGTGACAGGATGGGACTCAGGACTGCGGGGGTGGGGCAGGCAAGGAGAGGAAAGGGTGGTTTGCAAGCAGGAGTGTCGCTTCTAAGGCTAACACTGCATCCCCGCCGCACCCCAAGGCTGGGCCCACACTCCACCCCTCTGCTGTTCTCCCACCCGCAGTACATAGTCTAAAGGCTCCTCTGCCACCTACTTGCTGTGATTAAAGTCCAGAGAGTGCCAAAGGGAAGAAGGGCGGGCATCAGGCTGAGGCCCTGCTCTCTTCCTTGTTCAACACGGTACAGTTACTGGTGTCAAACTAGGTGGCCACAGCCAGACCAAATGCAAGTGGAGCCTGCCCCTCCATGCCAGTCAGCCCCTGTCCCCCAATATCCCCGAAGGCAGATGCTCAGGACCTGGTGGACCCGGCCACTGAAGAGCCCAAGTGGAAGTCAGGAGATGGGGCAGCAAGCCAGGCCCACTGCCCACTGTCACGTATTGTAACTTCAGAGGTCTGAAGATGTGGAAGTCTTAGAACCTTACTGACAATCTCTGAGCCCAACCTCTCATGTGAGGCGCTAAAGAAATCGCCCCAGAGGGCCCGTTTCTCCGGGACCATCAACATTCCACCCAGCTGAGTCCTTGACCCAATGTTTCATTGCATCTGCCCCCAGAATCGCCACCGCTGGCCTGGCTGCCACACATGCCGTGCCAGGTTAGCAAGCTAGGGCAGCCACCAAAGTCGCCCCCCGCAGCCCGAAGATCGTGCTGCCTGGGGCTGTGCCCTCCTCACAGAGCTGGACTCCCAGATGGTCACAGGTTCGCCCACTTGAGGCGGCCCCCGCCCTGCTGAAGGCCTTCGGGAGGGGGAACCGTGAAGCCGGGGACCAGGAAGCCTGAAGGCCGCTGAGTCAGCAGGTTCAGACCCAGGCAGCGACGGAAGGAGATCCTCGGGGCTGCAAGGCCCACGTTCCTACCTGCCGCTCCTCCTGGGGGGTTCCATGGGTCTGGACCTGTCCCAGGGGCAGCCCCCTTCCTGCCCCCTGCCGGTGCGGCCACCTTGTCACCACCGCACCGCATCCTCCTTGGCCCTTCCCTAGAGGGCGGAGCCGTGGAGGCGTGGCCAGGCTGGGCCCGAGGCCAGGCTGTAACTGGAGAGTGCTACTTCCTGGCGCTGCAAGGACGGGGATCCTCAGCCCGAGGAAGCAGCTTCAAGAGCTCTCTTGCTCGCACGGCCAGCCCTCCCCAGAGCTCAGACGTGCCCCACTGGAGTATCCACAAGCAGCGGCGTTCACCCTGACACGCTTGTGGCTTGACGCCCGTTCCTTGCACAGAAAACCCGGACCTGGAGGCTGGTAGCGGTGGTAGAAGAAGACAGTATTGGCACCTAATCTGGCCACTCCCAAATCTGGAGTTGGCTCTATCAGTCCCCTGGCCACACTACTGCCTTGCCAGCATAGAAACCTTCCAACAGAAGCTTCTCGCCAACATCTTCATTTCAGCACGTCTGGAGACTTATGTGCAGAAGTCACATCAAGTAGAATTAAACAGTGCATTGTGGGATATAAAGATGGAAGGCTGACCGATATTCTTTATAATTAGTGGTCACTGTTCTCTGTATCGTTTTCTACAATGGCAGAAAAGATACTCTCAGGAGAAAAGCACAGCAGTATGCATCAAGAGGTTGGGGCTGAGGAAACAGCTCGAGGTGGTAAAGCACTTGCTATGCAAGTATGAGGAAGTGAATCCAAATCTCTAGAACCCACATTAACAGGGGTTCAGTGGTGTGTATCTGTAATCCCAGTGCTCCTATGGTAAGAAGAGAGGCAGGGACAGAAATCCCTGGAAGCCCTCAGGCCAGCTAGCCTAGAACATGCACCGCCTCTGAAAGGACAGACACCCTGTCTCAAAGAGGTAGAAGGTAAGAAATAATACTTGAACTTGTGACATCCATGATGTGACATGGCACATGTGAAACCCTGCCTACACACCACACACACACACACACACACACACACACACACACACACACACAGAGGCACGCACTGCAGACTGGCTTGATTCTATAGGGTGACAAGACAAGTCTGGGGAGGAACACAGGCTCAGTATCTCAGCAAAGTCTATACAGTCAGGCAGACACGGTGCCTGGCTCCCTGCCTACCCACCAAGGCAATCTGCGCCTTCCGAGTGGCACCGGAGACAGGGAAAACTGTTGGGTTCTACCGAAGCAGAGTTCCTGACAGGACAACAGGCTCAGAGCAGAACATCCTAGTCTTTCCTGGCCTTGGGACTCAGGCCCCTGACTGTTCTGAGCAGAAGGCCAGTGGGAAGGGCCAGCGCGGTTAGTGATCTAAAAGGAATGGGAAGTGACAGATCACAAGCCAGCCTTCCTGCCTCCCTGCCAGGGTGACTGGCTTCTCTGAAGAAAGCCAAGGCGGCTAAGAAGAGAGAAGCCCTGTGAACTCCCAACAAACCTGGCATCTACGGGCCTTCTGGGGCTTCTTCTCCCTTCCGGACCCCTACTGCTGGTACTCAGGCTACTGTCTGGGCCCCTGATTTCTTTACTTTCCCTGGACAACTTGCCCAGCTTTGGGGCAGTTTCACCTAAAATCTGCTCGC
The DNA here is from genome assembly GCA_023101885.1 of Typhlomys cinereus. Classification (NCBI taxonomy): domain Eukaryota; kingdom Metazoa; phylum Chordata; class Mammalia; order Rodentia; family Platacanthomyidae; genus Typhlomys; species Typhlomys cinereus. Next base: position 4,034,282 of record JALPQD010000188.1, read on the forward strand.
GGGAGTCACGCAAGAGCCGCACCTATGGTGCAGACCTTCCTCTTGCTCCTGCTTGTGAAGCCGATACCATGTGGTCCCAGGCAAGCCCCTTCTCTCTGGGAGAGAAGCCTAGGCCAGGAGCCTCCACGATGGTCCCTAGTGGATGCACATAACCCTTTTCTGGACAAGCCCCTGCGGCTAAGTTTGGCTGTTCACAGAAGAGCACTTCAAATTCCCCAGCGCACGTGTTTGCTATTTCTTCGTTTGAGAAAGAGTCTATGTGCTTCCCAGTTACCTCAAACTCCTGCCTCAGCCTCCCAAGTGCTGGGATTACAGGTGTGGGCCAGTAGGCCCTGCTTTATCTCGCAGTTTTTTCTTGCATTGGTTTGGGTGTTGTTTTATGTTTTGGTTGTTTGTTTTGGAGACAGGGTCTTGACATGTAGTACTGGGTAGCTTGGGATTCACAGGAGTCCCGCCTCAGTCTTCTGCCACCAATCCTGGCTTCCTTCACAGATTCTTGTTAGAACTCCGTGAGACTAAGTGTGTACATGATGGAGAACCTTCTGCTTGGCTCAAGTCTGACCATTTTCTCAAGGGAAGTGGGGAAACGGGTAGGAAGCCTTTTTGTAGGGATAGGGCAGAATTCCAGGGAAATACCCGATAATAAAGCGGCCCACCTGTGCCAGCAGGCTTACTGAGCATGTTACATAAAGTCAGGCAGTGGCTTGCTAGGAGCTAAAGGAATGAAAGGTGAGGTGCCTGACCCAGCCACGAGACACCAGTGGGTCCTTCATTCACTTCATCCCATAGATACTGTGGCCTAGGCACTGTGCAGTATGCTCGCCGAAGTCAAATATCCTGTTGTCAGGAAGCCTAATGTAATTGGCAGGGGCTGGTATTCTGTTCAAGAGGAAGTAGCAAGGAAACGCCGTTCTAGACATTGGACCTGAGGTGCTACTTGCAGTCACTCGGAAGACCCCACGCAGCTGAGTAAACTGCAAAGGCAACAAGGTAAGGCGGAAGGTACAGGAGGGGCTCAAGTTTGCAAAGCCTTGCAGGCCGTGGTAAGAGTTCTCTTACTTACGACTAGGGCCACTTTGGAAATCTGTGGCTCGTGGACAGAAATGAGAGGATGTATCTCTATTGGTAGGGATAAATTATCCTACCTAGAACTTTCTGTGAGTTGGGCCACATTTCCCACCTTTAGCTACTCTCGTGCTCATTTTTTTGAGACAAGCTTTTTCTTTTTTTTTAATTTTTATTATTATTATTATTTATTCAACTCTGTGCATATGCATGTGTATGTGTGCGCGCGCGTGTCTGTGTGTGTGTGTGTGTGTAGAACCACGGACAAATTCGCGAACCACCATGGACGCCTCCACCTCCTTCTGCCCCGGGATTCACAGGCTCCGCCCTACCAGGACCAGAAGCGCAGGCCGCCCCGCTTCCGCCTGGCGTCTATACGTGGGGTCTGGGATCCGAACTCAGGACCTTCCGCCTGCAAGGCGGAGGCTTAACCCCTGAGCCACCTCTCCAGCCCGAGACAAGCTTTTTCTGAGTAGTCCTGTTTGACCTTAAACTTAAAATCACATTGCCAACACCTCCTGCGTGTTGGGATTATAGATGTGTACCACTACACCCCCCCTTCAACCTACACGTCACCCAGACAGAAGTATTTACAATTCTTAGTCACATGTTTTACTTAGGCTGCTCTTTGGGGACCCTCCAGCTACCTACCAATTTGGAAAGCTAGCTCATCTTTGTTCTGTGACGTCAGCTAGAGCTTGTGCCCTTTGGAAACTTGCCCTTATCCCACCAAAGTAGTGTGGGTTAGCTCCGTCATATCCTTCCAGCTTGCTCGTCTCTCAGCAAGCTTTTTCCAGCACTGTTCACTGCTTCCTCTTGTCTGGGAGATCTGTGAGAACAGAAATGGTATCCAGCTCATCCTGACATTTCCCCAGCACCCAGCACAAGGCTCCTGGTCAACGGAGGCAGCTGTAATATGTGAATGTGGACACTAGAGGGCACCAGAGGCTGCTGTATGGGCCACCCGGGAGCTACACCATCATCCGACACTCCAGGAGACCAAGGAATATGGAAATGCTGCTGCTGCTGCATCCCGCGGCTTCCCGGTTGTGGACTCCACTGAGCAGGTGTCCAGGAAGAGCCTGCTAATGCAGCTTTGTGCAGACCTCTCCCAGGAGAAGTCTTTCACGCTGCACATACAGCCGAATCCCTCATCGGTGCCAATCACCTCTTGCACAGCTCTGGCTGTGAGACTGTCCATTTCATCTCACCATACGCCACTCCGCCTTCCTCCAACTAACTTCTCTCATCTTCCAAGTCTCAGGGGGAATGCAAACTTGGAGAAGCCTCCCTGACACTGGGCCGTAATTGTATATTTTCTGGCCAAACAATGAAATCCAGAACAAGCCATCATTCTGCTACATACCATCCTAATTAACTGTACTATTTCAACTGATACTGGTAGGGACTCAATAAGTCACCCCTGAATGAAAGACTAAATGAATGATTAAACAGATGGATGACTCTACACAAGTTGCTTTACCCCTCTAGAGATTGGTTTTGCTCCTACTTGGCAGAGTGGCCATAAGTATTAAAGATAACGTGTGCCTTGTGCTTCCTAAGACTGCCTGAAATCCAGTGAACATTTTCTGAATTAAAGCAATGATTGTTATTCGAAATAATAAAAAAGGCTCAGTGATTAAGACTCTGCCTCCCAAGCAGAAGGACCTGAGTTCGGATCCCAGGTCCCATATAAAAACACAGAAGGAAATGCTGGTGGCCTGCAATTCCAGCCCTCATGGGTAGAGCCTGGGAAATCCCAGGGCAAAGCAAAAAGGAGGTAGAAGTAATCCGGGATGATTCCTGAAGTCACCCTTGGTCCTCCACAGAGACACACAGTGCCCTCCGAGACACACACACACACACACACACACACACACACACACACACACACACACACACAGCATGCACGCGTGAGTGTGCAAAAATAATAATAAAAAAAAGCAGAGAAGGAAAGGAGTTGAAAAAGACTCTGCCAGGAGTATGGGATAATCTCTCCTATTTAGATTTACTAGTAATAACAGGATGGTCATTTTTTATTAAAAATAATAGCAATATCTAGTATATGCTGGACCAGAAACAGGAGGCTCCTGAAGAGGTTGTGAGAAGACTCTAGTTTCAGCCAGAGCTGTTGGCATGACCCTTCATCTAGAGACCAGTCATTACTGGCAGAGTTGGTTCTGAACTCTTTGTTTTTCTTATACAATCCCTGCACTTGCAGTCACAGTTTTCATTGTCGTAGTCTTGGACACATTCTGTTGCAAGGAATGGAAGTCCACCCGAGTTAGTTCAAGAATGAAGAGGGAAGGGCTACTTCGAGGCTACATCTCACAGAATTCAACACAAAATTAGTGTAACTGTGTTTCTCCCCAACGAGTAGTGGGACCAGGAAGCTAAGAGCTCTTTTTGCTGTGTTCGTTTCCTGGGCCATTTCTTGTCTCTCTTTCTCACAGCTTGCCTGGTTCTTTTCATTGCTTTTTCATTGATTCTTTCGTCCGGACAGGCTTCTGCTGCTGCCAAGCAGCCTAGAATGTCAATAAACACAGGAGCTGTGTGACCGCCCAGTTTCATGGTGCGCCTCATCGGAGTACAGAGGTTCTGTCTAGCCGTGGTGTGCGCAAGGCAGCAAAGGGCTACAGGCAGGCACCTGTTCTCTTAGAAATGAGTGAGAGTAGCGAGGCGAACCACTCGGTATCTGCTATTTATTGCGTACCGAGAAGAGCTGTTCTGAGCGCCAAGCGACAGCAGAGACTGGAGTATTCCACTCAGAAGCCCATGATTGCAAGATTGTCCATCCGCCCAGTTTTTGATTCCTAGTTCATTGCCAGGTGATTTTTGTTTACTGTCTTCAAGTTCCATGTTCTTACGTCGCAATATACTATTTTATCTAAAACTGTCCTCCTCTCTTACTTTTCTTGTGGTGCTTGCAGTGAAACCCACAGGCTTACATATGCTAAGCTTATGCTCTGCCCCTGCGTTACCCTGACTTCTTATTTTAATGTTAAAACACCTTTTAAATCCACACTGAAGCTTGCCATTGCACCAGTGTGTGGTGATTTGCATAAGCTCAGAACAACTGGCATAACGCTGCTGATGACACAGCAGCCACCAAGTTCTTGGCTGCAAGAGAATAGTTTCCCTATTTTATTAGTCCAGGGACTGCGTTTATATTATTTGTAATCTATAATTAGGGGCACGCATTATCAATATTATCAGCGTGATGCTTGCGTTTTCTTTTCCATTAGTACAAACCCCACAGTTTGTACATTAATTATAGAGGGAATTAATGACCTCTTAGACAAGTTTTTACCTATGAGTAAAGAGTTCAGAACCAACTCTGCCAGTAATGACTGGTCTCTAGATGAAGGGTCATGCCAACAGCTCTGGCTGAAACTAGAGTCTTCTCACAACCTCTTCAGGAGCCTCCTGTTTCTGGTCCAGCATATACTAGATATTGCTATTATTTTTAATAAAAAATGACCATCCTGTTATTACTAGTAAATCTAAATAGGAGAGATCCCATACTCCTGGCAGATCTTTTTCAACTCTTTCCTTCTCCTTCTGCTTTTTTATATATTTTTGCACACACGCGGGCATGCGGGGTGGTGTGTGTGGTGGTGTGTGTGTGTGTGTGTGGGGGGGTGGGGGGGTGGTGGGGGGGCCGAGGCACGTGTGGCCTCGGGTGGAGGACCAAGGGTGACTTCAGGAACACCCGGAACTTCTACCTCCCGCTTGCCCGGGATCCCAGGCTCACCCAGAGGGCGGAATTGCAGGCCACCGCATCCCGGGTTTTATAGGGACCTGGGACCGAACCAGGCCTCCTTGGGAGGCAGAGTCTTAACAGCTGAGCCTATATTCGAATAACAATCAGTGTTAACAGAAAATCACTGATTCAGGCAGTCTTAGGAAGCACAAGGCACACGATCTTTAATACTTATGGCCACTCTGCCAAGTAGGAGCAAAACCAATCTCTAGAGGGGTAAAGCATTGTGTAGAGTCATCCATCGGTTTAATCATTCATTAGTCTTTCTCAGGGGTGACTTATGTGAGTCCCTACCAGTATCAGTTGAAATGGACAGTTAATTAGGATGGATATGTAGCAGAATGATGGCTTGTTCTGGATTTCATTGTTTGGCCAGAAAATATACAATTACGGCCCAGTGTCAGGGAGGCTTCTCCAAGTTTGCATCCCCCTGAGACTTGGAAGATGAGAGAAGTTAGTTGGAGGGGCGGAGGGGCGATGGTGAGATGAAATGGACAGTCCACACCCAGAGCTGTGCAAGAGGTGATTGGCACCGATGAGGGATTCGGCGGTATGTGCAGCGTGAAAGACTTCTCCTGGGAGAGGTCTGCACAAACTGCATTAGCAGGCTCTTCCTGGACACCTGCTCAGTGGAGTCCACAACCGGGAAGCCGCGGGATGCAGCAGCAGCAGCATTTCCATATTCCTTGGTCTCCGGGAGTGTCGGATGATGGTGTAGCTCCCGGGTGGCCCATACAGCAGCCTCTGGTGCCCTCTAGTGTCCACATTCACATATTACAGCTGCCCCGTTGACCAGGAGCCTGGTGCTGGGTGCTGGGGAAATGTCAGGATGAGCTGGATACCATTTCTGTTCTCACAGATCTCCCAGCAAGAGGAAGCAGTGAACAGTGCGGGAAAAAGCTTGCTGAGAGACACAAGCTGGAAGGATAGGACGGAGCTAACCCACACTACTTGGGGGATAAGGGCAAGTTTCCAAAGGGCACAAGCTCTAGCTGACGCACGAACAAAGATGAGCTAGTTTCCAAATGGTAGGTAGCTGGAGGGTCCCCAAAGAGCAGCCTAAGTAAAACATGTGACTAAGAATTGTAAATACTCTGTCTGGGTGACGTGTAGGTTGAAGGGGGGGTGTAGTGGTACACACTATAATCCCAACACGCAGGAGGTGTTGGCAATGTGATTTAAGTTTAGGGTCAAACAGGACACTCAGAAAAAGCTTGTCTCGGGCTGGAGAGGTGGCTCAGGGTTTAAGCTCCGCCTTGCAGGCGGAAGGCCTGAGTTCGGATCCCAGACCCCACGTATAGACGCCAGCGGAAGCGGGGCGGCCTGCGCTTCTGGTCCTGGTAGGGCGGAGCCTGTGAATCCCGGCAGAAGGAGGTGGAGGCGTCCATGGTGGTTTCGCGAATTTGTCCGTGGTTCTACACACACACACACACACAGACACGCCGGCGCACACATACACATGCTATGCAAAGAGTTGAAATAAATAATAATAATAATAAAAATTAAAAAAAAAGAAAAAGCTTGTCTCAAAAAAATGAGCACGAGATGTAGCTAAAGGTGGGAATGTGGCCCAACTCACAGAAGTTCTAGGTAGGATAATTTATCCCTACAATAGAGATACATCCTCTCATTTCTGTCCACGAGCCACAGATTTCCAAAGTGGCCCTAGTCGTAAGTAAGAGAACTCTTACCACGGCCGGCAAGGCTTTGCAAACTTGAGCCCCTCTGTACCTCCGCCTTACCTTGTTGCCTTTGCAGTTTACTCAGCGGCGTGGGGTCTTCCGAGTGACTGCAAGTAGCACCTCAGGTCCAATGTCTAGAAGGCGTTTCCTGCTACTCTCTCTCTTGAACAGAATACAGCCCCTGCCAATTACATTAGGCTTCCTGACAACAGGATATTTGACTGATTCGGCGAGCATACTGCACAGTGCCTAGGCCACAGTATCTATGGGATGAAGTGAATGAAGGACCCACTGGTCTCGTGGCTGGGTCAGGCACCTCACCTTTCATTCCTTTAGCTCCTGCAAGCCACTGCCTGACTTTAGTAACATGCTCAGTAACCTGCTGGCACAGGTGGGCCGCTTTATTATCGGGTATTCCCTGGAATTCTTCCCATCCCTACAAAAGGCTTCCTACCCGTCCCCCACTTCCCTTGAGAAAATGGTCAGACTTGAGCCAAGCAGAAGGTTTTCCATCATGTACACACTTAGTCTCACGGAGTTCTAACAAGAATCGTGAAGGAAGCCAGGATTGGTGGCAGAAAGGGGCTGGGACTCCGTGTGAATCCCAAGCTACCCAGTACTACATGTCAAGACCCTGTCTCCAAAACAAACAACCAAAACATAAAACAACCCCAAACCAATGCAAGAAAAAACTGCGAGATAAAGCAGGGCCTACTGGCCCACACCTGTAATCCCAGCATGGGAGGCTGAGAAGGAGGTGAGGTAACTGGGAAGCACATAGACTCTTTCTCAAACGAAGAAATAGCAAAACAGTGCGCTGGGGAATTTGATTGCTCTTCTGTGAACAGCCAAACTTAGCCGCAGGGGCTTGTCCAGAAAAGGTTTTGTGCACCACTAGGGACCATCGTGGAGGCTCCTGGCCTAGGCTTCTCTCCCAGAGAGAAGGGGCTTGCCTGGGACACATGGTACGGCTTCACAAGCAGGAGCAAGAGGAAGTCTGCACCATAGGTGCGGCGCTTGGTGACTCCGCGAGCAGATTTTAGGTGAAACTGCCCAAAGCTGGGCAAGTTGTCCAGGGGAAAGTAAAGAAACAGGGGCCCAGACAGTAGCCTGAGTACAGCAGTAGGGTCCGGAAGGGAGAAGAAGCCCCAGAAGGCCCTAGATGCCAGGTTTGTTGGGAGTTCACAGGCTTCTCTCTTCTTAGCCCCTTGGCTTTCTTCAGAGAAGCCAGTCACCCTGGCAGGGAGGCAGGAAGGCTGGCTTGTGATCGGTCACTTCCCATTCCTTTTAGATCACTAACCGCGCTGGCCCTTCCCACTGGCCTTCTGCTCAGAACATCAGGGGCCTGATTCCCAAGGCCAGGAAAGACTAGGATGTTCTGCTCTGAGCCTGTTGTCCTGTCAGGAACTCTGCTTCGGTGGAACCCAACAGTTTCCCCTGTCTCCGTGTGCCACGTCGGAAGGCGCAGATTGCCTTGGTGGGTAGGCAGGGAGCCAGGCACCGGTTGCCTGACGTATAGACTTTGCGAGATACTGACCTGTGTTCCCCCCAGAACTTGTCTGTCACCCTATAGAATCAAGCATCGGCAGTGCGTGCCTTGCTGTGGTGTGGTGTGTGTGGTGTGTTTTTGTGGTGTGTGTGTGTGTGGTGTGTAGGCAGGGTTTCACATGTGCCATGTCACACTGGATTCACAAGTTCAAGTATTTTCTTCTTACCTCTACCTCTTTGAGACAGGGTGTCTGTCCTTTCAGAGGCGGTGCTGTTTCTAGGCTAGCTGGCCTGAGGGCTTCCAGGGATTTCTGTCCCTGCCTTCTCTTCTTACCATAGGAGCACTGGGATTACAGATACCACCACTGAACCCCTGTTAATGTGGGTTCTAGAGTATTGGATTCACTTCCTCATACTGCATAGCAATGCTTTACCACCTCGAGCGTTCCTCGGCCCCAACCTCTTGATCATACGGCTTGCTTTTCTCCTGAGAGTATCTTTTCTGCCATTGTAAAAAAAGATACAGAGAACAGTGACCACTAATTATAAAAAATATGTCGGTAGCAGCTCCATCTTTATATCCCACAATGCACTGTTTAATTCTACTTGATGTGACTTCGCACAAGTCTCCAGACGTGCTGAAATAAGATGTTGGCGAGAAGCGTTCTTGTTGGAAGGTTTCTACTGGGCAAGGCAAGTAGTGTGGCCAGGGGACTGATAGAGCCAAATCAGATTTGGGAGTGGCCAGATTAGGTGCCAATACTGTCTTCTTCTACCACCGCTACCAGCCTCCAGGTCGGGTTTTCTGTGTGCAAGGAACGGGCGTCAAGCCACAAGCGTGTCAGGGTGAACGCCGCTGCTTGTGGTACTCCAGTGGGGCACGTCTGAGCTCTGGGGAGGGCTGGCCGTGCGAGCAAGAGAGCTCTGAAGCTGCTTCCTCGGCTGAGGATCCCGGTCCTTGCAGCGCCAGAAAGTAGCACTCTCCAGTTACAGCCTGGCCTCGGGCCCAGCTGGCCACGCCTCCACGGCTCGCCCCTCTAGGGAAGGGCCAAGGAGGATGCGGTGCGGTGTGACAGGTGGCCGCACCGGCAGGGGCAGGAAGGGGGCTGCCCCTGGGCCAGGTCCAGACCATGGAACCACCCAGGAGGAGCGGCAGGTAGGAACGTGGCCTTGCAGCCCCGAGAATCCCTTCCGTCGCTGCCTGGTCTGAACCTGCTGACTCAGGCGCCTTCAGGCTTCCTGGTCCCCGGCTTCACGGTTCCCCCTCCCGAAGGCCTTCACAGGGCGGGGGGCCGCCTCAAGTGGGCGAACCCTGTGACCATCTGGGAGCCAGCTCTGTGAGGAGGGCACAAGCCCCAGGCAGCACGATCTCGGGCTGCGGGGGCGACTTTGGTGGCTGCCCTGACTTGCTACCTGGCACGGCATTTGGGCAGCCGGCCAGCGGGGGCGATTCTGGGCAGATGCAATGAAACATTGGTCAAGGACTCAGCTGGGTGGAATGTTTGATGGTCCCCGGAGAAACGGGCCCCTGGGGCGATTCTTTAGCGCCTCACATGAGAGGTTGGGCTCGAGATTGTCAGTAAGGTTCAAGACTTCCACATTTCAGACCTCTGAAGTTACAATACGTGACATGGGCAGTGGGCCTGGCTTGCTGCCCCATCTCCTGACTTCCACTTGGGCTCTTCATTGGCCGGGTCCACCAGGTCTGAGCACTGCCTTCGGGATATTGGGGGACAGGGCTGACTGGCATGGAGGGGCAGGCTCCACTGCATTTGGTCTGGCTGTGGCCACCTAGTTTGACACACAGTAACTGTACCGTGTTGAACAAGGAAGAGAGCAGGCCTCAGCCGATGCCCGTCGCTCTTCCCTTTGGCACTCTCTGGACTTTAATCACAGCAAGTAGGTGGCAGAGGAGCCTTTAGACTATGTACGGCGGGGGAGAAAGCAGCAGGGGAGGGTGGGTATTGGGCCCAGGCCTTGGGGTGCGGCGGGATGCAGTGTTAGCCTTAGAAGCGACCTCCTGCTTGCAAACCACCCTTTCCTCTCCTTGCCTGCCCCACCCCCGCAGTCCGGAGTCCCACCTGTCACCAAGACCACTAAGATCCGTCAGGCTGCTGTGCCCTCACCCTGTCCGCTCGGCATTCTCCGCCTCTCCCTGTCCCCCTCCATGTCTTTCGCCTACCCCCTTCCTCTGTCTTCCTCTTCGTCGTCTCTCTCCCTTTCTCTGTCTTCTGGTTTCTCTGTCCCCTACTCTATGCCTCTCCAGCGTCTGCCTCTAACCCACTCCGCTCACCTCTCTCTCCATCCCTCCCGTCCTCCTATGAGGGGTCTTCTGTAAGAGGACCCCCACTCCTCCAAACATCTTTTCCTTTCCCCTTCCTTCCCTTTCCCTGCTAACCTTCCCCTGTGGATGTCGGTGTGAAGGAGGGCACGGGTCGCGCCGCCCCTGATACCCTCTGTGGCGTCCCAAGGTCTCAGTGGCACGTCCCCACACGGAGGTCACTGGGACGGGAGGGTGGAAGCCTGGCTCTTGTCTCACTGCCCCCTGTTTTCATGTGTTCTGCGTGTGGTTGAGTGCTGTCCTCTCTTTCTTGACTTTGTGGTTTTTTTCGTTTTTTCTTTCCGGCCTTCTTCCTTCCTTCCGTTCCTTCCTTCCTTCCTTCCTTCCTCCTACTTCCGCAATCTGCCTTTGTCCTTCCTTCTCCCCTCCTCCCTTCCTTGCTCCGTCCATCCTTCCCTTATTCCCTCCCGCCCTCTATCCGGTCTTCTTTCCCTTCACCTCTTCCTCCCTTTCCGCCCTTCCTACCTCCCACCACCTCCTCTTGCTTTCCTCGTCAGCCTTCTCCCCCCTCTCCCATTCACTCTTCCTCTTTCCCCACCACCAAACCATCTCTACCTTCCTTCCCCGTCTCTACCTCCTTCCCCCCGCCTCGCTTCTCTCGTCTCTTGCCGTCTCTCAGGTCCACAGCGTCTCATACTCTACACCAGTTTTGCTGTCCTACTCAGTTCCTGACTCCATGAAGCTTACCCCCTCAGGCAGGCTGACAGAGAGCAGGTAAGAGCTAGACCATCCCTTCCCAATCCCTCCCTTTCCTAACGAATATGCTCCGGTCATTGCAGACCCCTCCTCCGTGCCCTTAGCCCTGGTGTGACGGTGGAATGGCTGTCTGAATGCTGAGTAGAGTTGGAAGACAAAAAAGAACCTTTAGAATCTACCTCGTCATCTACCTTTCCCCTACAGAAATCCTTCACTAAGTCTGTCTGTCTCCATCGTTCAGAGAGGTTGGTCCTAGAATAGATGACATTTGAAGACTGTTCAGAAGGATGAATAGGAGTTTGCCAGTTGGATAGACTGTAGAAGGCTATTTAGGCACAGGAAGACTCTGCCCACACTTTTGGAGACCAACATTGTTTCCAAGTTAATTAGAAATAATGTTTTATTTTTATTAGAATAAAATGTATTAACCTAACATCAAAAATGCTAGACTCTGCCCATTTGAAAGTGTAAAAACACCTGCATTAAGATGGAAGAGGAGTGGAGCTACCGGCTGAGGAGACATTTTCAGGCATAAGGTGCTTGCTTGCGAACCTGGCAGCTGAGTCGTGACCCCCCAAAAGCCTACATGATCTATGTCCTCTTCTCTCTCTCCCCTCTCCCTCTGTCTCTCTGTCCCCCCCCCACACACATAAATAAAAATATTTAACAAGAGTGAATTTAGAAGTTCTTTAGAATATTCACTAATGAGATTATTATGGTATTAAAACCATGAGCTATGACCTAGGGCTCACAAGAAAATATAGTTTCGAGTGTTTTTATTAAAGAACAAGATTGGCCAAAATTACATGAATGAATTGTTCTACTTAAGAAGCTGAAAAGAACAACAACAACAAAAAAACAGAATGAACTGATCGCTGAAAATGAAACCATAAATTAATGGAACAGGAAGCAAAGTAATATGTGGTCTTTAAAATATCATCAAACTAGGAAGAACATTCTCTGGCAGCATGACTAGGACAAGGAAAAAAACGTAGCAAAATAAGATATGAAGAGATAAAAAATTGCAAAAATGTTTTATACTGTTAGCCCCAAAAAGCAGATAGAATTAACTGGGCTAGTTTCTAGGAATACATAAATTCCTAAAATCACCTGCAGAAAGGCAGAAAACCTGAACAGGATGTAAAAGTGTAGAATAAATTGAAAAATAATGGCCAAGTTTTTCCTCAAAAATAATAACAGTTCTAGTTGTCAATCTAAAGGTCCTGTATGAGAAAGTTTTATCAAATCTGGAAAGATCCGATGATAGAAGGACAACCATTTTTTCCTGTTTAAGGCGGTTAACTGTCACACCTGTGAACATAGTTACTTGAGAGGCTGAGCGAAAGTTTCTTGAATCCATGATTTTGAAACCAAGACTGGGAAACACAGAGAAATCCTTTCTCAACAAAACGAAATGACGCCGGGGATATATCATGTGAGAGCCCGTGTTTACTATAGACAAGTGGTTTTTATCCCTTGCACCTCCTTCCAATCTAAATACAATAGAAACAACACGTTATTTATTTGTTTGCTGCTTATTCATCTGGACTCGGAGGTGAACTTGGGGCCTCATGCAGTGTAAACTAAACGACAAACCCAGTCCATTGTTATTTTCAGACAGAGGCACTACAGGCAGGCCCAAAATCCAATCTGTAACCCACACTGGCCTCAGTCTTGTGATTTCCTGCCTCTGGCTCCTGATTCTAGGATATAAGCATAACGCCCACCAACATGGCTCTGACTAAGTATTTTAACACAGCATTATCAAATTAAAGTATATCTTGCCTGTCCTGGTGACACGGCTGTAATCTACCACTTGGGAAATAGAAGCAGGAAGAGCAAAGTTCATTTAGTTACACCACAAGTTCAGGTCAAAGCGTGACTACATGAGGAGAGAGAGAGAAGAGAATATTACTATCTTAAGTTGAGATATCTTAGAAGTGTAGGGATTATTCAACATTAGAAACTGCTGTTGTGATTCATTACATTAATAGAAGGAAGAGGGCTGTCAAGATAGCGTGGTGGGTAAAGCACCTGCTCACAAAACACGAGACTACGAAACCCCAGAAGCCCAAATGGTGGAAGGGGAAAACTGACCTCTGAAATTCCCTCTGACATAACTATACCATGGTTTGCATGTGTTCTCTCTCCCTCTAACTCTCCCTCCTCCTCCTCTCCTCTTCTACGTCTCCCGCTCTCACTCTCTCGGGTCCGTCTCTCTCCACCTCATAGAAAAATGTTCTCACAGAGATCAAAGAGAAAAAAGTCATGTAATTATCTCTATAAATCTGAAAAATGTTCCAATAAATTTACATCTATTTTCTTGCTACAATGGAGTAATTTGTTACACTGCAAAGGATAGCTAATACATTAAACTAGGAATCAGTGAAAACTTCCTTGGTAAAGATTTTTGATAAGAAATCAGAGATAATATCAAATGTGACAGTGAGGCACTCAATACATTTTTATTAAATTCAAAACCAAAATAAGAATGCCTGTGGACCAGCAAGATGGCTCAGTTGGTAAAGTGCTTATTATGCAAGCCTAATGAATTGAGTTCAATACTTAGAACATGTGGCTCACATCTGTAATCTGTATACACAGTGCAGAGGCAGAAACAAGAGAGACCTTGCCTTAAAAAAAAAGTGCAATGAGAGGATCAACTTCTGAAAAGTTGTCCTTTGACTCCACACATGTATATAGTAAATACTTACCTACACACAACACACACACACAAACACACACACACACACCACACCACAACACCAAAATGAATCTTAAAAGAATGATTGCTATCCACTAGTTATTTAGGCAATAATTTAAAAAACTTTTGCAAAGGTTGCTTCTTGTTTATGTTAAAGAGAAAGCACAGGCATGCGCGCCCGTGTGTGTGTGTGTGTGTGTGTTGTGTGTGTGTGTTGTGTGGGTGGTAAGAGAGAAGAGAGAGAGAGAGAGAGTAGAGAGAGGAGAGAGAGGGAGAGAGAGGAGATCCGAGAGAGCGAAGAGGACGCTGCTAGTTCGGTTTTCCTCTCTCTACCAATAGTCTGTGGGACAAACGCAGTGGCCAGCTGCAGCACAACGCCTTTACCGGCTGTACCCTCTCAGCAGCCTTAATTTTAGAACTTTTACATGTGTGATTTTAAAAAGAAACATGTGGCATAAAATTAGAAACATGTCAGAATTAACAGTCAGAAGAAGTGTTGATTACCTACGAAGATAAGCAAGGGAATAAAAACATATTATAGCTGATAAGAAATTCCAATACAATGTTCAACACAAGATGACTCTACATTGAAATATGAGCTTCTCTGGATGCCACTAGCACTATGTAAATAGGACATAATAGGAAAAGATTCCTGCTTGTAAAGAAATCTGTAACACCGTAAACACATTTATCAGAAATGTGAAATATTTCTTTTTTGAAAACTAAAATTTCATTGAAGATTTTAAGAAGAGTACATCAGGACTGTCTTTTATTTCTTTACAAGAAGATTCAATATAGTAAAGAATGACATTTTTTCCCAACTTGAGCAAATGTTATATGAAGTTGTCATAAAATTGTCATTGGTATTTTCTTTAGAAATTGATCAAGTGCATTTTAAAGTTAATTTAGAAATTTAATGGATATTTAATCTATTAAATGCAAGAAAAGTGAAACATAGAGTGGATGGGGGAGACTTACCCTGTTTTATTAATTTAAAAACCTACCATAAGACTGCAATTTTAAGGCAAATATTATGTCTTCACTGAAACGTGAGGATATATAAATGGGACAAAGTACAGAGTGTTTAGAAACAAACTTGATGTTGAAATGGAAAATTCATTTGTGTGAAGAATTTCAGATAGATGGGGAGTTAGAAGAAAAAAAATACCCTGTAAATTGGTCAGAAGAGAACTCTCCTTTGAGCGTCTGGACCTACACTCGGGATGTTACATTTTGCAGACCTTTTCTTCGTGCCTTGCTTTCTCTTAATACTCAAGCTTAAGTCTGTGTTACAATATCTTTATCAAACCCTAACTCTGCTTCATAAAAAATGTTTCCTGAAGAAATTCTGGTATATTTTAATATTAGGATGGAAAAGGACTTTCAAAGTGTGACTTTAAAAACCAGAAGTCAGGCCAGCAAGATAGCTAAGTGCATAAGGCTCCGTGCTTACAAATTCGGTGACCTAGTTTGATCCCTAAGCCCCTTGGTTGAAGAGAAGAATCGACTCCAAAAGTTGTCCTTTGGACTTCCTAAAGTTGTTCTCTGCATACAACCCCTTGCACACCAAAACTAATACATGCATGTTCCCACACACACACCTGTCTCTGTCTCTCAAATAAAATTTCAAAACAAAGCGAACAACAACTAGAAGTCCAGTCCTCTGTGGTAGTACGTGCCAGTCATCCCAGATACTGAGGAAGCTGAGGCAGGAAGGGCACTTGAGGTCAGGAATTCAAGGCTAGCCCGGGCAGCACATTAAGATTTCATCTCAAAAAACAAAAATGTAGAAACCATAAAATAGAGCAATAATCTAGTTTATATTAAAATTGGAAAACTTCTGTGTGTGATAAAGATACTGTAAATAGTTTAAAAGATCAGTAAAAAGCATCTTTGCCACAGAGTTATCAGGAAAATATTACTGTCTTGTCTGAATCTATATTGTCCCTAAAAGCCAGTAAGAAAAGATATGACTATATATATATGTATATATATATTATTGAAATAATATGATCCTACAATTCAAAGAACAAAATTACCTAGTAAATATAAATGGATGTGCAGCTTACTAGTAGTTAATGAAATGTAACTGAAACAGCAACAAAGTACTATTTTTAGGCATGAATATTAAAAAGATTGAAAGGATTATAGAAATCAGAACCTCTCAGATACCTTAATTGGACCAGTATAATATGTGGCACAAGTTTAAACGAGGGCCAGTTTTGTCATTGACAGCAAGAATCCGCCGTCCTCATGCCCTCCCCCCGACCCTCTCTCCCTCCTCACATCTCTCCCTTCTTCCTCTCTCGCTCTCCCCCCCTCTCCCTTCTCGCCTCATCACTCCCTCCTCCTCCCCACCCCTCCTCCTCACTCCTCTCTCCCCCTCCCCTCCCCCCCTCCGCCCTCCCCAGCCCCCCTCCCTCTTCCTTCTTTCCTTCTGTGTTTGAATGGGCCTTACTATTTAGCACAGTCTGGCCTGGAACTCTGATCTTCCTGCCTTGGCTTCTGAATGCTGCCATTAAAGGCTCTGCATAACCATCTGCACATCAGTGAAATCTTAACACATCCATGTTCTTCCAAGCTGAAACCTATACCTTGGAGCAATGATTTCTCCAAAGCTTTACTAACCCAAGGAAGTCTAGGTTTGTTAGGCAAAACACTTTTTCTGAAACACACACATCCCAAATTGTGCAACCTGTAGAATACCTTGACAATATCACTCTTGACCAACTCTGAATCTAAAAGTTGCATGATGCATTCTATCTCCCAAAATAACAGTAGGATGACATGAATATGTATCATTCTTATTTTTAGCCAGCCCAGTGTAACACTTGGAAAAACAACGGAAATGCACTTTTATCTGACTTCAATAAAATGTTCATTCTTTTGATCGCAGTCAACTTTCATATCCTTCAAATACTCTTCAGACACATACCATGCAGCATTGCTTGTGCAGAAGCAAAAATTACAGACGACCAGTAAATGTCATAAGGCAACAACTTTTAGTTCAAATACATTCCCTTCTTATGGTTTGCTTTATTGCAGATCAAAAAAATAAAACTATATGCCCGTATATCTGTGGATGGTAGATCCCCAAGAGTTTATTGTTATGCGAAAAGCAGTTGCCATACAATGAAGGCATGAACCTATTTTTGGTAAAGAAATAATGCCGCTTCCCTCATTCCCTTCAATAATAATAGAAACGTGATGTAAAAACTGCTGTCATAATTTTAACCTTACATGGAAGCTTTCTTAAAGGATGGTCCATTTCGTTTCTAAACTCATTCCTTGCTATTCCTTCATACTTTTATCCCACTGCATGCTATTCAGGTCTGCTTCCTTTCCTTTTTAAGGTAATATTGCTTGATTATCTATACATTAAACACATGTATACACAATGTTATCATTGGATCATAGCCACTAACAATGTCCAAACTGCCCAGCCGATTCGAGTTGACACGAGCCTGGCTCCGGTATCAACCATCGAGGTAGTTCGACAGTAATATATCTGCACCATCACAGGCAGGGGAAGTCAATTGGTGAATATGTGATAAAGGGATTGATTCAGAAACAGTTTGACTGGTGATGGTCCGGCTTTTGATTGAGCGATATAGGACGAGTGTGTGGCTGTGGCGAAGCGACATCACCCGGACGCGGAGTAAAGGAACAGGTGGAGGGGGGGGGGGGAGGTCGGGGTGACGGGGGGGAGGGGAGGGGGGCGGGGGGGTCAATAATTGACAGCGCCACGGTCTGGGGGTTCGGCTTATTATTCGTGGGATGTGAGACCGAGGCAAGGGGGGGGGGGGGGGCTGTGCTAACTGATAGAATATTGAAATGAAGTGTATTTGTCCTACTGTTTAGGAAGCTATTGGTCAGAAGGCATAGAAAGGCTTGTATGGTGTGTGAATGATACAAACATTCATGATACTGAGGTGAGCCACCAAGATGAGGGACAACAACCGAGAACTCCATCGGGGATCAGAAAGGCTTCTATAGGAG
>JALPQD010000188.1:4052029-4067693 GCA_023101885.1 Typhlomys cinereus
AGAGTAACTGCAACAGAATTTGGCACCGAGACTGGCATGAATATTAGGGGGGTAGCCAATTGCTTTCCGCTTGAATTTAAGGCCTGCTCAACAAGAGAGAACTCATAGCTGTACTGTAAACCTGGGCAAAACCCAGTGTAGGGGGAGGTTCTAGGCCCTAGGAGAGAAGTCACTACTACTGTTTTCCTAAGTAGACATGACAACAAACTACCTTCTGAATACTTACCTTTAAGTCCACAGATTAGTGCAGTTCTCAATCTTCATCTCTCTCTCTCTCTCTCTCTCCTCCCCTCTCTCTTTTTTACAATAGATAGTGATTAATATAGATAATTACAATTGATCAACATGTAGAGTATAAGTAACTGTGGAGTACTTGACCCTAAACAGGACATCAAAATCCCTTCCTCTGCCCAAGGCTCAGGGAACATCATGCAAGAGTGAAGAGAAGGATATAAGAACCAGAGAGTGGGGAGGAGTATCTTTAGGCTGTGTTTTGTGGACACGATAAGGCCACTACATCCATGAATTCACTGCAGTTGTGTTTACGTTCATATGATATACACAAGATCAGATCTATCAACATTTTATCATGAATGGGGGAAGAGCTGTTGTGAAACCATTCCTCTCTGACTGAATATTGATGGTTAATCCTAGCCAGGGAAAGGGATCCATTTGCTTCACTTACCACTAATATTTTGCTGTATCCAGGCACATACTAATGCAGGAAACTCTTATTAAACTCAGCGGAACACAAACACACACACGCACACACACACACACACACACACACACACACACACACACACAGGGTAGAGGAGAAGTAGGAGGGAGACTTGTTGAAAATAGATTCTCAATGGGAGAAGAGAAATGATATAGGACAATATGGAGGTAAAATGATGAAAAACATCATTGTATACATATACCAAAATGTCAAAGAATGAAAAAATGCTATTTGTGGGATATCTCCATATGAGCTGTTGGTTATGGGAGTCTCAAAGTCCCCCCCAAAACAATGCAGGCTGTCGGCATTCTTTTTTGATTGTCCAGCAGAGTTAGATGATAAGAGTCTATTACTGAAGACGTCATACACTTTGGTTGCATGATAGAGAGAATCAAGCTGTAACTGATATGAAAATTAGCTTTCATAGACCCAGAAGGTGTTATGCAGAATACTAGGGGAGAAAAGGCTGTGAGCCCTATGAATTATTAGACCACCCTGCCAGGCAAGATGTGCTCACTTGTGCAATAGTGCCATGACTGTTACAGTGCCAACCAACTGCTCCCTTATCTGATTTGAGGCCTGCTGTCAGATCAATAATTTCTGGTAGGGGAGGTAATAGGTCCAGGGGGATTGAATGTTGTTGTCCAGCTAAATTAATGTAGCATCATTTTCTGAAAACTGATATTTATACCCATTGACAAATGCTACTCCCAGTCTTAATCAGAGCAACGTCTCTTTCTAGTGAACGATGGTCAATGCTGAGAACTCTGGTTGGTTAGGTGCTGAGAATAAGTGACGGGTAGGTGTCCAGCTCTCAACAAGACACTTATGCCATGCTCCCTAAGGCTCAGGGAACACTAGGGAAGAATAGTTAAGAGCCAGAAAATAGGGAGAAAGGCTGTTTTGTGTGCCATCTTCTGGGCTAGATTGCGGCCACTGAAATCATGAGCTCCTAGCAATTGCAGATGATGGTTTGGGGTCTGCACAAAAATGAGCCCATTAATAGTCAGGCATGGATGGAAGAGGGGCTTGGGGATGCCTACCCTCACTGTGTAACTATTTACTACTGATAGATTAAGGGAAAGGAGGAGATATTGCCTTCAATCACATTCCCACTGGTTACTCCACCAGACTCCAATGGATAGTTCCAGTCTAATGACCACACAGATGGATCTGATTAAACTAAATGGGTTACAAAACCAACCCGGAAGTGACGAATCTGGAGAAGGGGCTGGTATGGAGGAGGCAGGGTAGATAGGGAAGGGAGACGGAACAAGAGAGGATGGAGAAGAGAATAACTAGATGGTGTTGATGCATTATGTACATATACGAAATTGTTAAAGGACAAAATGAATTTTAGAAATGTAAAATTTAGAAAGAAAAAACCTCCACTGAAATAACTTGAAAATATTGTCATGAGAATTGAGTAAGTTCACATATGTGAAGTGCTTAGCATTGTGCTGGTGCATTATAAGTGCATAGCAGTATTAGCTATCATTCTAATTTTGGTGTTATATGCTAATACTGCACAAGGTTTTCTAAAAACTGCTTTATTGACATAAAATTCATACACTATAAAATTGACCCATTTAAAAGGTAAAATTTCATGATTTTAGTATATTAACAGTATTTAGTTAGCATCAATAATCTAATTTTAGAACATTTTTATCCCTTCCAATGAAGTCCCATACACATTAGCAGTCACTTCCCAATCCCCACCCACCCAACCACTGACAACTGCTATTCTAATTTCTGTATCTAAAGTTTTGTCTATTCTGGAACTTCATGCAAGAGGAATCACAGAATAGTGTCGTTTGTGATTGGTTTATTTCACTTATCATGTTTTCAAGATTAATCCATATTTTTGTGTGTATTAGTACTTCATTCATTTTGTTGTTGCTTGGAGGCAAGATCTCACTACTTTTGCCAGACCTCACTATTAACATGCAATCCTCCTGTCTCGGCCTCCTGAGTGCTGTGATTGGGACTGCGGGTATGTACAGTTACAGCAGGCTCTTCGTTTCTTTTCTAATGGCCAAATATTCCATTTATAGCTAAACTATTTTGCTTACCCATTCATCAGTTGAACATTTGATCATTTCTGTTTTTCAGTTATTACTATTATTATTTGCTTATTTTAGTATTTAATATTTATTTGCGGGGGGAGAGAGAGAGAGAAGAAAGGAGCAAGTATGTGTGTCATGTCATATGGCGCCCAGAGGAAAACTTCCAGAAGCTGGTTCTCTCTTTCCACCATTTGGACCCCAGGGATTGAACTCAGGTCTTACTTCCCAATGGTAGTAACAAACTTTAGAATAATCCACTGACCATTATCTCAGAGAATAAAACACTAACATCAGCCCAGTGTTCAGTGGCTGAAATTTCACTAAGGTCCGTTTCAAATTTATAATGTAGATGTTGTCATTTCCCTTTTGTAAAGGTATTATTTCATTTGGAAGGAATTCTCTTCATCTGTAGGACATCAAGGGCTCTGGACATAGGGAAAGTTTCCTTTTGAATTACAATGGGAGCCAGAACAATATTTTATGGTTAGCATTGAGAGCTTACTGTACTTTTGATTTGCATTTCCTTGGTAGCTAAAGATGATGAATATCATTTTTATGTGCTTATTGGACATTTGCATGTATTTCTCTTTAAATCCTTTTGTCCATTATAAAATGGTTTGTCTTTTATGGCATATGATGGGTACGTGGGCGCGTGCGTGTGTGTGCGTGTGTGTGCGTGTGTGTTGTGTGTGTGTATAAAAGTCAGAGTAACATAAGATGGGCTGACTGGCACTTAAGCTTTTGAAGATTCTCAGGTCTCTACCTCCCATTTCCCACAGGCATGCTGGGACTACAGATGCTCATGCCACCATCTGTCTTTTATGTGTGATCCGAGGATCCAAAGTCAGGTTTGTGTGGCAGGTGCATTACCTACTGAACTGTCTCCCTAGGCCTGGGCTCTCTTTTTGGGCCTTAAGAGTTATTTACATAGTCTAGACACAATTTCCTTAACTAATAAGTGATTTGTAAATATTTTCTTCCATTCTGTGGACGTTTCTCTCTCTCTCTCTCTCTCTCTCTCTCTCTCTCTCTCTCTCTATTCTCTCTCTCTCTGTTCCCAGACCTCCCTTGTCAGCTAAGTGCTACTAATAGAGAAATGGAAGGCCAGAGAGGAGAGGAAGAAATTTTTTATGAATGTAAAACTTTAATTAGAAAATGTTGTCACTACAAAGCATAACTATTATAAATGTGCATCGTGTATTCTATAGCTTCCAGGTGTATTTTTTTAAGGAGACTGTAAGTTACACTGTTGTTAAGACTAGTATCTTCAACCCTTGAAAAAGCCCATATTCTATCACAGTGATGTATGGTAGATTTAACAGTCCCAATCGTCAAACACTTGGATCAAATCATAACCAGTTTTATTGCAAAAGGACTCTGTACACATTTATCAACTCTAGTACCTTAATAGCTACCCAACAAATCATTAACATATAGAAACATGCATCATGGGAAGCAAGAAATCCCATCCATCCTTTCTGCGTATTAGCAACTGGCCACTCCCGAGCCAAGAGCCCATCCTGAGGTCTGTGAACAGTCACTTTCGCATTCATCCCGAGTGAAAGATGGAATGACTTAAGTACATGTGCAACATATTATAAACAATTTCTTACCAAAAAATCACAAATTAGGGCTGGAGAGATGGCTCAGAGATGTTGCCTCGCAAACAGAAGTTCCTGAGTTTGGATCCCGGGTCTCATGAACAAATGCCAGGTAGAAATGGCTTGGTCTGTGCCTCTGGCCCTGGTGAGCGGAGCCTGGGAAATCCCAGAGCATAACAAGGAGGTAGAAGCAATCCAGGATGATTTCTGAAGTCACCCTTGATCCTCCACAGGGACACACAGTGCCCTCTGATTCACACACACACACACACACACACACACACACACACACACACACACACACACACTGAATGAATAAAGTTTAAAAATACTTTAAAAATCATAAATTATGCCAAAGTATTTTACAAAATTTGCTACAAAATGCCATAAACACTGCCTTCACGTAAGCCCTCTCTCCCTGTATCTGTCCAGCCAACTGCTTTTCTTTGGGCATGACTCTCTTGGTGTCGGTGGCACACAGTGTCTTCGAACAATCCCACCAGGTACGAGTCTCCCGAGGGAGCACTGACAGCAATGGCAGCACTCTGAAATCTCAGGTCGGTTTTGGAATCCCAGGCGATCCCTCTATCAGTCGACTTCTGGTAACGACAGATCTCTCGAGGAGCCAAGGTTCCGGATCTGTAGCAGTGGGGCTTCTTCACCCTGCTGGTAGAGGGTGGTCTTTTCTAGGCAGCTTCCGTGGCCAGGAGCTTTGGTGAGGTGGAGGGAGTGTGGGGGCTTTGTCATGGCTGGATTTACAAGCAATCTGCTAGGTTCGAGTCATCTTCCCTCACCCAAAACAGAGTCCCAGGCTGCTTCTCCGACTTCCACACTAATGTCCAAGAAGAGATGGGAATGCCAAACGGCAAGAAGACACTTGCCCAATGAACGGCCGAACTGCTCTGAGCCCGAGAGGAAGAAATTTAAATTGTTTCGTCTGACTTATAAAACTCATGCTTTCCTTCATTTTCTATATTCCATCCTGCTCATGAAGATCAACTGAGGCATGTTTCTGGCTTTAAGGACCTCAGTTTGGAAGAAGATGTTAAAGAAAAATAGGAAAGCGCTAGATGTGGTGGTGCCTAGACCACAAAGGCAGGAGATCTGCCACAAGACCAGCAAATTCTAGACTAGCCAAGCCATAAAGCTGGATTCCACTTATCCCACAAATGCCGTAAGAGAGGAGCAAAGACAGTGAGCCATCAAGGTTAAGAGTAAGAAGAGGAGGAGAGGGAAAGAAAAAAAAGAGGAGGAAGGGAAGAAGAGAACAGGTCTTACTGGGAAAATCAGGGTTGCCTTCAATAAGGAGGCATTTAACTTAAGTCTTTGTTTTTGTTGTTGTTTATTGTTTAGCTTCAGATGTATGAATAAATTTTCACATAAAGGAGATGTCTAAATTTCAAGAGGAAATGCATATCTTTTCTCCTATTTAAACACATTTTCGTTCTTTTTGAAAAAATATTATTCATTTATGCAAATGAAAGAGAGAGAGAGCTAGAGGGGAGAGGCAGGGCGAGAGGCTGGAAGTCAGGGGTCCCTCGAGAGCCTTTGGAAATCGGCTGTCTCCTTCTACCATGTGGATTTTGAGGATCAAACTTAGGTCACTGGTTTGCCCAGGTGCCTTTACACACCCAGTCCTGTCAGCAGCCCCTATTTTTTTTAGGTGGGGCTTCACACTGTAGGTCAGAATGACCTCAATTTCTTCCTTTTCTTCATTGTTTTTAACAATTAAATATTTATTTTCCTAGTTTTAGATGTATATCGAATACTTATCTCTGCTTCCCTCTTTCCCCTCTCCTGATTCCCCCTGCCCTCCCGTCATTAATCCATCCCACACCCTCCCACCCCCCTGCCTGTCCGCTTCTATGGACCCCAGAGTTCCCTCTGGCTTGTCTACTGTTGTAGGGGCTCAGGCCTCTGTGGCATACCAGGTGGCCCGGCTTCGGGCTGTCCCACTGATAGGGGCACTCCCTTTAACCCCTTCGGTCCTAGCCCCCAAGGTTTCCACTGCATGTAATGGTAAGGACAAGTCTCACTTCAGTGAGTTCCTAGATGCAGCAGCCCTGCTGTGCATGGAATGTCTTGTCCACCGGTGAAACTTCCCATCTTTAGGTTCTTACAATCTTACCACCCCCTCGTCAAAGAGGTTCCCTGAGCCTTAGGATGGGGAGAGATTTGGTTGGCCTGATTCTGGGTGAGCCTTGTCATATCGCCAGTACTCTGCATACTGGCGGCCGTTTTCGTCCACTTCACTGCTCTTTCGCTGCCCTAGGCTGCATCCTGTCAGGGTGTGGAGATCCTGTAGCTCTGTTGTAGAAGACTTCTAGGCTGAGAGCTGAATGCGCTTCAAATATAGGTGTCATCGCAGGTATTTACAGAGCACTTTGGTGTGTTGTCTTCTTCCCTGTACCTCAATTTATATGGAGTCCAAACTGGCCTCAAATTCCTGTCAATTCTCCTGACTCAGCCTTCCAAGTACAGGTGTTACAGTCTCGTGTTGTATATTTAAGTCTCGAAGAATGGATGCAATTCCATGGATAACGATGATGGAAAGAATGGGGACATCATTTAAATGGATAAGCATAAAACGAGGGCTGAAGAAAGCACTTTGTCTCAAATCTGGCTGTGTCGGGGAGTCCCTGGGCATCTTGGGATGGAAGATTCTGTGATTGCCTTGGTATGACGATCCACTGACTGGCTAAAGCAGGGAAGTCTTGGGGTTGGCTAGCGTAGGGATCTGGACATTGGCTTAGTTGGTGAGTTTGGAGCCTGGCTGAAGTAGAAGACACCTTAGTGAGTGAGTGAGTGTGTGTGCGCGTGTAGAGTTCCAAGGACTGCCTGGGATGGAGAAGCTACAGATTGGCTGGGCTGGAAGGACACAGAGCAGAGGAACTGTCCAGGGGGTGGCTAGGATGAGAAGTCCAGAGGTTGTCCCTATCCGGGACGAAATAACACGGATGCCAGGAGATTTTCTGAATTGAAAGGTCAGCTGGGACAGGGACTGAGCTACTGATGAGGTTGGCGGAAACGTAAGGGTTGCTCAGACCTGTGAGCGGTACCCTGTGGATGCCTTTGAGGGGGCTCCTGGGCCCGGGGGGGGAGGGGGACCAAGGGATGTTAGGATCGGGCGGGTCGCAGGGTCTCATCAGACTCTCGGGTGGAGACCTGGGTCCGCTGGCGTGGAGAGAGACCTTATGTCCACTGAGATGCGCCTCGCGCCAGCCCAGGCGCCAGTGCCTTGGGGCGGGTCCAGCCAGCGAGTGGGTGGCGGCCGCCGGTGGGGCGCGTGGGGGCGGGCCGGGCGAGCGGGGTGGGGGCGGGGGCGGGGGGCGGGCCGGCGGCCGGGGCGGTCCCGCGCGGCCGCGCTGCGCAGTGACTCCGCAGCGGGCGGAGCGCCGTGGGCCGCGTCCTTCTGAGCCCCGGCGGCGGCGGCGGCGGCGGCGGCGGCGGCGGCAGCCTCAGCTCCTGCGCCCCGCGCCGCCGGCCCCAGCGCTGCCTCCCGGGCCCCCCCGGGCCCCCGGGCCCTCGAGCCCGGTGCGCGCCCTCGCGTCCCGCCGGCCCCCTCCCCCGGCTGGGCCCGGGGGAGGGTGGCGCCGTGAGCGAGCGGGGACCGGACTGTCGTGCCCCTTCCCCTGCCCCTGGGCTGCCAGGATGGAGGCGGGGTCGGGGCCCCCGGGCGGCCCGGGGTCCGAGAGCCCCAACCGAGCGGTGGAGTACCTGCTGGAGCTGAACAACATCATCGAGAGCCAGCAGCAGCTGCTGGAGAGCCAGCGGCGGCGCATCGAGGAGCTGGAGGGCCAGTTGGACCAGCTCACCCAGGAGAACCGCGACTTGCGGGAGGAGAGCCAGCTGCACCGCGGCGAGCTGCACCGGGACCCCCACGGCCCGCGGGACGGCCCGGGGCGCGAGAGCCAGTACCAGAACCTGCGCGAGACCCAGTTCCATCACCGCGAGCTGCGCGAGAGCCAGTTCCACCAGGCGGCCCGGGACATGGGTTACCCGAACCGGGACAGCGCCTACCAGAACCGGGAGGCCGTGTACCGGGACAAGGAGCGGGACGCCTCCTACCCGCTCCAGGACACTGCCGGCTACCCGGCCCGCGAGCGCGACGTGGCCCAGTGCCACCTGCACCACGACAACCCAGCCCTGGGGCGCGAGCGCGGCGGGAGGGAGGCCGGGCCGGCGCACCCCGGCCGCGACAAGGAAGCTGGCTATTCTGCGGCGGTAGGCGGGGGGCAGAGACCACCGCGGGAGCGGGGCCAGTTGAGCCGCGGCGCGTCCAGGAGCTCCAGTCCCGGCGCGGGTGGCGGCCACAGCACCAGTACCAGCACCAGCCCGGCTACGACCCTCCAGAGAAAGTAAGGAACGTGGGTGTGACCCCCCTCCCCCGTTTCCTTCCCCTGCACGTCCTTCTCCAACTTGTCTGGCTGGTGAAGTGTGAAACCCGAGCCCGATCCCACGTCCCGATGCTCCCGTCCCAACCCAGAGACGCCCGGTCTTCCTCGAGCGGCCGACACCCCTTCCCTAGCCACCGCGCACTAGGATGACTACCTGAGTGCGGTCACCCCCCCAACGTCAGAGTCAAGGCTATTAAGGGACGGGGGCAATTTCCACTGCCTCCCCCTACTTATTCAACCCCCTTCCCCGTGTCCTTGTCAGAAGATTTTTTTTTAATTGTAAGAGATGGTGTCAACTCGAAGCCCCGAAGGAGAGAAACACCCCCACACACCTTTTTTTTTGGGGGGGGGGGTCCGATCCTGTCTCTTTAGGCAGCCTGTGCTCCATCCTTTTCCAGAGAGGCAGGTGGGGACCAGAATGGATTGTGGAGGTTGAAACATTCCTCTGAAGGGAACTGCAGCACATCTTTGGGGGGGAGGGGAGAAGGGGGAGCAAAGATGGAGGCCAGGCAAGCAGGCCCTTAGCTAGTTTTTCCAAGTCCAGCCCGTTTCCACCCTTCAAGAAAAACAACACCCATTTTGAGAGCCCTATCAGCAAGGGAAGTGCACAGATTTCCCGTCCGCTGGATCAGGTCCAGTTCCTGTGCCGGGGTCTGCAATGTCTATTTATTTGGGACAGGTTGACACTATCTCCCGGGTGGGAGAGACATGGGCAGGGACCACTTTCCCACGTAGATGTCATTGTGTGCTGCTCGAGATCAGTGTATCAGGCTGAGAATCAAGGCTGTGCAAGCTCACAGCAGTGCTCCGAAGGCTCCTCTGTTGCTTTTCTGCTGTATTGGAACGAGCACTGAATTGGGAGATAGCAGAACTGGGTTCCTTTTCAAGCTCTGTTGCAGATTGACTTTGTGACCTTGACTGGGTCCCTGCCTCACTGGGTCCATCAGTCCCCCTGTGTCTCTTCTACAGGCCAGATGCACCGTGAGTGCTTTTTAAGGACCCCTCCGTCTGAGATTCATTGATTTTGCGACGAATGCAGCCACAGAGCAAGTCTGAAGTCCTTTAGCAAATGAACAGGCTTCCCCCTCCTCTCACTGCTCAGCTGCTCCTACCATGTGCCACAAGCAGTGGAGTGTCTCCTGGAGGCTGGGCTGGGGGTGGGGAAGCCTTCTGCCTCAGGAAATCTGCGGGGAGACAGCTCTCTGCAACTCCCCCATGGTGAGGCAGCAGGCTGGGGTGCTGGGTTGAAATGGCTGGGCCCCAGGAGCAACAGCTGCAGCTTGAGGGCTTGGCGGGGCTCCACTGCAGTGCACCCTCAGCTGGGCGTTGGGGTGCAGGGACAGCCCCAGAGTGGGCTGCAGACCCGGGGAATGGACTTTCTCATCCAGACAGGGCTTCTGGGAGCCCATTGTCAGAGGACTGACCTGCACCCCTCGACGGACCTCAATGGAAAAGGAACACAGGGGTGTCGAAATAGGAGAGGCCAAGGTGGGGGTAGGGGATTGGAGCCAGACTGCACGGGGCCTTGCGATCCCCGAGCCTGAGGGATCTGGCCCGTGACAGGGGGAGCCGCCTCATTGTGTGTGGCTCTGGGGGGCAGAGGCGGAACAGTGGTTTCAGCCTGGCCAGCTGTGATGCGGTGGATCTCCTCAAGGAGCGAGCGTGGCGGGGTGGCCGGATGGACGAGTGCAGCACACACCCGGCGGGGGTCTGGGAGAGCTGGAGAATCCAGGAGCGTAATTCGCGGGTCAGGTTTAAAGCCTAGCGAAATAACCCTATCTGCAATTTCCATTGCCCTGGGATTCTCCATTTCACAAGACACAGGTCTGAATTTCTTGCCCTCCTGCCACAGTTTCAGACTGCCTTCTTTCCCTTCCTGCTTGTTGTGCACTTTCCAGGGTGCTTGTTGGAATTCCTTGCTCACGTTTCCTACTAGGTTAATGAAAGGTTTTCGATGGCACCCTGAGTCCTATCAACCACATATGCACTGTTTACCCATCCACAGTTACCTAATTTGGTGTTCACAACAAGCCCTGTGCAGGACGCATTAGCGGCCCCATTTCAGAGGAGGAGAAACCGAGGCTCCGAAATGAAGGGGCCTCGATCAAGGTTAGGGTACAAGTTGCTAGTGGAGCTGAGACTAGAGCTCACGTCTTCCCGTGTGCATTCCCTAAGGATCTCCCGAGCTCAGGACCTGGCCAGGTACTGACCAGGGAGAGGCCACGGCAGGTTGTGGACAGGGAGAGACGAGTCTGGGATGGACGGAAGAGGCTGAGGGCAGAAAGCAGCCTTGTTTTTCCTCTTTGCCGCCCTTCTTACCGGCTGTCAGGAGGACCTGTGGCTGTGGCTGTCACCGTTGCTGCTGCGAACAAGTCCCCTGCCAGGCCTGTTCTGGCTTCGCAAGGAGTGGCTGACAAGGCCGCAACTGGAAGCGCAGGCAGGTGGGGTGGGAGTTCAGCAGCCAAGGCTGCAGCATTGGGGGAGGACTGGCGGAGCCGGTGCGGGCTGGGCTCTTCTGGGCCCCAGGCTCCCTCTGGTGGAGAAATGGGGGGAGAATGGGGTCTCGTCCAAGCCGCAGCTTGTTGGGGTCCCAAGCATGTGTTACCACCACGTTCCCGCGTTCCAGCAGAAGGGCACGGAGAAGCCAAGCCCGTCAGGGGTCATCCCGCTAATACAACAGACGTCCCGTCCTGCGAACCTGCCCTTCTCTGCCTTGGGTAGCAGCTGGCATGCCTGTGTGTATCAGTCACCGTGCGTCCCCACATCCTCCCACACTGCTGCTCTGGACAGGTTCCAGGAGCCAGAATCGCTTGTGCTGTGCTCTGGGCCTCACCTTCCTAGTGGGACAGAAATCCTTCTGAGACCCTACTGCCTCCCGGTCATCTGCAAGCAAGGGTTTAGTTTGTTTGTTTACTAGTTGTTGAGCCTGCCTAGTGTTTATATCTTTGCATGTGGTTTTGTTGCAACATCCGGGATTAGAGAAGAACTTTCGTCATAAATTTTGGCTGGCACCTAGAGTGATGTATAGAAGGCCATCGCCAACCACCGCATGCCCAGTGCAGAAGAGAGCTCATTCCTATATTTTTTGTATGATTCCAGCTCTGGCTGTGCTGTAGGCGGCAGTAGGCTGCAGCTGGTATGGGGGTAACTCTCTGTCCTTTTCCCCACCCACCCTACAGGCTGGTTTGCATTTAGGAACAGCAACTTGAGGGGCCGACCTGGTGTTCTTGACAGCCGGAGTGATGTGTGGTCTACCGCATGGCTGCTGGACTTGTCATCTGCAAGCAGCAGGGTGGCAGCCTGCTCCCCACAGGGGATGAGCCCATCGAGGGGGAACCTAGGGAGAGACTCAGGGTGTCTGTCTCCTTTGGGGTGTCGTGTCCCTTTTCAAGGAGGTCTCTCCTTCCTTTGAAGAGAGAACCTATGTCTCCCTCCACTGTGTTGTGAGCATTATGTTGGTGTGGGAGGAAATGATAATGTTGAC
This sequence comes from Typhlomys cinereus, assembly GCA_023101885.1. Lineage (NCBI taxonomy): Eukaryota > Metazoa > Chordata > Mammalia > Rodentia > Platacanthomyidae > Typhlomys > Typhlomys cinereus. The sequence goes on from JALPQD010000188.1 coordinate 4,064,299, forward strand.
TTTAATGAGAATTAGGAGTCTTACTTCTCTGTGTAGATCTGGGGCAAGAAAGGGATTGTTGTCATCCACAAGCATTTCTTGGCTGTGTGCGCGGAGCAGGAGGGGCTGGCAGCCTGAGCAAACACCATGCTCTTGGCACTTCCAGAGCTGTCCTCCCACCAGCCAAGGAGACAGGGTTGCAGGCCCAGTCATAGACACAGTGCTGAGGACACACTGAGCAGCGAGCGTGGTGACAGGTGGGATTTCTCGGGTCGGTTCACGGGTAGAGACCTGGGCGGTGGAAGAAGGGTGCTTCAACGGAGCGTGAGTAGTCCCCTAGTGTCCAATGCAGAGCAAGCGACGGAAGAAGAAAGACACCAGACCCAGGGTTGATGCCTGCTTCCCTTTCTTCCTCTAGCCCACACCACTACCCACTGTGGCTTATGGATTTGTTGACAGGAGAGTAAGGCCCGGAGCATGTGCACTGAATGAATGTCAGCCCTGCGTGTCGGGCGCTACCCGATGTGACTGAATACAATACTAGCTAACGTTTCTCTACTGCATTTACTGTGGTGTTGGACACTTTGCTCCAAGTGCTTTCTAGATCATCTCTCATTTTGTCTTTTCATGAATCTGGATTGCTAACTACGTTTCACAGATGAAGAAATCGGCCTAGAAAGGTTGGGTAACATACCCAGGGTCCCTCAGTGAAGGAGTGGCAGAAGTGCACAGGAACTAGAAGGAATCTGGGTGGTCAGGCCCTATGGGCCTTGGTATTCTTGGTGTTCTTATCGGTGATGAAGTACTACTTCTCTCGTTTGCGCAGAGTACTGGCCAGACAGGTGTTATTTTTTTCTTTGTTTTTTTTTTTTCAGATGAACAAATAATCAGAGAGGGCAGTAGCCTGCCGAGGTTGCATAGTCAGATGGTATCGATACACAATGGTTTCATTTCCAAGCCTAGGATGTACCTTTCCAGATGGGCTTTATAGACATGGATGCCACTCCTGGCAGGACTTACAGTGCCCCCAGAACCATTACTTGAGACAACATTGGTTCCCTCCCATAGCCACTCCCTGATGTTTGCCATAGGGCACTAAGACATTGTACTTACTATTTTTCTGTTAAGCCTCTGACTCTGATAAAGTGCATCCTAGCTGCTAGGTTAATATTCTCTTTCTACTCATGGTGCCTGGCCCTCTTAGAATCTGCCACTACTTTTCTTTCTCCTCTCGTCTTTTTGATTCCCTTTTCCAGCGACCGTGCTAACCCCTTGCCTGAATGCATTCAGAGCCTTGCGCACTTCCACCATCAACCCATGCAGGCCTTCTGGTGGCCTCGGATGTGGCTTATTCTGCGCCCTTCTCTGGGCTGCACTGTCAGTTCCGAGGCTGAACTCAGCTGTCACCTCCCTTATGTTTCTTTATTGATCTGTCATGATGCCCGCTTTATCTCTGACTATTGCAAATCTAGTTACTTCTTGTTTTCGTGGTCATTTGCATCTCGTGTCGCCTACTGGATAGACGAGAGCCACTGAAGAGATTCTGACTTAACTGACATGTGTCGGATCCTGTGCTCGACGAAGGAATGGGAGCATGAAAACAAGTTGGCAGATGGCTAAAGTTCTGGTGAATTATTTGACCTGTTTGCTTCTCACAACCACTAGGTTTCAATTCATACAATGACAGACAAGCAGACTCAGACGAGATTTTACATATATGCAGACTTCAGCCTGCTCAGTGCTACAACTCCCTAGTATGTTATGCGACAGTCTTGACCCTTGGTATGAAATCGTCTCTTCTGCATGACCAAGAAGGCCTCTACGGGAGTTTGTGTGCAGTCTGCCCAGCTCAGTGGCAAGAGGTTTTATTACCCAGCATTTAATTTTTCTTTTCTTTCTTTTTTTTTTTTTTAAATCAATCCAGTCTTTACTGAGGTTAGACCCGGGGCCAGATTCTGCATCTTGGAAGTACGAATAGACCTGGTCCCTCTGTCTCAGTCCCCGCTGCATCCTCTGGCAGGATAATACACACTGGTTACAGGGAAGAATGACAAATAGATGACTTATTTCCTCTGGACGGGAGCTATTCAGGGCAGACTTATTTGCCAGGTAGTCCAACTTCCTCGCCGTCTTGGCTGTCTCACTAGGCATCCGTGTGAAACCAAGCACATAGGGAAATCCATCCCAAGTATTTAGTAACTCAAGTTCCCTGCTACCTGAGTGCTCTGAACACATCCTGGAAGCATTCAGAGCAAGTGGGATGTCCTTCCCGGAAGGTGCACTTCTTGTGACTCTAGGCATCATTTCACTTTCAGAGCCTCATTTCTTGTTCACAGCAGGACACAAGGAGGAAACTGTCTTTTCCGATATGCAGTATTCATGTAGTTATCACTCTCCCTAGCCCCCATGTCAAGTGTATCAGAAAGGTTTCTGCCTGCTCTTCCACATATTCATTAAGGCCTTGATTAGTGTGGAAAAGACTAGATAAAACTGCCCTGCCCCCTTGAGGTGGAGTGCAAGAAACAACATGAAAACAGTCACATCATATCCTATTCAAAACAAGACAGCAAGTCAGTGCTACATGACAGTTGGGATTGCTTTTCTGACGTTTTGGATGGAAATAAATCGCTTCTATCCCTGACAGGTACCCTTCCACTAATACAACAGTATTTCTGTGGAATTGTGTGCTTTCAAAAGAGAATACAGATTTTGTTTATTTTTAATTGGTGCACGCAATTGTACTGGAGCGACATGATTTTTTTATGCTTTCCTAAATGATTAACTTGATTGTACACACAGGCCTTATAACTTCATACTGGATCCTAGGATACAGTATACTGTGTTCATCTGGATGAAACTGATGTTTTCTTCTCTATAACCATGTTAGGATTATTGTTGTCAGGGGTTTGGGGGTCTAGCCCTTGATTAGCATGTGTGAGGCTCTGGGTTCAATCCCTGATGTATTCCTTGACAGAATAATGAACATTGGTGATGATGAAGAATTGTAAACAAGTGAGTTATTTCCTCTTTGGGAAGTTCTCAGTTTATTCCTGGCACCGAATAAAATGAATTATTTTCATTATATTTATGATAAATGTACCTAACTTACATCTCACACATCTGTATATCTGCTACTTCTTGAATAACTGTGCTCATTGTGATTGTTGAGAAAACAGTATATGCTGACATAGGTGAGCTAACCACAGAATGTATGTTTGCTCAGTGATATTACTACTAACAATAGTTTTGCATAACTCTGTACCTTGGGGAGCGGGAGGAAAAGGTTATGTGAACACTGACCACACTTCTGAGAGAGGTCAGTGCAGCGTGTATCTTTATGTACCTAGTACATGTCACACCCTGGGTCCTAGCAGGCAGTCAGTGACTTACAGTACATAGTCTGGTTCAGGTGAAGG
>JALPQD010000189.1:0-138679 GCA_023101885.1 Typhlomys cinereus
AAAAGAAAGAAAGAAAGAAAAGAAAGAATAGGAAAAAGAAACGAAATAAGAAAGAAAAGAAAGAAGAAGAAAGAAACAGAAAAAGCGAACCAGAAAGAAAGGAAAGAAAGAAAGAAAGAAAAAGAATAAAGAATAAGAAAAGAAAAAGAAAGAACTAAAGAAAGAGAGAAAGAACGTTAAAGAAAGATTAAGAAGACCAGAGAAAGTAGAAAGAAAAGAAAGAAAGAAAGAAAAAGCACAAAGAACGACAGATAATAAGACTTAAAAACGAAAGAACGATAAGAAAGAAAGAAAAGAAAGAAAAAAGAAAGAAAGAAAAAGTAAGAAAGAAGACAGAGGGGAAAGAAAGAAAGAAATAAGAGAAAGAAGAAGCCTCAAGAAAGAAGAAAGAAGAAAAGAAAGAAAGAAAGAAAGAAAGAAAGAAAGAAAGAAAGAAAGAAAGAAAGAAAGAAAGAAAGAAAGAAAGAAAGAAAGAAAGAAAGAAAGAGAAAGAGAGAGGGAGACAGGCAGGGAGTGAGAGGGATGGAGGGAGGGAAGTGGGAGCCCGGCATGGCGGGGACAGCCTGTAAGCTCATCAACTGAGGACATTATATCAACACAGTCAGAAGTTCCGTACCAGACTGGTCTGGTCTCTGTAGGAGAGAAACAGAGAGAGAGAGAGAGAGAACTGGGTTTCACTCTGTATAGTCTAGGCTGGCTCTCAGCTCTCCCCAACATTGCTGCTACCAGTAGTGTGTGCTGCCTGGCCCAGTTGACAAACAAATAGTTCCATTCCACTCAGCAAAGAGCTTAGGGAATTCTCAGTGCCACTGCTGGCAGCTAAGGTCTAAATCTGGTAATGTAGAATTTATATCATCCTCAGCCTTCTTTTTGCCTGGTGTCTTAGCTCCCAGTGTTCCAGTGCCCTAAGACCTGTGTTTCTTATTCCAAGGCTACTTGGAGCAGTGCCTAAGCCCGCAGGGTTTCGGTGCAGCAGGCTCATTTCCTGAGACCCGGGTTGCCTCACCTTTGGATCCCTTCCTGCTCTGTGAGGTTCTCTATTAAGTTTACATATTGTGGTTTTTCACTTTGGGTCTGTTTTCTGCTGGCGTGTTTTCCTGTCACAGAGCTCTCAATCCTGTGCTCCACGATTGCCAGTTTTGTGGGTTTGCACCCACTCCATCTCAGAGGCACTATGTCCTTGGAGGCCCTTGGGTTGAAATATCCATGTAAGGACTGTGGAAGGCTCTTCGTCATGGTACCTGCACAACCAGGTGTGTTCCTGGTGTGATTTAGTAGTTTGTGACGGAGGGCACTTTCTGGCTCCATGCATGTGAATCAGACTTGAGGTTCCCCACTGGTAGCTCTGAGCCCCAGTGCCTGCAGTGCTGACCTGAAGATCTTGGGCTTGTCCTAGCTACCCTGCTGGAGAAGTGTGGCTTCTCTTGGTTTCCCTGAAAATCAAGTCTTCTAGAGTCCAAAAACTTCTTCAGGTCCACGGTAGAGACCACAGGTCTCCAAAGAGAGGATCCCCGTTCCCCCCACACACACACCAAAGAGACCAACACCCAGACTCTGACTGGACCCTTACTGCGGGCGCCTCTGGTAGTGCCTCCCCTGGAAGGCCAGCCCTGGATTCGAGGAAAAGTCATCCGATTTTGTTATGTCTCCTGGTACACATTCCTTACCTGGTTTTCTCTCTGTCCCAGTGCCCTGCCACTCCTTTTTGGCAGCAGACTTTCTTAGACAGTAGCAAAAGCCTTTTGGGTTTCCCTCTGTACAAGATACTCAATCACTATCCGGGCATGGGGTCCGGCCTATTTTTGTGTCCCTGGCCTATTTGTTTTTATTTAAGATGCACAAAATCTGACTTAGAAGCTCTGAAAAGGAAAACAGCCATCAATTTTGCACAGTGCCCACTAGGATACAGAGTGCACTTTTGCAGAATAGTTCCTGGGTGATGCCTGAGTTCACTTCACAAAACCCCCAAATATACACACACACACACACACACACACACACACACACACACACACACACACACACACAAAATCACTTTGTTCTTCTAGTTGTTTGAACCATACATTCATTATCACAATAGAATGTGCAACAACAACAAATGGACTCTGGGGATCAAACTCTTAGATCATGGTGCTAGATAAGGGGAGAATAGCTATGCATGGGAAAGGAAACATTCATTTGGACAGGTGAACATGCACTGGTTGGAACTGGAGGATTTCAGATGAAATTAATGACAATTGAGTTTTCAGAACATCTGAAAGTGCCCCAGCTCTACCAATAGGATATATGTCTTGCTCTCCTTTTTAATTTTTATTTCAAATCAGGATCTCACCTAGTTGCCTAGGTCTCTCCTGCCTCAGCCTGTGGAGTAGCTGGGATTATAGGTGTAGGTTCCTAGATCCAGTACAGGTGCCCTTGAAATAAGGCTTTTCAGTTTTAAAAAGAATCCTCCCTGGATTATGTAGATGACATACACATGCTGGTCCATATAATCTGAATACACCCTCAGCAGACATGACAATGAGAAGTGTGGAGACTTCAAAGGATGTGCATGTGACAGTGATACAGGAGAGGGGAAAAGGATACAAGAGATGATGGGGAGACCTATAAGACAAACCATGCAAAAGGAAGCCTATGAGATGAATTATGCAAAGACCTGGAGCTCAGCAAGATGTGAGACACTGAATGTGTAGTTTCCTTTCTCTCTTCGGGTTTCTCTAATCTCCCACTCTGGGTCTTGCTCAGTAGCAGAGGGAGACCCATGACTGCAGTCACAGGAGAGTGCTCAATTCCAAGAGGTTTGACTGGTGGCCCAGTGTGGTGGCCCTTCTTAATATCCCCAAGATACACTTCCTACCCTGCCACATGCAGAACCAGTACATGCTGTCCTTGTTACGTTCTAAAGGAATTTCTCATTATATACTATGGAAAAACTTATCAAATGTTAAGAAACTTTGGTCAAAATGTATTACTTGAAACTTTGTTTACCCATTTGTTCCATTTTGGGTTCTTTCAGTATGTGTTTGTTAACCTTTCACTTGACATACATAAGCCAAAAGGTAAGAAGCAATAAATGTTTGTTAACCTTTAATTTTAAGAAATTGACAAAACTGATCTTTTTCTTGCATTTGTGAATGTAAAAAAATCTGCATCCTTTATTATAAATGATGTGTAACTCTCCTTTGATATTCATTACATTTAATATATTTTCTTGAATATCCCAATTTTAACTTATTTCTTACTTCGTATCAATAGATGTGGGTTATAATTCAATACAAGTAAATGTACCTATGTCTTCCATTAATAGCAACTTTATTATATCTACTTCTGTATTTAGGTACCATGACGAAGAGCCTTCCACAGTCCTTACATGGATATTTCAACCCAAGGGCCTCCAAGGACATAGTGCCTCTGAGATGGAGTGGGTGCAAACCCACAAAACTGGCAATCGTGGAGCACAGGATTGAGAGCTCTGTGACAGGAAAACACGCCAGCAGAAAACAGACCCAAAGTGAAAAACCACAATATGTAAACTTAATAGAGAACCTCACAGAGCAGGAAGGGATCCAAAGGTGAGGCAACCCGGGTCTCAGGAAATGAGCCTTGCTGCCACCGAAACCCTGCGGGCTTAGGCACTGCTCCAAGTAGCCTTGGAATAAGAAACACAGGTCTTAGGGCACTGGAACACTGGGAGCTAAGACACCAGGCAAAAAGAAGGCTGAGGATGATATAAATTCTACATTACCAGATTTAGACCTTAGCTGCCAGCAGTGGCACTGAGAATTCCCTAAGCTCTTTGCTGAGTGGAATGGAACTATTTGTTTGTCAACTGGGCCAGGCAGCACACACTACTGTTAGCAGCAATGTTGGGGAGAGCTGAGAGCCAGCCTAGACTATACAGAGTGAGACTCAGTTCTCTCTCTCTCTCTCTCTGTTTCTCTCCTACAGAGACCAGACCAGTCTGGTACGGAACTTCTGACTGTGTTGATATAATGTCCTCAGTTGATGAGCTTACAGGCTGTCACCACCATGCCGGGCTCCCACTTCCCTCCCTCCATCCCTCTCCCTCCCTCCTGCCCCTCTCCCTTCTCTTTCTTTTCTTTCTCTTTCCTCTCTCTCTCTCTCTCTCTCTCTCTCTCTCTCCTCTCCTCCTCTGTTTCTCTCCTACAGAGACCTCTGAACTTCTGGTTTGATTCTCCTGTGTTGATTTAGTGTCCTCAGTGATGAGCTTACAGGCTGTCCCCACCATACTGGCTCCAACCTCCCTCCTTCCCTCCCTCCTTCCTTCCCTCCCTACCCTTCCCTCCTCCCTCCCTCCTCCCTCCCTCCCCTTCCTCCCTCCTCTTCCCTCCCTCCCTCCCTGTCCCCCTCCCTCCCTCCCTGTCCCCCTCCCTTACTTTCTCTCTCTTTCTCTATCTCTTTTTCTTTCTTTCTTTTTTCTCTTCCTTCTTTCTTCCCTTCCTTCTCTTCCTCCTCATCCTCCTCCTTTGTTTTCAAATATATTACTGCCATCGATGACAGGGGGTTGTGCTGTATGACATCGAGGGACTAAGAACCAACCCTCCTCAAAGCACAGTTCTTTAATCTGGTCATCAGTGCTCCCTAATCCATAGTCCTCCTTGTGAACACATGCTTTGTTTGATGTGAAGTAGAAAGACAAAGTCAGCACACCTTTTTTTGAGACTGGGTTTGAGAAAATTTAAAAAGAGTGGTCTGAACGATCACAGAATTCTCAGTTTCTGTGAAGAGCTTTGAGTCTCTACCTCTTCTTGTGTCTGTTACTCTTCTTGTGTCTGATATTCTTCTGTCAGGAATAAAGGGGGAGCAAACTTTTCTGCTGCCTTACATGGTATTTGTAGGTGAATACATAAGCACAGGTGTCAACTTGACTCTTGAGGGTTTGAGCTCTGGGCACAGGTGTAGAGAGTTGATGGTTGAGTTAAGCCCAGAGCAAACCTGAAGGAAATTGTCTGGCTGCTAGGGAAGACCCACCCCATGGTGGGTGGGATTAGGCCCTGGATAAATCACAGAGAGCTGGTTGAGAGAGTTGGCATCCTTCTGTATAGTTGGCCAGACATGCTGGTCTGGCAAGTAAGGATTGTCCATCTCTCAGCCATTATGGTGGCCAGTTCCCTCGGCCCTGGTGTTGGTGTGTGCTCTCCTGTCAACTGGCCTATGAATTGTAACTGGACTATTGTAAGAAAGTAAACTCCTCGTTCCCTTAAGCTGTGTTCTGGTCATTTATCAGCAACCATGCAGGCAGACTGCAACAACATCCTTAGTACACAGTGGGAAAAACAGTAAGAATGAAGGAGTGTGTGGACCCTGCTCCTCCCCTTCCTCATAGCCAGGGCAGTGATGGCCCATCAACTGCATGGTCCAGGTCAACTGCTTGACGCTTCATTCTCCAAAGACCTATACCTACAGCACCTTGCAAAACTTATGAACCCAGCTGTGAGGATGTAGCTCAGAAGATGCCATCAGTCACACAATCCCTTGTAAATTCTTTTAAAACTAGCTAAATGAGGTACCAGGATTACGTAAATGGGATTCTTTTTGGGCATAGACTTGGATGATATAAAATGATTAACAGGGAGATCACAATTCTTACACTTTTTCCAGAGGAGTAGTAGAAAATACATTATCCGTTTAGCAATTACACCCCCCTCACACACACATGAGTAAGATTAATGATGAAAATGAGAGTTTGGGGATCAGATGAGCTCCTTTACTATCTTCTACTGGATGACTCAAAAACTTGGAACTATTTATCATGACCTGAATTTTATGTCCATGCATTAGGTCATTTTGGGATAAACACATAGAGCAGACCTGGAAACTGGAGAAGACAAAAAGCAGCCAAAGTGGTCAAACAGACCCTGCTCCTCCCCTTCCCCACAGCCAGATCAGTGATGCAGCCCACCATAGTTGCCCCACACATCCCACCTGGAGTGCTCTCCTCGACGCTACCCAACCCCTCACACTTCATTACTTATTGGCATTTCATCGACCTTGGTTCTCTGTGTCTCCCTCAAGTCATGGTGTGTTGGTGTCCAGTGTTTGTGGCTGCGCATGGTTGAAGTGTTCTGTTTCCTCTGCTGTGATGGGTGTCTGTCCCACCTGGGGCTGAGGGCTACACAGTCATCTATTCTCTGCTAACCACTATGTTTGCTAAGGGAAGCTTCTAGGCTGGAGGCTGCAAGCTGCACAGATCTGTGGGGTTGAATGCTAGTATTTGAAGAAAAGAGGGAATATGTGATGCCTGCTTTTCTTAAAATTGTCTTCATGATTCACCTCAAATATTACCTGAAATGCTGAGGAAAAGAAGAGTCGGGTGAGCTTGGGGAGGGAGAGCCCATCAACCCAACTCCCAAGATGCAGAGTCCTAGGCCACTTTTCCCTGGCCTGTCCCATCCTCTGACACAATGAACCCTGAGAGGAAAGGAAGAGCTTCTACCTAGCTACATCCTGCAGGAGACAACTCCAAAACCCTCCTGTCAGGAAGCCTGGTCTCCCAAAACTTCCCCAAGGACGCAAGGTGCCTCTCTCTTTTTTTAAATAATGTATTTAAATAATGTATTTATTACATACAAATTTAATAGGTACCTCGGTCCCCTCCCTCCCTCCACCCCTCCCTGGACCTCCCTGCTCCCTCCCCCTTTCCCTCTTTTTTTCCCCCTCCCTTCCTTTCTCCCAGTGTCCCCTCCCCCCATCCCCAGAGCATCCTTTAATGTGCATGTCAAACTTTCCTCTGGGTCCTCCTCTGTGATGAGGGGTAAGAACTCAGTGGCATTTCCTAGAATTCTTTCTTGCATTCCCCTTAAGTATAAAACACTATTGTAGCTGTTAATCCCCAGGCAAGATGCATCTCTAACCCCGCCTTTGGCTCCACAGTTTCCCATTCCCAAGAGAAGCCTTGCCAGCTCTCATTGGCAGAATCCCAGAGATCCTCACAGAAAACCTTCTATTTTGCAAAGTAACTTTTACTTCCTTCCCCAGACCCATGTAACTCACCCTCCTTATCCTCTGCTGATCTCCTCTTACTAGATCCCCAATCACTACATTGGTACTAGAAATTTAGTGACTGAGGATCTGACTTCTATAGTGCCCCAATCTCAGTGTGTGGGTCCTTGATCTCCTCTTCAACTGCTAATCACCTCCCCGACCTGATCTTATTCATTTCACTGTGAGGTGAATATTGGCCGTTGTGCCTTTTGTGGATATGTTTGGCCCTAGTCCCACGGGCTTCACCAGGGTCTTGGTGGTACATGGGTTGGTCCTATCACACATGAGGGTAATTATATATAACTATTACATTTTACATGGAATTACATAATGACTATTACACATGAGTTAGTAGTACTTAAAGATACAGGGGTCGACTTCACAGTTGCAAGCTTAGCTTTGGGCAATCTTTGAAGAACTGACAGTTAAGGCAAACCTTCAAGAGATTGTGTAATGGAGAAGACCCTGCCCATAGTGGGTCAGACCATTCGCTGGTAGGTGGGTAAGATGGGGGAATCTGGTAAGACCCGTGAATTCCAAGAATTGAGCTCTCTGCCTTACTTCCTCAGCTGGTTCATCGGGTCAGCATTTTTCAGCATACTTAAGACAGACTTGCAGTGTGGCAAGTGAGGTTTGTCCCTTTCTCAGCAGTGGATGAGGTGTGACCAGTTCCCTGGGCTTCTCTATTGATGGGAACTGTCCTGCCAAGCCGCACTAAGAAAAAAAAACAGGACAATAGTAAGCCCTGGCTCCCTTAAGTCCTCTGATCCTGAACTAATCTGAAGCAGGCAGGCAAACAGAGACACCAAGCCACTAATTTACACGTGGGTTTCCTGTCCCCCGCTGGTAGAGAAACCGGGACACTCTGGCAACTTGTATAGAGCAGACTTTTCCTTGAGTAGGAAGGTGTCACTTTCTCTGCCCACACCCACCGGAGCCGCTGCCACCCCGAAGCCCGAGGGTCCTTCCTTTAGCTGCTGGCCTGCAGCGCGCCACAGGCTTTCGACTCCCCACAGCAAGGCCCCTTCCTGGGCGACGAGTGTGTCCCCAGGGCGGCATCGCTGGAGAGCTCGCGGGGCCTGCACCATGCCTCGCCCTGGGGGCATTTCTGTGCTGTCAAGTCCCTCCGGGTCCGCGCAGCAGCAGGCTCGCCTGCCGCGCGAGTGACCGTTGCCCTCGTGGCTGTCGCGGGCGGTGGACACGGCGCCGCGGTGGCCGCCCCGCCGGGCAGCTTCCGGGGTCCTTGCTGGGTCAGACCGCCGCCCGCGCCGCGCCTGGGTTCCTCCACCACAAGAAAACAATCTCATTCCTGGTGGCGATCTGTAGAGCAGGACTGGCGTCGCCGCATCGAATTGTCCCGTCTTTCCAGCACCCTGCTTGAGGGCCAAGCACCCGCTAGGTCGAGGTCCTCGCATAAAGCCCCGGAACCTGGGGTGCAGACCGCGGTTCTGAGCTGCCTGCAACCTCTAAGCAGGAGTCGTCCTCACTGCCCAGTCAGGGGTCAATCACAAGAGGGTGTGTGGTGTTTGAGCCTGGAATAGCGGTTTCCTGTCCTGACACTGACATTTGCAAACCCAGTCTTTGGGGTCCAGCGCTGCCTGCGAGTTCTCAGTGGCAGCCAAGTGCCAGAGTCTATTTCAAATCGGTGGGTGATTTCTTCCCTAAGGATTTAAAGAGCAGCCCATGCAAATTTCGTTTCTAACTTTTTTTTTTGGGGAGGGAGGAGGGTAGGGTGGAGCGATTGGATATTTTCCTTTAATTTTTTTAAACTGATAAGGCAGTTTAACAAAATTGCTCAAATCAATCCATTCAGCTTTAGATACAATTGAGTTATAACTTTGTATATATTAATGGGCATTCCACTAAAGCCCAAATGTATTATTGGAATTGCATTGAGGAGAACATGTCATTGTTGTCTTACCACTAGATAAATAAATTGACAAAATATGCGCTGGCAAATGTTGTGGTGTACTTCATTTGTATTCTTTTATGCTTTGACACTTTCATATATAAACACAAGGAATCTAGGTGCTTTCATCATTTACTCCCCATTCCCATCCTCCCTCCTGGTTTCATCCGGGTGTCAGCTGTGGTGCTCACCTGAACAACTGCTGGGGTTCGGGGTGACCCATCAATGGGGTAAATCCTTCAGTAAGGAAACTCCCCTTCTCCTGTGTGGCATGAATTTCGAATAATCTCAGGGTGGTGTAGTATTTCCTGAGTTCTTCCTTCATCTTGGTGAAGTGCTGATAGACCAACTATTGTGCAGGGTTAGTAGAGACATCATAGCAGTGAGTGTGGCAGCCCAGTCATGGCTTCTTACTTTACTTTTCCTTTTCGCAATTCTGGTTTTCTGTGGAACAGGCTCTCCCTGTCTTAGACAGGTCATTATGGTCCTCCTGGTGAAAGGTGTTCTGGCTGGAAGTCCTGGCTCTGCCCATTCAATGCAGGGTTTACAGGCCTATACACAGCTGTCCAGCAGCTGTTTCATTTTATTTTGTTTTCTACCGCAACACCTTCCCCCTTTTGCAGTATGAATTTCTTATTCCTCACAAATTTGTATGTTGTTTTTGTGGGTTTGGTTTCTTTTCTTCAGGGAATTTTTTTCCTGCCCTATATTTCATTTTGGTTTGATGTAAGCAAGAGTTTGTGATGTTCTTTTTCTTTTTCCTTCAGATTTTGTGCAGTCTGCAGACACTAGGCCTTCAATTCCCTGGTTTGCTCTCTACATTGGAAGATTGTAAATACTCAGCCTGGGGCCAGGACAGAAGGCTCTGTGTCAGCCTACCAGCCACAAGCTGCTCTCCAGTTGGAGTGGCAAGAGTCTATGAGCCTGACCCGCAGAATGGCTGACATGTCAACAACCTCTCAAATCTACCAGGGATCTCAGGGAGAGGTCTTCAGGCAGGGGGATCCTTAGAGGCAAGGGGTTAGACAGTCATAATAGAGTTCCCATGCTAGCAGGCGGCCCAAGAAGGGGACCTGAGGTGATGGCACTGAGTCCTGAACCCTCACCAGGCTAGAGGACTCAGTGTGAGGTTTGGCTCCCACATAAAAGGATACTCCAGGGGATGGGAGGCAGGAAGTGGTAGGAGCCAGGAGAGGAGAAGGAAGACAAGGAGGGTGAGAGGGAGAGGACAAGGGGGGGGGGTTAGTGCAAAGAGGGAAAGTGGGGAAGGGGAGGGGAAGGGAGAGAAAAGAGAACATATTCATCTTGTGTGATTACACAAAAATAAAATGTGTAAAAAATTCCATGAAAAATATAAATAAATGCCAAGGGAAGAGTATAGCATGCCAACTTCTCAGTATAAAAGAGGAGAAAGCATGTTTTAGTTTCATACACCTTCTTTCCTATCAATATATCTTCATCTCATTTGCTGAAAGGAATACATAAGCCAAACAGTTAGGGAAACAAAGGGCCTCTATTGAGGCTTAACATTTCAGGTGAAATTGTTCTTGATGGGAGGGGTTACCAGTAGGGGATGAGGGAACTAACCATATTGTATGCAGAGCAAGAGCAGAGAAGGGGCAAGGATCCCTTGGTAACAGGTAAGCGGGTTGTTGCCGTGAGAGAGAGTAAATCAGGCTGTTCTTTCTCCTTGCTCCAGGGAACAGTCCTGGCCAGCTTGTCTTCATTAGACAGTTCCTCACAGGTGTGCATAAAGGCTGGGAATCAAATTGACAGCTGAAGCAAACTGCCACAGAGCTTCATAAGAGATGAGAGTGCCGAGGAGAGCTGAACCATGCAGCCTTGAGACGTCTTCAACTGAGGCATGAATCCTTGTGTTCATGAGATATTGGGTAAGGACCCGCATAGATGGTGAGCAGGGAATGACTAAGGGTAAAGGAATCACTTCAAGGCCAAGCTGGGAAGGTGGACAGGAGATATCAGAGTAGCAGATAATCAAGCGATGACTCTGAGTGCCCCACGGTAAACTGCATACGGTAAGTAAAGGAGCATGCTCGAAATCCAGAATTTGCGGGTAGTATGAGCAGCCAATCCATGCTGATAAGATCAAGGGATCTTTGGTTATGGGTAATTTGGTGGGGAACAACAACACTGCAGAGAAGTCAAGGCAGAAAAAGGCCAAGGGGAGGCGTATGGTTAATCCAGCTACAGACATGCCAGAATGTCAGAAGAAGGGGCCCCAAATTAAAGCCAGGATACAACGTTGACCGTTTGCTCAGTTCCACATAAGCTCTTCTTACTGCACTTCCCCCTCATCCTGCATTTCTTCTGTGACTTTTATCTGATTGTGCCTTCCATCTACTTTGTTCACATCTTCTAGATTAGCCAATGAAAAGAAGCCTGTGGCTATTTCCATTAGCAAAAATACACCTACCTGAAAACAACTTTTTCCCATCAACTTCTAAGTGGCTGTTGGAAGCTTTCAGGATTGTGTATGGAAGCATTTTTAAGTGTCACCCTAAATTTTCTTCTGCAGTGCTGAGGCTGCGACACTTGTCCTCACCCATGCCAGGCAAGCACTCTGCCACTAAACTATGCATCCCATCCCTAGCTGGTCTGGGACAATGAAAACACTGAAGTGATGAGAGAAGGATCAAGTGTCCAAGAAATTGCTATCACAAAGACTTGGGTTAACAATCCAAATTTATGTTTAGAAAGCATTTCTCAATTCTTAAATAGTGCTGAAATAAGCATCTCTTTCAATACTTGTATTTTACATGAAGTTAATTTCAATACACATTTGTCCAAGGCACCAAAACATTCACACATTCAACCTGAATCTACAGAATCAGCAGATTGACGTTAGTAACAGTATTTGACTGCTCCCAACCCCTATAAAGCCTCAAGCAGAGGAACAGTTCTGCCGTCTTTTCAAATGACTAGTTTTTAAACTTTTAAAGCATATTCTCACAAATTATTCTGAGAAATTTCCCTTTAAGAACATTGATTTTTCCTCTTCCTAAGACTTTGTTTACAGTTACTAGACAGGTGTTGTTATCCGCAACCAATGTTTTCTTGAGAAAATTAGATAGTGTTCTGTGCTTAAGATTGAAGGGATCAATTAACAAGACATCTGTATGGTCAGCCTTTCTGATATGTCTAGGTAATGTGAGACGATGTTCTAAGTATGTAACCTGTGCATCAGTTCTAACTTTGTAAGTCTCAAAATAGCAGATTATCTCTCTTAACGTTTATCCCTTCATCTACTCATTGCTTTTGATATTCACCAAACCAAAAGGAAGAAGAAGAAAAAAGAAAAGTGGCTCAAGTAGCATTGGGAATCCAGTTGTGGAAGGAGGTTTTCCGTCTTTGCAGTGACACTTCTGTACTTTTGATAAAACTTAATGGAGGGCTCTATCTGGCTTAAAGGATAAAAGGGAGATGCTTGAAATTTCAATCACACACACCCCCAAAACAACAACAAAACTCTAATCATATTTCAAAGTCCTGAACCCTAGGAAAGACCACCTGGTAGAGGACTGACCAAGTATGAAAGGAGGCTCTTGTTTCGAAATAGTTAAGGAACTACATGGAGACTGAGAGTTCCAATGCTTTGGAGAGGGAACAGGGCTCCAGTCATTAATCTCATCAGTATGGAGTCCATAGAGCCCCCACTCAATATCAATCCCCCAATATGAAGATCAGGCATACTTAACCCACCCACCCCCTCAAAGAAGGACGAAAGTCGCCATTTACAACCACCCTAGAGAAGCACCTGTAACTCCAGAGCACTGTGCTTTCTTTCTAAGCAGGCATGTGACATGGCCTGTGAGTTTTACCAGGAACCAGTTTCCTGCCCTGGAGGGTAGAAACCCTGAGATGTGTCCACTGCAAGGAAGCCTGAGATGAAAGGTAGCAAGAGGGTCAGGGTCAAGGCAGGTCATGGCAAACTCCCCCCTTCCCCCTTTCAGGGTGCATTCTGAAGCAGATCGTTTGCAATCTGGAGGGCTTTGACTTTGCTCCCACCATAGACCCTACTGGGTCTCCTCTTTACAAGCCTGAGGTGCCCTGTGGGTTGCTGGGGGCTCTAGCTCAGGATCTGATTTTTCCAGGTCTCACGGTGGGAATGGAAGTGGCCAGGCAGCTCGGGCTAAGAGTTCATCTGTTAGCGCACTTCCCCTTTTCTGACTGAGGATGGTCCTCACCAACTCCAAGGAGTCCCAGCATGACGTTTTTTGATGTGTTGTCCTGGCCAGGTTGGTGCTTTCAACCAGGAGGTTTGACTTCAGCACCAGGCAGAGCTGCAGGTTCTAGCTCCAGGAAGTTGCATTTGCAAATGTGGCCCATACAGACAATACAGGCCTGCCTGGTCCTTTCCTCCTCCAAGAGATGAGTGGAAGAAGGGCTGGCAAAGAAACTGGATGGCGGTCCACAATCACTATTTCTCCAGTAACAAGCAACTGAGATACACAAGACAGAAAAAGGACTCTGAGCACGTGGCTCTCAGTTCATTCATGAGCACAAAAATCAAAACGATGCAGTGGGTCCTGCACGCCCCCAGCCGCCTTGCATTCGCTGCACACTGATGTCACCCTGCCTTCTTCCTGCCAACCTGGCGGCCCTGACTAGGAACCCAGGCTCAGATACTAGGACTGAGACTGCCCCTGCTCCTTTCTGCAGTTCCCACGTGGCGCCAGCCCAGCCTTGGGAAGCAAAAACTCTAAATGCAGACTTGGAACAAGGGAGGGACCCCGGTGCGGGGAAGGAGAATGGATGATAGAGGGCAGGGCAGCCCAGATCCGGATTCCCCTCCCTTTAGCTTAGCAAACTCACAAATCCTGTCCCCACCTTGTTACACCCTGTTGGGGGGTGCGGTGGGGGGAGTTGTCTGGGAGGCCCACCTCTTCCCTTGGGCGGGACTGGCAGGCATAAAAGGGAGGTTCTCCTTGTTAGCGCTCAGTTATCAAACTGCTCCCAGACGGCACACACAGTCATGTCCTAGACTGAAATGATATTAGGAAATAAAACCTGTTCCATGGTTTATTCCCAAGAACCTTGGAACTTTCACTTACAGGCTCGGCCAGGTGGCTTATTCCTGAAATCCCAGCATGGGGACACTGAGGCAGGAGGATGATCATAAATTCAAGGCCAAGCTGTATTCCATAGTGACTTCCATCCCAGCCTGTGCTACCCCGTGACTTTCAGGCTGGTCTAGGCTCCAGAGTGAAACCCTCCTTCAAAAACAACCATCAGAATAGAAAAATGTACCTCTATATTACGGTTCTCATTGCAATGTTTGTTTCTATTTTCATAAGTGATGGCTCTCTTCATGCATTCCGCACAGTCTGTTTCTCCTTGATGAGAGAGTTCGGTAGTTTACTTTAGAGTTCTCCTTTTTCAGGAAAGAAGGAGCTTCCCGATTCAGATGTAGTTCTGGAAAAAGTTCTGCTAAGAAGGAAGTTCATCCCTGATCCCCAAGGCACAAACATGATGTTCGCATTCTTTGCCCAGCACTTCACCCATCAGTTTTTCAAGACAGACCACAAAAGAGGACCTGCTTTCACCAGGGGACTGGGCCATGGGGTAAGACAGAATGACTGAACTATAACCAGTCAGAAAGAAGTGCCTTAACATTTGAGAGAAAAGTGCGCTATGAGCCACATGACTAGCTTTTTTTTTTGTAATTTTTAAAATATCTGGCAGTTATGATGAACCTGATGATATATTTAAGGTCCATTCATATAGGGTAGGAATACCTTTCAACATAGATAGGGTAGTAGACTTGGGTAGAAAAATAAACGTACTTAATTTTGTGCCTATAAAATTTGTTCAGTGGAAATTTGTAAAGAGAGCTAACATATTAACGAGTTGAAATATTTCCCCACCTTTCTAGGTGGATTTAAGTCATGTGTATGGAGAGACTCTAGACAGACAGCATAAACTGCGTCTTTTCAAGGATGGAAAGTTGAAATATCAGGTATGTCCTGTGTTAAAATCACAAGCGGGAAGGGTCAATGGTATAGCTCAGTGGCCAAGTCATCCACTTGCAAGCGAGTTTAAATCTCTGAATTTCCTCCCTGCCCTCCTTCTCTCAAATAAGTGAAATGTCAAAGCCTAGAGAAACCAACCTACAAGGACAAGGATTTGCTTTACAAGTAACTCTCGGTTCTTGCTACTGTTGCCTTTCAGGTCATCGACGGAGAGGTCTATCCTCCCACGGTCAGAGACACCCAGGTGGACATGATGTACCCACCCCACATCCCTGAGCATCTGCGCTTTGCTGTGGGGCAGGAGGTCTTCGGTCTGGTGCCTGGGCTGATGATGTACGCCACCATCTGGCTGCGGGAACATAACCGAGTGTGCGATATCCTCAAGCAGGAGCATCCCGAGTGGGATGATGAGCGCTTATTTCAGACCACCAGGCTCATCCTGAATTAAGCCGCAAGAGAAAAGGATGTGAATGAGAGACCCCCACATCCTCCCCCACAAACAGGAAAGGGCACGTACCTTTCGCTTGCTTGAAGGTTTCTGATCAGGAAACATCAGGTTTCAATGACGTGTCTTGTCCTAACAGGAGAGACCATCAAGATTGTGATCGAAGACTATGTGCAGCACCTGAGCGGCTATCATTTCAAACTCAAGTTTGACCCCAAGCTGCTCTTCAGCAAACAGTTCCAGTACCAGAACCGCATCTCTGCAGAGTTCAACGTGCTTTATCACTGGCATCCGCTGCTGCCTGACACCTTTCGCATTGAGGACCAGGAGTACGACTTCAAACAGTTTCTCTACAACAACTCCATTCTCATCGGGCACGGGCTCACCCAGGTTGTGGAATCCTTCACCAGGCAGTCTGCCGGCAGGGTAAGCAGGAGTCCTGGGACATAAGACAGCCCTGGAGCTTCAGAATCTCTGCCTTATGACAGAGATTTTCTGCCTTTTGACATCATTTTCTCTGTATTAGAAGAGTAGCCAGTCACTCTACTGGTGCTGGAGTGAAATAGGCAGTCCAGAAGGGTTTGGGAAAGTCTGTGGTCTAGTGGAGAGTTGTCAAGCAAAACAGCAATGTGTGTCCATACCTGAAAAATAGATGATCAAGGGTTTTCAAGGGTCTTAAGTTCCGTGTTTACGTGTACAAGAGGGGACTCGAGTGCACGTACCTGTGGAGGCTCAAGGGGGACATCAGGAATCCTTCGGTTAATTCTTCTAATTTTAAAAAGGTGCATGAGCTCTTGCCTAATGTCCCAGTGAATTTCAACATAGCTCCCAGAAAACGTGATATAAGTAGGGAGGGATCCTTCCAGAAATAGAGGTTAATGTTTCCCCTCCATTATGCCAAAAGGAAGGACTGCT
The DNA here is from genome assembly GCA_023101885.1 of Typhlomys cinereus. Lineage (NCBI taxonomy): Eukaryota > Metazoa > Chordata > Mammalia > Rodentia > Platacanthomyidae > Typhlomys > Typhlomys cinereus. The sequence continues at coordinate 16,265 of JALPQD010000189.1, forward strand.
TTTACCTAAACCTTGTGTGGGCTTCAATTTCTCCTCAGGTGGCCGGTGGCAGGAACGTTCCTGTTGCAGTGCGAGCAGTGGCAAAGGCCTCCATCGAGCAGAGCAGACAGATGAGATTCCAGCCTCTGAACGAATACCGCAAGCGCTTCTCCATGAAGCCCTACGCGTCCTTTGAAGAGCTCACAGGTGAGAGAGGGAGAGAGAGAGAGAGAGCTTCTGAACTCCAGATGGGAACAGAGAGGCTGAGCACAAACTAAGTAGGGAGGAAGCGTTTTCTGGGGCGTGGTGAGTTTTTGGGGCATGAGTTTGACACGGGCTCTGTCTGTCCCCCCCTTCCCAGGAGAGAAGGACATGGCCGCGGAGCTGGAAGCCCTCTACGGGGACATCGATGCCATGGAGCTGTATCCCGCCCTTCTGGTGGAAAAGCCTCGTCCAGATGCCATCTTCGGGGAGACCATAGTAGAGCTGGGAGCACCCTTCTCGCTGAAAGGACTGATGGGCAACCCGATATGTTCCCCTGGCTACTGGAAGCCAAGCACGTTTGGCGGAGACGTGGGCTTCGGCATCGTCAACACGGCCTCCATCCGGTCTCTCATCTGCAACAACGTGAAAGGCTGTCCCGTGACGTCATTCAGCGTTCAGGACCCGCAGCCCACCGAAACAGCCACCGTCCACGCCGGTTCTTCCCCCTCCACGCTGGAGGACATCAACCCCACGGTTCTCCTCCGGGAGCGGTCCACCGAACTGTAGGAGTGTGTCCCCCATATTTATTTATTTATTTATTTATACGGACAATTCCTTTAGTTTAATTATTTAATATTTATACCCAGTGCCTTTGGTTAACATCTCCCATAGAAGGCAGCTCCTGAGAGATGTCACACTTCTCATGGTTTCTGGGTCTTCTCCTTTGAAGACAGTGGCCACTTAAAAGTGGGAAATGAGTTGACATCTGTTTACTTGAATTTCAGTTCCCATTGTGTCTTAAGAGCAAAGCAGTGCTTGAATGCTCCGGTGCTGCTGCGCAATGGAATATGCTGCAAGTATCTACACTGTGAACGTTCTCAGGGTTCTGGGGTATGTCTGAGGCTACTCAGAGGGGATTTTTAAGGACATTTTGGTTCTTCATAGGTCATGAAACATAAAAAGAGTACAAGGGCATTTCTAAATGATGTTTTAAGGCAGATGTTACCAATGATTTCATTGTTGAAGCAGTCTGCAATCACTACAGAAACTGGTCAATTTGAAAAAGCCATGAAATGTTCTCTTGTCAAAGGTAGCAGAAATTGATTCTGTGTTTTTTGGTAAAGCATGAGACCCAGTTCCCTATGCCTGTCACAGCCACCTTTTGGAGCCACATGCCAGCTAAAAGGTGGTAAGACCACTGCAGCCCTGTCCTAAAATTGAGAATGTTTTCTAAAAAAAAAAAATTGTAAAGGAATCAATACCCAAAACTTGTAATAAGCAAAGGGTCTATGTAGCCTGGATTTTGCTATGAGGTTAATAAATTACCAAGCTGGTCTTAAGTCAAACGTCTCCTTTGTTTTTCCATTGGCACGTATGCTTTCTCTTGTACATCGCAGCATAAAACATGCTCTATGTGCCCTGCATAGGGTGGAAGTGTGTCAGTGACCTCATGATATGCCTGCTCCTTCAATGCAGGCCAGGGCCAGGTGCCAATCAAGCTTGGCCACCGGCACGCTGCTCATTGGTTGCTGGGAGCCCTCTAAATCAACTATTCTATCTTTGAACGCTTTACATTTTGTTACTTGAATTTTTACGTATTTAGCAAAAGTCAGCTCAGGACTACTGATAAACTCCTTTGGAGGAATTTGCTTCTTTGAAGTGAAAGGCAGAGGGTTTTTTAACCTGTTTATACCCAAGAACCTTAGGAAGAGGCTTATCCCCTTAGTAACAATTACGGGGTCCTCCTGACATTCCTGTTCTGATAAGTGCATCATTAGATAAGGTTAGTGCTCCAGGAAGGGCAACTAGTTCAGCTTGTTGGTAAGTTGTGCAAGGGGGAAAGGATTGTGCCACAATGAGTGTCTAGGAGAAAGGAGAGGTGGGATGTCCTTGAATCATGGCATTGCTTACAGCAAAGAGGATGATTTTTGGGAGCTGCTATCCATAAACCAGTCAGGTGTCTGGGAGAGGGGAACATCATGAATGTGTTGGAATGGGTAGAAATAGGTTAGGACCTTAGAGAAGGAGTTTAAAGGGGGATAGGGTGCAACGATGGGAGTGTGATCTAATACATATGTGTGGAGGATCTGGAGGCTGATCTGTGCGAGAGACAGGGATGCCTTGTGGCTACTAAATAGTCCTCCAAATGGGACTGTTTAGGGAATGAGTGGTGAGGATGTGGTGTGGTCTTTGGTGGGATAGTTTGCTTGCTTTAGGACAATAATGTTGCTGCTGAAGGCTCTGGAGGCAGGGAGGCCATCCTTTGGAGACTGCATCGAGTTTCTTAGAGATATAAGCTAGAGCAATATAAGTGTTCCACATTTTTGCAGAGGATAGATAAGATGTGTCTTTATGTAGCATGGAGAAAGACACAGAAAGGCTTGGTTTGATCAGGTTGGGAAAGGTTAAGCTATGCGAGAAGGGATATAAGTTTATTAATCTTATATTAATAGGGGTTGTGAGAGAGGTAAGATTGAGAACAGGTGCATCTAAGGAGCCCTAGATGCTTGGTATAGAGGGTAAGCTATTTGTGAGAAATTAGGAATTCAATTATGGAAGAATTTGAAGAGGCCTGTTAGTGCCCGAAGTTCCTCTTGGAGTGGGGGAAAGCCTGGGAAGGGGACAGGGGGAGAGGAGTTCATGAACCTGGATTTGGAGATAGTTTTTCCTGGGGTGGGGAAGAAGAAGAGACCGAGATAGGTTGTGGTTGGAGGGCATCATTGGGCATTTTCCCTGGATACTCGATAACCCCAGGAGGGAAGGGCATTAAGGAGTTGGATGGTATGATGGACACAGGAAGCTTAGGATGGGCTACAAAGGAGAAGGTCATCAGCATATTGAAGGAGGTGTCTGGAGTAAAGATTGAGGGACAGGAGATCCTTTTGTAGGGCCTCTCCAAAGAAAATGGGACTATCTCTAAAGCCTTGAGAAAGATTGTCCATGTGAGTTGGCAGGCAGTTATGGTGTTGGGGTCTTCCCAGGATGGGGAGAGTATTATAGGGGATATGAGTGGGAATTAGTAGGTGGGCTCATGGAAGTAAGTCAGTGGGTAGTTGGTTGGAACCAGGTAACAGTATTGGGCTTGGGACATGGTAACAGACTCTTTTACCTGTATTAGAATGGGTGAGTGGTGTTTAGTTACAGAAGGGTAGGAGGTGTCTCACAGGGAAGGATTAACTTAAGACCAAGGAGCGGGTAGGGAGGGAAGTGGAGGAAGAGATGGCATGCCAGGGTCCTTTAGTTGGAGTAAAATGAGAGGAGGTAGACCTTAGAGGGGGAATGTGAGTGGAAACCTGGAGGCATTTTCAAAGCTCTCTCCCTAGGAGGTGCATAGGGCATTCAGACATAACAGTGAAGGAGTGAATTAAGATGAGGTCTCCAAATTGGCATGTGAGGGGGCTGTTAGTCTGGACTAGAAAGGGCATCCTGATACCCCAGTGAAGGAAAAGGGAGAGGGAGGAGTGGGCCTATGCCATTCAGTCAATAAAAATAACTGAACCCCATGTCCAGGACAAGAGATATTTGTCTCACTGCTATCTTCACTCCTACCCAGGGTTTAGAGGAACTGGCTTGGTTACCAGTCAAGGACAATGAACTCAGGCCTTCTCATTGGAGTGAGGATTGAGGGAAGAGGAGCAGGGAGAGGCTGTGGAGGGGGCACCTCCCATCATACTGTCCATCTTCCAGAGACCCCCACAGCCCTTGTGGGAGACCTGGGACTTGGGCACTCCCTAGCCTAGTGTCCATTTTGTTGCATTGGAAACATGTTCAGGAACCTGAACCCACATCTGTGTACTGACTGGAGAGGATAATGGTGGACCCTGGAGGGCAGGGGCTAAAAACTGAAAGTGGGCGTGGCTCCTTATCCCTTTCCTCAGTCATTTTCCTGCTCCCACTTCCTCTCCCGTTTTGATTCTTCCTCTTCGTTAGAACCTTGAATGACAGTTCAAGAAAGTCTTCCTGAGGGGTAAGAAGCCCTTTTTCTAGTTTCTGGAGGGTTTTGTTGGATGCCTGGAGGAGACTGGTTTATAAAATAGATGTGGGGCTGCCAAGATGGCTCAGGGATTAAGACTCTGCCTCACAAGCAGAAGGTCCTGAGTGGTCTTTGGTGGGTGGACCCTGAGAAATCCCAGAGCGAAGTAAAAAGGAGGTAGAAAGAATCTAAGATGATTCCTGATGTCACCTTTTGACCTCCACAAGGACACCCAGTACCCTCTGATACACACACACACACACACACACACACACACACACAATAGATAGATAGATAGATAGATAGAGATAGATAGATGATAGATAGATAGATAAAGCAGATGTGTAGAAGGAAGAAAAAACACATGATTACAGCAATTTATGATAATCTCATGCCTTAATCCCCAGTCCCGTCTTCTCTCTCCTTTCTGCCACAACCTTTCTTCCCAATCTCACTCCTATTATTTTTCATGAGTGACCCACTGAGTTTCATTTGCGTTGCCTTTGATGGAGTGTATCTGAGCACTTGCTAAAGGATGAATCATGTATCAGCGGGTATATCCTTGAAGAAAGAGTTTCCCTCCCCCCCACAGACTTTCTTCAGTCTCTCAGGGAATGGTGGGGCCTTTAGAGACCTCTTGCTTTTCCTGATGACTTGTTAACTGGGCAAATTAGATCATGTAGGTCTTAAGGAAATACATTTAGCCAGAAACACTTAGATAGCAAGTTCCATTTCCTGAAACCACAGTTTCTTGGTCACCTGTCCTGTCCAGGAATGCCCTCTTACTTCTGAATTAACTGTGCATAATGGCATCTCTGCATGGGCCTGTTTTCTTTTTTCCCTGTTTTCCTGCTTTCATTTGGGTTTGTTTGATTTGGTTTCGTATCTCTTCACAACTTTGGTCATATTCCATTTCTTTAGCAACTTTGTTGAGCTTGTGACTGTCACATCCTGTGCCAACTAGGCTGGTAGACAAGGTCCCAACATGGGGAAGAATTTCAAGAAAGTACTTTCTAGAAACGGGACGTGGCTTATTTTGAAATAAATAATAAAGATATGATGCATATGGGAGTTGTCAGGCTTGCAACCTGCTCTGTGGAATGGGCAGTTGCTAAGGTCCTGAGTGGTTACTAGGGACCACTCCCCTCAGAGTCTTGCTTCTTATTGGACAGACAAGTTCCTCTCTTTTTGTGATTGTGTGTGCCTCCTATCTCTACCAATTCTTCCCTTTTTTTGTGGATTTGGAGCTCTCCTATCTTTTCCCAGGCCTCCTTTTTGTTTTATTCCCAAAAAACTACCTAGGATGTCACCGCCCCCTAGGTTCCTGCTTCGGGAACTACAAATGTCAAGTAATTTGCCTTAAGTCTTTTGTTTCCTAAATACATACCAAGCCTGCTTTTAACTTTTTAAAAAATTTTTTATTTTATTATTATTATTTATTCAACTGTGTGCATGTGCATATGTATGTGTGTGTGTGTGTGTGTGTGTGTGTGTGTGTGTGTGTAGAACCATGGACGAATTCTCGAACCACCGTGGATGCCTCCACCTCCTTCAGCCCTGGGATTCACAGGCTCCGCCCTACCAGGACCAGAAGCACCCCGCTTCTGCCTGGTGTCTATACGTGGGATCTGGGATCTGAACTCAGGACCTTCCGCCTGCAAGGCTGAGGCTTAACCCCTGAGCCACCTCTCCAGCCCATCCTGCTTTTAACTTTAAATTAAAGTTCTAACTAGAAATTTTATGTCCAACCATACACAGTAAACAGGCTCGTTAGCCAGAATATATACACTAATTGCAAAGAAATTAGAAAATAATTTCAAAGAGTCCTAAAACCTAGTTAGATAGAAGATTCCCAAAAATTGACTCTTGTGAAATTAATTCAGAATTCACATATAGAGAACTATGCCATCTGTTCACTAAAATTAGTATACAACATTTCTTATAACACATAGGTAGTAAAAATAATAAAGTATGAGTTCTAAATTACACACAACGAGTTCTTTTTTTTTTGCTTTAGTTTTTATTGGATCTCATCAAAACTTTTAGGTACACCAGTTCCCTCCCATCACCCCTCCGCCCTCATCCTCCCCCCGTAGTCCCTGCTCCCCCTCCCCACCCCTCTCCCTCCCCATCCCCAGTGCCGTCCCACCCAATTCCCAGAGAGTCCTTCTTGTCAGTGACTGATTTTCCCTGGGCCCTCCTCTCCGATGACGTACAAGGACCCAGTGGCCTTTCCCGACCTTAACGTGTTCCCTTAGGTATAGGAAACATGCCTGTGGCTGCCAATCCTTTGCCTCCAAGGATCTTGGTGCCTTAGAGCAGATGCTAGACTTGTGAGGTCAAGAGTTGTTGGCATGCGCAGGGCATCAAAGTCCATTATATTGACTTCAGCCCTAACGATATAATAGGTTCTTACAATATCCATGCTCCTCTCCCATCCTATTCTCTTCACTCTATACCGCCCCCCTCTTCCGCAATTTCCTCCGGAGCTCAAGATGGGGAGAGCTAGCTGGCCTAGTTTCTAGGGTTGATATAGAGTCGTCTCTGAAGTGTCTGGATTGTGGTGTTGTTGATTTTCGTTTGCAGTTTTGCTGCTTCCTGCCTGCAAGGACCCTTCACTCCCATCCTGGTGGCATTGTTGTTAGCCCCGCTGGCCAGAGACAAAAAGCTGGTTAGAGCTTGGGATAAAGGAAGCATTCCAAAGGTAGATTGTAATAAAAGTGGGAAACCACAGTGAGGGAGGGTCTGATCACGCCCATTTGTGCAAATTGGTACTTTTGTATCTGCCAGACATATATGCCATCCATCTTCCTGGTAGATCACTCCCCCTCAGTAGTAAATGATCAGGAACAAAAGTTCCTGTGAACTTAGCAGATGTACTCATTACTTATTTGGGTCCTTGGTGGAGGCCTATTTGTCCACGGCTGTAACAAACATGGGCCCTTCTTCGCTCCTTCTTTCTGGTGTGGCCCTCCTACCCCATCCTCCTGTTCATAAATCCCTTGGAATTACCATGTCTCTAGTGGGCTGGGTGGGTTTGGTAACTCAGGAGCCCCTATTAGGGAGTTACAGGTCGCTTAATTTCTGGGTCTGGGATCGTTTCTTAATATAATGTTTCTAATGAACATCATTGCCCGGCAAATCCAGTAAAAATTTTTCATCATTGTTGATGGCTGAGTAGTACTCACATTGTATAGATGTCCACAGTTTTCCTTATCCACCTCGTCAACTGTTTGGACATTTGGGCTGATTCCATGACTTTGGGCTATTGTAAAACAGTTGCTGGCTGATGACAATGGTCCCGTTGCTTGTGCTATCGAGGTGAACCTCTGCTGTATGGGGGGTTATTCCAAAAAGTGGAATCGCAGGGTCTATGGCATTGTCAATCTTTAAATTCTTTAGAATCTCCAGACGCTCCGCCAGAGTGGCGGTTAGAGCCTGCATTCCACCAAGCAATGTAGGAAATTCCCCTCTCTCCACATCCTCTCCAGCATTTGTTGTTGTTAGTATTGTGGATTTTTGCCATCCTGACCGGGGTAGATGATATCATCAGGGAAGTTTTGAGTTTGCATTTCCCTATGGCTGAAAGAAGTGGAGCAGTTGTTCAGATAGTTGTTAGACATTTTAATTTCATCCTGGTAAGGTTCTTTTAAGTTCCAGGGCCCAATTTTTATAATTTGGGCCAGTGGTTTCCTGGGTGTTTAGTTTTCTAAGTCTTGTGGCACTCTGGACCAATAGAGATCTAATCGATATGTGGTAGTGAAGATTTGGTTCTCCCTTCTGTGGGTCTGCCTTTGAGCTCGAGCTTACAGATCTCTTTAGAATCTAGACGAGCTGCTGTTATTCTCACAAGATCCCACGTGTTGAGAGTTGGTAGCATGACTGTTGCCATTGGATGGCTGTTTTAGGACTGTTGGCCTGCCCAATCAGCTCAGGGAGTTTCCCTATCTGTTCAAGATGGTTTATATAGTCTCTGGCCTGATATCAAGTCCTTGATCCATTTGAATTTAGATTCTTGTACATGGTGACAAGACGAGTCCCAGCGTGTTAATTTCTGCATGTGGAGATGCCAGTTTTGGCCGCACAATTTGTTGAAGATGCGTTCGTTTTCCATTGGATTCTTTGGCCTCTTTTGGGTTCAAAGACCAAATGGGGTGTAACTTTGTGGGCTTAGACCTGGGTCTTCAAATCCTTATATCCATGTGATCTGTGTGTTTATTTTGGAGGCTCAGTACCAGCTGTCTTGAACAACTATGGATTTGTAGTATAGACTAAGGTTTGGTAGTGTTTATACCTCCAGCTGTGTTTTTGTTACTCTAGGATGGTTTTGCTATCCTGGGTCTTTTTGTGCCGTCCATATGAACTTTGAATTTTTGGGTTCAACTTCTTTGAAATATGCTGTTGGGATTTTTGATTGGTATAGGCATTGAATCTATGTAATTGCCTTTGGTAGGATGGTCATTTTCACGATGTTGAGTTTCGTCGCCAATCGCAGGACAAGGGAGGTCTTTCCACTTTTCTGGGTGTCTTCTGATCTTCGTCTTTAGGTTTTAAAGTTGTTCATTGTAAGGTCTTTTACCTCCTTAGTTAGTTTATACCAGGTATTTCATTTGTTTAGGGGCTATAATAAATGGGTAATTGGTTTTCTCTCAAGGCCTTTTTTCACACGCTCTTTCATTCTGGGCAGAGTAGGAAGGCCTCTGATTTTTTGCACATGTGTATTTTTGTATCCTGCCACCCTGCTGAACTTCTCAATTAGTTCCAGGAAGCTCCCTGGGGGGTGGAGTTTTTGGGATCCCTCGGTATAAGAATCATGTCACTGCAAAATAGGGATAGTTTTGACTTCTTCCTTCGATGTTGAATCCCTCTTAATGTCCCTTTTTGTCTTATGCCTTCAGCTAAGACTTCGAGTCATAATTGGATAGAAGTGGTGAGAGTGGACAAAGCCTTGTCTAGTTCCTATCGAAGTGGAATGTTTCCAGTTGTTCCCCATTGAGCAATAATCCTTGCTGTGGCTTGTTGTATATAGGCTTTTATTATAGTTGATAAAGGTTCCTTCCATTCCTACTGGTCTCTAGCGTTGTTGATCATAAAAGCTGTGGAGCTTGTCAAAAGCTTTTGTCCTGCTCTATCGAGAGTAACTAGTGGTCTTGGACTTTGGACTGGTTTACATGATGAATTCATTATGTTCCTTATGTTTGCATACCAACCTATGTGTGCCCCTTTTGCACCCCAACCCGCTCCGCCGGTCGGACGCGCGGCGGCGGTCCAGCCGGGCCTCAACCCCGCCGCGCCTAGCTGGTGAGTACCCCGCCCCCCACCCCCCGCGCACCGCCCACCAGGACCCCCCAGGGCGGCCCACCGGGACCCGCTCACACAACTATTCTTATAGAGCACATGAGTTAGATAAAAAGTATAAATAAAAAAATAAATTTCTAATGAAGTTCTACCATATAACTAATATAGGCCAACTTATAGATACCAGCCAGATCTATAGCATCCAAAGGAAAAAGTAAGTATAATATATGCCACCTCCAACAGCTTCAACTTTACCATTTACAAAAATATGTAATAACTATAACAGAAATTAATAAGGAGCTCAATCTCAGTATACATTAACTAAACTTCAAATAAAGTCTTTGTTAAATACAACAATACAGACTTAGACCCTGTGACTGTTTGGTGAGATATTGTAAGACAGATAATTTAGAGAGACAGAGGGCTGGACAAAACCTGTTGTAGGACTGGGAAAAAAACCTGTTAAGATGTGGTAAGGATTTGTTTGTGTCTCATCCTTAAACAATGAGTTAAATTCTTAAAGAATGTTTATCCTAAGGATTGCCTGCTGATTAGGAAGGATAAGTGTCGGTCCCAGGTGGCAGCAATTTTCTGCCCCAAATAGTTCTAGCTAAAAGCTGTTAGGATAGTCCAATAAACCCGGAATCAATTCACCCAGGTCCAGAGCTGATGTGTGTATCTGTTTCTCGTTCGCCCGAAGCTGCCCACCATTGTCGACGGGAGCCCTGGAATTCGAGGTTGCAGCGCTGGCTGCAACATGGTGATATGTTCATTTCATCAGACCACTATTGCCTCTCTCTGCAATGCCTTGGAAGACTATAGATAACCTTATGTGGGGGAGCCACAGAAGGCGCTCTCCGCATGCCATCCATGCACAGTCATCTTGGTATCTGCTGTGAGTGGGGTCTAGAGCCAGTAAGTCAGCACTCTGAGGCTTTCCCAGGTGGACTTGGGAATCACTTGAGTGGGTTGCCAAAATCATCTCCTCTGGTTCCACGCATCAAGATACTGAGGCGGTGCATGTTCTAGCTTCCCTCCCATAGGAGAGCCTACAGAACAGCTACAGTTTCCACAGGCACTTCTTCTCAGCCATACCGGTGCCTAGTTACATCTCCCTGGAAAACAGACTTTTCAGGAATTTAAAGCATTTCATTGAATATAGGATTTGAGAAAAAAAAATTACACATAGCAAAAATCACACTGGGAGCAAGCCAAGGGATTGAAGGCCTAGCGTCTGCAAACTCCACAAAATCTGAAAGAAAAAGAAAAAGAACATCCAATAGGAGATGTGGGGAGTTGGAAGCCTGTGGCACGCTGGGGGCCAGCGGCTAAAGGAAAGACTCTGGTTTTCAGGTGGCAGTGGCTCTGGGGGTGGTGGGGGAAAGTGCACCTTCCGGTTGGTGGGCCCACCCAGAATAATGGTCTGGGAGGGAGTGAGCAGGGGCATGGCATTACACTGGGGGCCAAAGATAGGCGCTGGGAGTGGTGTCCTAGGCAGTACCCTGATCACTTACAGAGAGTCCATGGGCTTATAGGAGCCAACATAGAGTTTAGGTTTAGTCTGACCTAGGCAGGAGTATGTGGCTATACTGACCAGCAGGTAATTGGCTGGTGTTTCACCCGCTGGAGTCTTTGTCGTATATAAGCTGATTTGTAATACCCCCAATAACTGAGATGTTGCTTTGACAAACTCCCCGAGCCGTTAGTGGAGTCCTCTGGGAGGGCTGAGGCGGAGGTGCAGGCAGGTCAGGTCCTGTACAGCCAGGACGCTGTGTGTATGAGGAGTGACAAGAGTGTCCCCTTGACAGACTCCATCGCTGTGTGCCCGGAGGCCCCCTGGGATTATGGGAGGGGATAAAGGGCCTGCAGAATATTCCGCCTTTCCAGCCCCCAAGGCCTGGAGCCCTTCACAGTGTTGAGCCTGGGAGAATCGTCCCCAGCCCTTCCTATCAAGGAAAAGTCTGCTCTTGCAAGCACCAGAAGGCTCGGGTGTCTCTGTTTGCCTGCATGCTGCAGATTAGTTCAGGATCAAAGGACTTAAGGGAGCCAGGGCTTACTATTGTCCTGTTTCTATTTTCTTAGTCAGCTTGGCAGGACAGTTCCCATCAATAGAGAAGCCCAGGGAACGTCACACCTCATCCACTGCTGAGAAAGGGGCAAACTCACTTGCCACACTGCAAGTCTGTCTTAAGTATGGCTGAAAAATGCTGACCGATGAACCAGCTAGAGGAAGTAAGCAGAGAGCGCAATTCTTGGAATTCACGGGTCTTACCAGATTCCCCCATCTTACCCACCTGCCAGTGAATGGTCCCACACCCCATCGGCAGGGTCTTCTCCATTATACAATCTCTTGAAGGTTTGCCTTAACTCTCAATTCTTCAAAGATGTGCCCAAGTTCAGCTTGCAACTGTGAAGTCGACCCCTGTATGTTTAAGTATTACTAACTCAGGTGTAATAGTTACTATGTAATTGCATGTAGTAGTTAAGAAATAATTACCTCAAGTGTGATAGGACGACCCATGTACCACAAGACCCGGTGAAGCCTGTGGGACTAGGGCCAAACATAAAGGTCAACAAAGGTGCAGCGGCCATATTCACCCCAGCAGTGAAATGAATAAAACCAGGTCAGATGAGTAATAGCTAGTTGAAGAGGAGATCAAGGACCCACAACACCGAATTGGGCACTATAGAAGAGATCCTCAGTCACTAAATTTCTTAGTACCAATGCAGTGGTTGGGGATCTGGAGAGATCAGCAGGAGATAAGGAGGGTGAGTACAGGGTCTGAGGAAGGAAGTAAAAGTTACTTTGCAAAATAGAAGGTTTTTCTGTGAGGATCTCTGGGGTTCTCCAATGAGAGCTGCACGGCTTCTCTTTGGAATGGGAAACTCTGGAGAAAGGGATAGGTTTAGAGAGGCCAGCTTGCCTCCTCAGGAAAGTTTTGGAGAGACCTAGGCTCCCCTGACAGGAGGGTTTTGGAGTGTTCTCCTGCAGGAGGGAGTATGGGGGAGCTCCTCCTTTCCTCTCAGGGTTCACTGTGTTCGAGGTTGGGACAGGGCAGGGCAAAGTGGCCTGGGGACTCTTCATCTTGAGTTTGGGTTTTGATGGTCTCTCCCTCCCCAAGCCCACTAGACTTTCCATCACGTGCATTTCCTCAGCACTTAAAGTAATGTTTGAGTTGAATCATGAAGACAATTTTAAAAGAGCAAGGCATACATATTCTCTCCTTTTCTTCAGATACTAGCAATCAACCAATATCTGTGCAGCTTGCAGCCTCCAGCCTAGAAGCTTCTCCTTAGAGCAAAGAGAGTGGTGGCAGACAATAGATGTCTGTGGAGCCTCAGCCCCAGGTGGGAGAGCACCCCATCACAGCAAGGAAACAGAGCACTTAAACCATGCACAGCCACAAACAAAAGGACAAACAACACACCATGACGTTGAGGGAGACTCAGAGAACCACAGTCGATTGATGCGTGAATAACCTAATGAAGATGGAGGGGGAGGGATAGCTGCCAGAAACAGAGCACTCCAGGAGTAGGAAGCATGGGGACCACTATGGTGGGTGGCATCACTGCTTGGCTGTGGGGAAAGGGAGGAGGCAGGGTATGTTTGACCACTGTGGAGCTGTTTGTCCCTCCAGTTTCAGAGATTGCGGCTCGACTTCTGACATAAAAATGTGTGTTTATCCCGGAGCTGGAAGGTGGCTCAGGGGCTATAGCCTCCGCGTTGCAGGCAAGAAGGTCCGAGTTCGGTGCCAGATCCCAGTATAGACGCCATGGCGGAAGCGGGGGCGGCCTGCACTTCTGCTCCTGGTAGGGCGAGCCTGTGAATACTGGGCAGAAGGAGTGGAGGCGTCCATGGTTGTCCCAATTCGTCCGTGTTCGCCACACACACACCACGCACACACACACACACCACACGCATGCAGTGCACACGTACACACGCAATAGCGCACAGTTGATAATAATATAATAATAATAATAATAAGTTGTAAAAAAATGTTTTATTATCCCATGACCTAATGTATGGACAAAAAAATTTCAGGTCATTGAAATAGTTCACAAATTTTTTGAGTCATCCAATGAGAAAATAGTGAAGAAACGAGAGCACGGTCTAGTCCTCCCAAGTCTTCCTATTTTGTGTGGTTGGTCGTAGGTGTGTGTGGTGTGTGTGTGGTGTGTGTGTGCCTGGGTGTGGTGTGTGTGTGTGTTGTTCCAAACTTTAAACAATTTTCTACTAATTCAATCGTGGAAAAGTGAAGTAATGTGGTCTCCCTGTTAATCATTTATATATCCAAGTCTATGCCCAAAAGAATCCCATTTACATAATCCTAGTACCTCTCATTAGTAGTTTTAAAGAATTTTACAAGAGATTGTTGTGACTGGTAGCATCTTCTGAGCTACATCCTACAGCTGGGTTCATACGTTTTGCAAGGTGCTGTAGGTGTAGGTCTTGTGGAGAATGAGCCGTCAGCAGTTGACTCTGGACCGTGCAGCTGATGGGCCATCACTGCCCGGCCAGGGGGAAGGGGAGGAGCAGGAATCCACACACTCCTTCATTCTTACTGTTTTTCCCATGTGTAACTAAGTAGGGAGGTAGTATATTTTCAGTAGCTGTACTCACCTACAATAACATGTAGGCACAGAAAAGTTTGCTCCCCCCTTTATTCCTGACAGAAGAGTATCAGACACAAGAAGATGGTAGAGACACAAAAGTCTTCACAGAAACTCTGAGCATTCTGTGATTGTTCAGACTGCTCTTTTTAATTTTTCTCAAATCCCGGCTCAAAAAAAGGTTTGCTGACTTTTGTGTTTCTACCTCACATCAAACAAAGTATATGTTCACAAGCAGGACTATGGATTAAGGAGCATTGATGACCAGATTAAGGAACTGTGCTTTGAGGAGGGTTGGTTCCTGGTACTTTGATGTCATACAGAACAGTCCCTGCCATTTATGGCAGTAATATATTTGAAAAAGAAGGGGGAGGAGGAGGAAGAAGAGCAGAAAGGAAAGAAAGAAGGAAGGAAGAGAAAAAGAAGAAAGAAAGAAAAGGAGAAAGAGAGAAAGAAAAAGGAAGGAATGGAGGAAGGGAGGGAGGAGGGAGGAGGAAGAAAAGGAGGAAGGGAGAAGGGAGGGGAAAAGGAGGGAGGGAGAAGGGAGGGAGGAAGGGAGAGAGGGAGGGAGGAAGGGAGGGAGGGAGGAAGGAGGGAGAAGGAGGGAGGGAGGAAGGGAGAGAAGAAGGGAGGAAGGGAGGGAGGGAGGAAGGAGGGAGAAGGAGGGAGGGAGGAAGGAGGGAAAGGAAGGAAGGAAGGAGGAAGGGAGCGAGGGAGAGAGGGAAGGAAGGAAAGAAGGAAGGAGGGAGGGAGAGAGGGAAGGGGGAGGGAGGGAGGGAAGGGAGGAGGGAAGAGAGGGAGGAAGGAAGGAGGGAGGGAAGGGAGGAAGGAAGGAAGAAAGATAGGAGCCAGGCATGGTGAGGACAGCCTGTAAGTTCATCACTGAGGACACTGAATTAGCACAATCAGAAATTCCATACCAGACTGGTCTCTGTAGGAGAGAAACAGAGAGAGAGAAAGAGAGAGAGAGAGACCTGAATCTCACTCTGTATAGTCTAGGCTGGCTCTCAGCTCTCCCCAGCATTGCTGCTACCAGTAGTGCATGCTGCCTGGCCCACTTGACAAATAGCTCCATTCAGCAAAGAGCTTAGGGAATTCTCAGTGCCACTGGTAGCAGCTAAGATCTCAATCTAGTAATGTAGAAATGATATCATCCTGCCTCAGCCTTCTTGGGCAGCAACATCACTGTTCACCTGGTGTCTTAGCTCACAGTGTTCCAGTGCCCTAGAACCTGTGTTTCTTATTCCAAGGCTACTTGGAGCAGTGACTACGTCCACAAGGTTTCGGTGGCAGCAAGGTTCATTTCCTGAGACCCGGGTTGTGCCACCTTTGGATCTCTCCCTGCTCTGTGAGGTTCTCTATTAAGTTTACATATTGTGGTTTTTCATTTTGGGTCTGTTTTCTGCTGACATGTTTTCCTGTCGCAGAGCTCTCAACACTGTGGTATTCCAGGATTGCCAGTTTTGTGAAGTTTGCAGCCACTCCATCTCAGAGGCATTGTATCCTAAGAGGCTCATGTATTGAAATATCAATGTAAGGACTGTGGAAGGCTCTTCCTCATGGTACCTGCACAACCAGGTGTGTTCCTGGTGTGATTTGGGTCGGTTGTGGGACGGAGTGCACTTTCTGGGATCCATGCATGTGAAGCAGGCTTGGGGTTCCCCACTGGTGGGGCTGAGCCCCAGCCGCCTGCAGTGCTGACCTGAAGATCTTGGGACTTGTCCTAGCTACCCTGCTGGAGGAGAAGTTTCATTTGGCATGTTTCTAATTTTGCTTGAAAATGTGGCTTCTCTTGGTTTCTCTGAAAAATCAAGTCTTCTAGAGTCCAGAACTCCTTCAAGTCAAAGCTAGAGACCACAGGTCCCCCACATACTCACACCAAAGAGACCAACACCCAGACTCTGACTGGACCCTTACTGAAGGCGGCTGTGGCAGTACCTCCCCTGAACTGCCAGCCCTGGATTAGAGGAAAAGTCATCCGATTTTGTTATGTCTCCTGGTACAGATTCCTTACCTGATTTTCTCTCTGTCTCAGGTGGCCTGCCAGTCCTTCTCTGGCAGCCAACTTTCTTAGACAGTAGCAAAAGTCTTTTGATTTTTCCTCTGTACAAAGATACTCCATCACTACCCAGGCACAGGGTTCTACCTTTTGTGGCCCTTGCCAATTTGTATTTATTTAAGAAGCACAAAATATGATTTTAATTAAGAAGCTGTACGAAGGAAAACAGCAAAGTACATTGCACAGCGCCCTCTACGTTACACTGCACTTTTGCAGAATAGTTCCTGGGTGATCCCTGAGTTCACTCCCCCAACCCCCCAAATAGTGAATACAATGTAGTTTCAATACTATCATGTTTTCCAAGGTCTTTAAAAATGGAGTCAAACCCAGGTATCACTGGTTCTCAGGACTTCCAAATTTGGCATGTGCGGGTGTTAGCATGTAACGCTTTCTTGGCACTAACCCAGTGTATGAATCCTGTTCATGGTGTGAGTTTCTGTGAAGTGGACCAATGGACCGGTCCTGTGGTTCTGAGAATGCCAGTGTGTGTGTTCGGGGGGGGGGGAATTGGAAGGGAGGTCTCCATGGAATCTTCAGAAGCACAAGGCACAGTAGCACGAGGCCTGAACTGTTACCTCAACCAAATAGTCTCTTACTATTTTCACTGTTTCTTGCCACGTATAAATGTCTTACTTTTGCTTAGTATTCTTTCTATATAACCCCAACATCTGTTTATTAACACTTAGGCTTATTTGCCTTCCCTGTGTCTATTTGGAGTTGATAAATGAGTTGATGATGTGCCCAATGAAAATGCTGCTCAGTTCTGTTTAGGTCGCTGCATTTGGGGACCATCCTGTGTGGTCACTGAGGTTCACTAAACTGGGATCTATGAAATCTTTTGTTGTGTGACATACCAGAGAGCCTGACGTCTGCAGAGGTTTTAATTGACCCCAATCCTCATTAAATCCTGAGGCTTCTTTTTTCTGCCCCACTCCACCCCCAGTCTTGTGCAGTAGTGATGGTGGCTCTGATACATGGATTAATCTCAGCTTTAGCTTTCCTGTGGGTTTCAGAGCTGGGGTTACTTAGTGCCCACAAGAGGAGGTCCATTCCTCAAGCCCATGCAAGGAAGGACTGCATGTCAGGTCAGGATTGGGGTATTACAAGCCAGCAACCGAACAGCTGTTCTTTGCAGAGCCCAAGTTCCTTTTTTCTGTGCTTTGCCTTTTTCACTGTGGCCACTTCTCTCTTTGGGTCACAGTTAGCTTACAGAAGCCAACTGTCCCTGTTGCTGCTGAGATGTAAGGGATGTAAAAGTCCATTAGCCCCAAGTATTCCTGCTCAGGCTCCTTCAACGTTGAAGTCTGGGAACCGTGATGAGTCTGAGGGACTTCATTTCTGGATTGGATTTTATTCCTTACCGTGAGATCCCAAGGGTCAGCACCCTAAATGGAGAAATGGAAACCTCAGGTGCAGCAAACCCAAGTCCTGCCACCCAGATGCAACTTCCTTAGGGACTCGGTTCCTCGTGGAGAAGCTGGGCTGTGTGTCCCTGAGCCACTGCGGACTGCCCGGTTGGGCTGCACCTAGGTTACTTCAAACTGGACTCCTCTGGGTGGGCATCACATGTGAGGCAGCTGGCAAAACACATACCCACAAGCCAGTCACTGGGCTCCTATCAGGGGGAAAAAAAAAACTCACCTGGGTGGAAATGAAGCTGCTGCAATCCTGCAGGAAGACCTGAGTAGATGGTGTGGCCACCCACAAGCAAGCAAGCAAGCAAGCGTACACACACACACACACACACACAGAGCCCTGTAGTTAGGGAAAGTCAGTAGAAACTTAAATCGCCTCAAACCAGCGCTGCTGGCCCTAGGGTGCTGAAAACAGGTGGAGGCACCAGCGACCTCACAGTGACAGGAAACTCTTTTCCTTCACTAACCAGGAAGTCCTCTAACTCGGGCTGGTTCACTTATCCGCATTGCACAGAACAGCAGCTATAGACCCAGAAAACACCCTCTTGTGGTCCAGGGTAAATGCCAGTTTGGCTTAATACCTTCTTAGGGCCACTGTGCTCTGAAACCACTAGGGACAATACCTGTCTTAACAACCATCCACTTGTCAAGGGAAAAAGAATCCTGCTTCAATTCAGTTCATTGGCTGCCATCCAAGAGCTGCTGAAGAGTTACTGAAAGTGCTGCAGGATGCTGCCAGGGCCCATACTGCATTCGCCAATTAGTTCCTCTGGATCTACGATTATCTTCACTGAAGCTGTGCCACAAGTTATCAAAGTCCCAAGCCACCTATCCAGTGGATTGACCACAGTTGAAGACTGAGTAGGGAACAATGTTGGGGGGGATAGACTGGTCTCTAGAAAAAGTCCCTTTTCCCAGCAGCCTCTTGCAAAACAAAGCTCTGTGGGTGGGCTGGGACTTTGCAAGCCACTTCTCTGTCTCAAGCATTTTGCCTAGAGGTTAATGTCTGTACTTCTAGGGAGGCCAGGAACCATGTGTCTTGGTGTCACAGTTTGAATGTGAGTCATCCCCATAGGCTCATGTGTTTGCATCCTTAGCTGATGTTTAGGAAGGTCTTAGCACCTTTAAGAGGTGGAGCCTTGCTGGAGGAAGGCAGGCCTTGAGATTTGGGTAAGCCTGTTCTACTTGTATTTTATCCCTTGCTTTCTCTGCTTCCACCAGGGCTATCTGAACTCTGCATTCTCACTATCTTCTATCTTCTATCTTTAGTTTAAAGGGCTTTTAAATGGGTGTGGTTTGTTTAGTGCCCTTAATGAGAGTGTGAGGAGGAAAGACTACACCCCATTTTGAATTATACAACCTAGTCTTCATTTCCACCAGCTTTTCCGAAGATTTCTCTTTCCTGCCAATCAATGCCTTGTCCCTGTCCTTCAGAGTCACTCTCATATATAAGTTATATCTTTATCCATTATTATAATATAAGGAATGTGAGAATATGCAACCCAAAAAGCAATACAAGAATTTGGTGATACAAAATAGAGTTTTGTAAGTAGCAAAGCCTTTCTCTTGCTGTGAAGAGAAAGTCAATGTGTTTTAACAGAAACAGGATGTGAGGGTGCAGGAAGTCAATGTGACAAACAAGGGCTGGGACAGGCATTAAGCTCTTCTCTACGTCCACACTCAGAACTGCCAACAGAGCCTCTCTGGCTCTGCTACCCAAGGAACATTTGTAAACCATTATTGCCATTTCCCTGCATTCTTGCTTCCCACGCAATTATAACAGTTTCTGAGAAAATCACCTATTTCAGGAAAGAACCAGACCATGCCACAGATATGAAGTAAGATAAGAATAATCACAGTTTCTTCTTAATAGCTATGAGAGCACTGTAACATTTAATTAATAACAGTTAAAACATCTGCCAAGTCAGAAAATAGCAAGGCTGGACAGGTGCCTGACAGAAGATAGTCAAGACCAAAAGTCATGGATGGATAAAGTGGAGCTTCAACCATCTCTAATTGGGTGGGCAACACTCAAACAGTGTTGGCCAGATGACTGAGAGTTAGAAGATAGTCAAGGCCAAGAATTAACAAATCAAGAGTATGGATGGTCAAAGTGGAGCTTCAGCCATCTCTAACTGGGTGAGCAACACTAACAATACTTGACCATCTTCCTGGTTGGGCCAGGGTATATGCAAGTCGGCCTTCCATGATAACACACACAAACTGACCAATCTCACAGCAATTACCAAAGCACTTCTGCCATGGTCCTATTAAAACCCCCTAGACTCAACACCTTATTTTCTCTCTTGGAAATTCCTCCTACTCTTGGGACTTTTTCTTACTTTTACTTCCTTTCTTTTCTTTAGTACCTCTTAATAACGTTTGCATGTGCTTTCCATACTTCCACAAGTGTCCTGGCCTTGAATTTTCACTGCATGACATGGTGACCTCAGGAGTGAGTGTCCCAGGTTGATCTTTGGAGACCACGAGTATGTGGCACCCTAGGTCCTTGAGTCAAGCACAAGGTCCCACTGCATCCAAGTTTCCTGATTCAGTTAAGATCTCTCAGAATTCATACTCATAACTGAGGTAGACATGCAGTTCTAAAAATGGACTCTAGATGGCGATGGAGACTTATCATGGGTATTATGGCTGTGTTAGCTTCCACTGCATAGAAATAAAGTAAAATCTGAGAATAATGTAATACGGTTCATTAATAATTTAGAAAATTATTCTAGATCACCAGGGCATTTAATGATAAGATTTATAAGAAAGTAAAGTATTTTTATATTTCTAATTTTATTCTCTGTAAAATAATAGACACATTAGGATGTATTCACTCTATGGCGAGAATTAAAGAAAAAAGGTGTCCAACACATGGAGTTCAGCATTTGAGAGGTTGAACCAGAAGAACTCACACAAGGAGATCAGCATGAGACCGTTTTTGTTTTGGTTTGGTTTGGTTTGGTTTTTAAGACAAGGCTAGCAGGTAGGGAGATATACAAGTGTTTATGATTTCCACCTCTGTAGGATTTTTCTTTGTTTTGTTTTGTGATACTGGCTTTTACTATGTGGCCCAGACAGTGTCCAACTGGATATCATCTTCTATCTTCCTCCTGAGTACTGGGGTTATAGCTGTGTACCCCCATGCCTGGATCTCTACTTATACTTAGGGGGGAGAAGGAAGTAGTCTCTCCAGTTATTGAATACTCTTAAAAAAAAAAAAAACTTGTTGAACTTTCAGAAATATAGTCTGGCATGATAACTCAGCAGGCAAGGTACAGCTCACAAGCTTAGCGACCTGAGTTCTGTCTCTAGAAGTCCACTTGGTGGAAAGAGAGAAGTGACTTCTGAAACTTGCTCTCTCCCCTCTACCTTCGTGCTCTATATGTCATGGCATGCATGTGCTCTTTCTCTCTGTGTGTCTTTCTCCCTTTCATTCTCTTTCAAATAAATAAATATTTTTAACACTTTTAGAAATGTAACTTTTAATATTAAAATGAGATGAATACAAATCTGTAAGACATTCTATTGTTCTCCTGTAAATTAATTTATTGCAGAAAATAGAATTTCAGATTGCCTGATAAGTGAAATCTAATCTTATATAATAGCTCTGTGTTAAAGCTTTTTTAGCCTCAAACTATGGACTTTCTGGGTCTAGATTTCTTCTACTATAATATTTAATATGGTTTCAATTCAGTTCAGTAGTCAATATAATATCTAGGTGTGGTGGTACAGAGTTACTATCTCAGATACTTGGAAGGCCAAAGAGGAGGATGATAAGTGAAGGCCAGCCAGGGCTACATAGCAAGAGCCTGCCACAATGACCAAATAAACAAATAACAGCTGTCACTAGAGACTCACATATAAAAATCAAACCTGGTGTCTTCAACATGGTCGTCTATGCACAACAAAGACCTGTCATATCAAAGATAGTTGAAGGAATGAAAATAGGACTGGGTCAATAGCATTAACAAAAAAGCTACTCGGCTTCATTAAAAACCCAGTGAAGGGCCTAAGCAGATGGCTCAATGCATAAGAGCTTTTGCTGTGAAAGTGAGAAGACCTAAGATCACATTCCCAGAAAAAAGGTCAGGGATGTGTGTACCTATGTGCAACTTCAGCATTAGTAAGTGGAGATAAGCAGACCTTCTTGGTCTAGCTTTTTGGTTAGTATAGCCAAATAAAGCTTCAAGTTGAAGGTTCAATGAGAGACCATGTCTCAAACAATAAGGTGAAGAATGGTAGAGGAAACCGTGTGTATCAACCACTGGCCTCTGCATGCATGCACACAAGTACCCACAAATATTTATCAAACGGTATGTAGACTGGTCCTTAGAAAAAGATAAGTAGGTGTGGTGGTACAGACCTGTAATCTCAGCACTGGAGAGATAGAGACAGGAGAACGAGGAGCTTAAGTTCATTCTCAGATATGTAGCAAGTTCAAGACCAGCCTGGACTATTGCTAGTGTTTAAGCAAACAAACAAACAAACACAAATGGCAAAAATAAAACCTGACACATGAGACAGAAGTTAGAAAAAATGTAAGATGCCTACCATAAAGGTTACTACATTCAAAGCTACCAAGACCATGGTAAGTGTTTGAATTCTATATCATTCATGTGTCTGTAGGGAGATATGTGTACGTTCTTGTGAAGTACTTGGAGGTACTGCATCCATTTTAAAGAGCAATCTGGCACTGCTCAGGAAATGAGACTTACACATTTTTTTTCAGGGCAGAATCTTGCTTTTGCCCAGGGTAATCTTTCTACTTCAGCTGCTCCTGTGGACCATATTATCTCTATGGATTATAGACATGAGTTACCGTGCCCAGATGACTCACACATCTTCAATTTGATTATTTCTTTCTGTTTCTGTGAACAAATACTTGACAAAAGTGACTGAAGGGAAGGAAGATTTCTTTTGTTTCTAGTTTTCAGAAGGTTTGGTCCTTTATAGTAAGAAAAGCAGTTCACATCATGGGAGGCCAAGTAAGAGACCAGAGCAAGACATAGGTTCAAGACACCCACAATCATGGTTACCTACTGTCTCAGACGCAGCCCCACCTCCTGCCTTCTACCATCTCCTAATAACATCATAATGCCACAAACCCACTGAAGGATTAATCATTACATCAGACCTCCATGATCTAATTGCCTCTTTGTGTGTGTGTGTGTGTGTGTATTGTTTGTATCAGAGGGGACAGACAGTGCCTTGTGGAAGAGCATAGGTGATTTGGGAATCATCCTAGATTGTTTACTCCTATTTGCTTAGCTCTAGTTTCCCAAGCTTCACCTTCCACAGATGAAAGTACAGGCTGCCACCATTTCTACCTGGTGTTTTTACTTGGAATCCAGGGATCTGCTTTCAAGGTACTCCTGAACCATCTCTTCAGCCCCTAAATGATTCTTGAAATGTCACTGCTAAAAAAAAAAAAGTCATCGCTGATGTGCCTAAAGTTGTGCTTCACTAGCCCCACAACTGCTTCTCAACACAATCAACTTAACAATTCGACTTAACTTTCACCATGGCAGAATTCTATTCACTGTACATATCCTAGAGAAATTCAGCTGCAAGGTCTTAAAGGACTACTGCATGTCCTGATGGTAGCCAGCTGTGATCTGAATGTTCTCTCACAGCTCAGGAGAGGACTAGTGTACAGGAAGACTTGCCAGAGGTTAATGTGTAGAGATGGAAACAACAGGCAAAATGTGAATATAAACATATTAAAATCTTGCAAATGTGCAGACAATTCTGAATAGAATTAGGTCCTTATCCTGATAGCTTTTACATGAATTGGAAATATATATATACAGTGTTTGTTACAGCAGCTCATAGACTAAATTGGAATGCTACAAAGAAGATTAGCATGGCCCTTGTGCAAGATGACACAGAAATTCATAAATCATTCCTTAAAAATGCATAGAAGAGAAGCTACTTAAGATAAACTGATGCAGAAGTAAATATTTAAAATGTAATACTGAGATGGGAGAGATGGTTTGGTAGGTAAGATGCTTTCATGAAAGACTGTTTGATCCTCATAATCAATGTAAAGTTAAAAGGAGAGAGCCAAGGGCACCAAGTTTTCCTCTGACCTCCACAACATGCCATAGAACAAACACACACAGACACTCACACACACACACACTCACACACAGGATAATAAGTAAAATACAGTTAAAAATAAAGTGTTAATCAGAAGAATTACCATAGAAACAGAATAGAAAAAGGGAAATAACTAAGGGAAATAATTAACTAATCACCACAATATGCTACAAAAAAAACTATGAATAGGCAATTGACATTCAAATTTTAAAATTATACCACACTTGAATATTCTTTGATGCAAAGATTAGAAAAATGGTGATTCTTAATAGGCACAAGGTTTTTCTTTTTTCAACCCAACTTAATTGCTACTTTCCTCAATTTCTTACTTGGATATGTGTGTTCAAAACCTAGATTTGGATAAGACATGGTGTCACATCCCAGTAATTCTAGAGCACGAGGGGGTGAGACAGGAGGCCAATAGTAAGTTTTGGAACAGTGTGGGTTGAACAATCCCCAAAACAACAACAACAAAATAAATAAAGGAAATTAGGAACATATAATAAATAAAATAACCCTGAGGTTCCCAATATAGTACCAGCATGAATTAGGTTTGATCATGGATTATGATCCAGCCCCACTGAATCTTCCTAATAAAGGCAGGTCGGACTTTGGCAATAAATAAGAGAATTAGATTTAGTAATTAACTTATGTAGCCTTATTTGAAACAAGGAGACACTTTCTACAGTGAACAGAAAATACCAAGAAGTAGATATTTCCTCCTATGCAATCCATGCCCCTCTATTGCCTGATTGAATACAAATCCAGGAGATTCCATCAATGTCTGTATTATCCAGGGTTCTCTGAAGAAATAGAATCTATAGAATGCAATATAGAAAAATAAGTTTATTAAAATAACTCATAGTAAAAAATAGTGCCCTTCAAAGTAGCTGCCTGCAGCCGTCTCTCTTGACCAGAATGTTCCATAAAGTCAAAAGATCCCAAGAAGGTCTCAAGCCCTTGCTTCTCTGGAGGGTTGAAGACACTGGGTTCAGACGTCGTCTTTGAAGAACAGATGGGCTCCAATACCAGCCATGAACAACGAACAACAACAAGGCCTAGAGGCCAGGCTCCAAAGCAGTGGGAACAGCAACAATGTGATGGAAAAGACAGAGCTATGAGTGAGCCAAGGACAGAGGCAGAAGCAGCAGCAACAACAAAGAAGGACACGATGCTATAAAAGTGAACGACATGCACCAAGTGGACTCTGCAGGAAGTTGACACAAGATAAGGGAAGAGCAAGTCCCTCCTCCTTGCCATTCACCTTCCACAGCTGTGCCCCAAACAGTCTGCAACTGTCAAGTTGAAACCAAATGCAACCATAACAATGTCTTTGCAAAGGATGTAATTATCACCTTACCAGGATTAACCTCTAAACAAACTTGGGATGCAGATGAGTGTTAATATCACACAATTGGATTTTGATGTCTGAGCTCTGGAGGAGCACTAACATTTAAGGTGCCTTCACACTGCACCGAATCATTGCTGCCTCTCCTGTTGTGCTGCTCAGCCTGGTGGAAAAACTGAGGTTATGGCTGTCTGTGGACCAACACGGAAAAGCTAACTCAGAGGAGTGTCTATCCAGATCCCAGCTGCTAGCAGACATGAACCCAGAACCGGCTTGGGCCTGAGCACTGGATAATTCAATGCACTGAGCCGCTGTTGCAAGTGGTCCCAGAGGCAGAGAGATGTGAGCGTCTGTTCAATCACTGCTGGATGGATCTGCACCTGGTGCTGGGAGGGGACAAAATCGCTGTAGAGAGCTGTGTGTGGAGAAGCTGGTGGCTGAAACTGCGAAGAAACTCCAGTCACCTCAAGAAGAAACAGATGCAGCCAGTAATGGGGCCCACCATGTCCTGAGCCAGCCAGGAGATGGAAATTCTATAGAAGTGAAGAGATGCATCATCCTCTAAGTGTCTCATGGAGCCCTGGTTGCCCCCAGAAGCTGCTGAAAACCGAGATGTCCATCAGGAAGGAAACTAGAATGGAAAGGAACTGAAGACCTGCGGATGGTCCACATTATGATGCCCCTCAATCCATGCCAGGGAAAGAGCCTAAGAAACCCCAGTGGGGTCCCTCATCCCGTCCCTGCAGACTTTTGTACTGGTGCTGTACCCTACCTGCCCAGGAGTCTTGAAGTCTCTGACATTCTTTATTTTCTTCTTGTCCTGAATGCTTTAAAGATTTTCTGATTTGAAAAATATCTTCTCATGCAATTAATATGTTAAGGTATTTTCTTTGAAAAATCTACGTAGACTCACCATGGTTTTGATTGAAAGTATACATGATGACATAAATGATTTTCCTCTTTTGATCACTTGTGTAAATTCTTCTAAAAATTTTTTGAGTCTAGAGCAAGAAGTAGCCAGTAGCTCAAATCTTTCAACGTGGGTGTGGCCTATGTCTAGCCACCAAAGATCCCCAAAGCGCTCCCCAGTGCTTTCTCCTACCAGGCCCCTCACAGATGCAGTCATTTCACCATCTCCAAGGTGTGCTTTGCAACTATCTGCTCTTGGCTTCCTCTCTGGGAGGGCTGGGCCACAGCTTGGTCACAGTCTGGGTTTCTGTGAAATGTGATTTTCTCCCCAGGAAGTGTAACCAGACCTAACTTGCTTACTCTTCCATGTATGCAAACACAACCAGTACAGAAACATTTATGTGGGTTGGAGAGGTGGCTCAGGGGTTAAGCCTCTGCCTTGCAGGCGGAAGGTCCTGAGTTCGGATCCCAGATCCCACGTATAGACAGAAGGAGGTGGAGGCGTCCATGGTGGTTCACGAATTCAGTCCGTGGTTCTACACACACACACACACACACACACACACACACATACGCGCGTGCACATACACACGCATATGCACACAGTTGAATAAATAATTAAAAAAAAAAAAAAAAAGAAACATTTATGTGCATAAAGGAAAGAGAGACCCAGAAGGGATGGAGATCTTCCTAATGATATTTAAATCATTTCTGAAAGACTTGTCATTCCAAGCAGAGGCTGACAGCTTTCCAAACATACACTTGTTCCATAACTTGTGTTATACCCACCTGAGAGTTATTGACCACCACAAAGTAAGCCAGTTAAGAGTAAAAGAAGTCCTTTATAGTTAGGCATGTGACCATGAGTGACTGATGCCTCAACAGTCTCTCAGTGCTGAACCTTAGGATTTTAGGAGTTTGTAAAGGGGGGAAAAACTCACAAAAAATCACAGTAGTTGAGTCAGATTTAGTTTAGAGAGACCTTGTAACTATAGTTATTTTGAAAGTGTTTTTGTTACATAAGAAATTGTTTTATTATCCATTGCAGAGCTATTTTGCTTATATATCTGTCAAGGTAAGTCCCTAAAGTGCTGACAAGAAATTTACAGATGCAGCTTTTTTTTGGGGGGGGGGGAAACAATAGAAGAGAAGGCTTATGGCTGGAAAAAAAAAATGCCCCCAGAAGACACAAAATGGAGTCAGGTGCTGATCCTGAGGAGATGGCATTATCTTTGCTACTTCATTTGCAGTTCAAGTGCATTGTAGTCTGGAGGAGAATTAGAAGAGTGAAGATTAAACCAAGTCAACTAAAGAAGCAAGTCTTAGGATAGCCAAGGGCAGTGCATTCCAACAGACCTTGAACTCCTTTTATTCAAGTACCCACCTGTGTGTATGTGTGTGTATGTGTGTGTGTGTGTGTGTGTGTGTGTATGTAATAAGTAGACATAATGCATCTTTTCTTCATTTTTTAAAATGTATTTGAGAATGGAAAGGTATAGAAAAGAATGTGCCCTGGTTCATAGGTGGAGGTCAGAAGACAGCTGTCCTTCCTTTCCACCATGTGGGTTTCTGGGGACTGAACTCAAGTCACCAGGTTTTCCCACAGGCTCCTTCCTGCTGAACCATCTCATAAGCCCACACATAAGATTTCCATCCTCCCTGGTTTTACATGGGCCATTCCTAGTGCTGTATAGCCACCACCACCAACACCACAATTTCTTTCCTTTTCTAAAGTTGAATACCTTTACCTTTTAAAACAAAATTGACAATTTCTTTCCCTCCATCTCTGTAATTCACAACTCTCCATTATCTCTCTGAGATCCCCACTGCTTAATTATACAGATTAAGTAAATGTCTCCACAGGGTGTTTGTTTGTAACTTTGTCTCTGTCTTTTCACTGAGTAACCTGTGCTCCAGGTTTGCTTGTATTTTCCCATATAAAAGACCCCAAGTCTTTCACTCAGGAACGGGACTGCAGAGAGAGACACCAAGACCTTTCTCACTGCAATAGCATGAGGCTTTATTTATAAATGATGCGCCAGGTAGTTCCAGCAACCTCTCACGCAGGAGAGACTGAAGCAGCCCCGAGCAGCTCGGGCAAAGGGTTTTTAAGGGGTCTTGGGGGGGGTCGCTTAGCTGAGGAGTTTCCCATGACCTTTACAGTCATTGGTCGGCAAGAGCTCGCGTGGATTGGCTCTTAGTGATCATTCCAGTCCACCTGCTTAACCGCAGGCTGTTCATTCTGGATGACAATTATTGATGGAATTCCCCTTTGTGTAAACTTGCTTTTCCAGAACTGAAGGGCTTGAGGTCCTAAGGGGTGGGGAAATATCTGCAAAAAGCTCAAGGCTGCATATAGTTTTAAGCAATGGCTAGCAATGGATATGCTTGGATGGCTATAAACAATGGATGCCTGAATGACTATAAGCAATGGCTATACTGTAGGCCTGAACCAGCCTGCTTTGTGAATTTTAGGGCGAAGGTCTCAGGTTCCCACATTCCCCCCTTTTCTATAGGCACACTCCAATCATGGAGTGTTGGTCATAGTTTTTGTGGTCCAGGTCTTGGAAGTTTATTGGAGTCAGTTTCTCAGCAGGGGTGTTCCTCCAGGGTAATTCCAGTAGTGGGGGATGTCTCTCCAGAATTCCAAAGACCTTGAGAGACCCATCCCAGCATAGCTGCTCTAATCCTGCCTCATTTTCCCATAAACCTATTTGAGGACTCAAACTACTCTGGGAATAAAGGGCAATGATTCGCTCTGACTGCTTCCTGCTGAGTAGGGACGATGAGAGGGGAGAGCAGTCTGATATCCTCATCTATCATCTGTGATATCCTCATCTATGGGATGGTCTAGGTCTTTGACAGTTGGCTTTGTTACTTTGAGGTCCGTCTAAAAGAGACAAAACAGATAACTTAAGTCTAAAAGATAAACCATTGTAACTGGGAAGGCACATAGGATAAACCAAATAAGCTCATCATGTTGTAAGGTGTAAGAGCCAGAAGCTAATCTATATACTAGAGACCCCATTTTTTTTTTTCTGGCAGCTGTGAGTCTCCAAGGTCACATTCTAAAGGAGTGTAAAAGAACATGTGCCTTTACATGGAAAATTCTACAGATCCCTGAACATTATCTCAGGCCCCTTCCTCTGATTTAATGAAAAGCCAGCTTTGGCTTGCTAATAGAATCATTACCTAACACCTAGAGTTTTGCTGTTTTCTGATATAACTCCTTAAGTTTGTCATTGCCACCATGTGGATGACTTTATAACAATGCTAAAATATTTTATTCTATTAAGCCTAAACCTAGAATATTCGGGCATTCAGGCATGTAAACAAAGGAATGCCTAAAAAAATTACTATTATGTATGTAAGGAATCTCAGTAGTTACTTTGTGAGTAACTAATGAACCTGTCATTTTCCTAATCTTAAACATTTTAGTAAAATCAAAAGTTGACAAAGCCTAGGAAGGAAGTTGAGCACTAGAATTTTGTGCTCCCTTGTCCATTAACATAGAAACAAAGAGGCTTCCCATTTGCATGTTAAACCCAAGGTTCTCATGAGATGCTCAACCTGGCATTTTTGGGCTTTCTTTTTCTGGATATCAGTAGTAAACTCCTTTTCCTGTCAGAGGGAAGCTAAGAGCTTTAGGCCATTTCATTGGTCCCCAGCAGAGGGCTTGACCCCTGGGCCCTGGGGTTCAGGGGGCAATCTTCCTCTAGTGGAGATTCCCATGGTTGGGACATAGGCCACATGAAAGCTTCCTGTGCTTACAACCATCTCAAAGCACCCAGTCTGGTCATATTTGTAGCATCTTTCCATCTTTCCCCTGTTGAAAGGGGTCCTTGGTTGGTCTGCTTAGGCGTGCCTGGTGGTATTCCTTAGGCAAATGTCAAGTGTTGATTTGTTTGTTTCCTGGTTTTTTATTAAGTCTTAGGTCACCTGTCCTATTTTAAAGTCCTTAAAATGGTCTAAAAATACGTTTAAAGGGGTTGTCTGCCTCTGTCCCATTTCATCCATCAGTGGGGCCACAGAACAAAAAGAAAGACCAAACAGAAACAAAGGATTCTACCTCCAAGACAGAAACGAAAGCTTCCTGATGGTGGACTATTTAATCACAGTGTTCCAACCTCTCCCTTACAGATAAGGATGCTATCCTCCAGAGGGGCCTATTTCCCCCTAACAGATGAGGACCCTGTTGTCCTCCACATGGGAGTTTGGCTGATGTGGAAGCTAGGTGAAACTCCTGTTTCTCCTTAGTCTTGAGGGGATTGGAAGGCAAAGCTTTTCCTGAGCTACTAGCTGGTACTTTTGGTACTGTAGGGCTATTTAGCCCCAGGGAGAAGTTGGTCACGCTACCCAGCCCCTTACCCAACCAAGAAACCATACCCATACCGGCGCAGGGACGCGGCATATGCTGAGTTGGGAATATGGCTGCCCTTCATGTTCTGGCTACCCTGCCTTGCTGATTGGATAATTGTACTCTGCCCCTACCTTGCTGATTGGATAACTGCACTCCACCCCTTCCTTTCTTACTACCCTGTGCTTCCGCCATAAATCAGTTCCTGCTCAGACAGAACTCCCGGGTGCGCGCGTGAGTGTGTGTGTGTGTGTGTGTGTGTGTGTGTGTGTGTGTGTGTTCTCCACCTGGTGACCTTACCTCTCCCGATCAGTCTTGTGGGGTAGGGTTTCCCTTTACTGCTGCAGGACGGCAGTCGAGGGGAGAGCTGGAAAGCCCCACAGGTACAGCTCTATAGTCTCTTAACTTTCTGTCATTTGTTTGTCTAGTTGGATGGTATTATAACTTAAAAATCTTCCTGGGGCCATCTCTTGTCTAAGATGTATACAGGGCATGTCTGAGAATATACTACAAGTTGACTCTCTTTCAGGTTGGTAGGACTAAGCGTTTGCATTTTCTGGATAGTCCCTGGAAACAGGAAGGGAAAATCTCTTTTTGCTTCAGTTTAGTGGACCTGGACTTGAGGAAAGGATGCATGGCTGAGCAGAGTTCTGCCAATCACTATATACGCAGTGTTGTCAGCAAAGACTGAAAAATGCTGACCAGGTGATCTAGGTAAAGAAGGAAGGCAGAGGGCTGAATTCTTACTAGATTCCCCCAACTTACCCACCTGCCCAGGGAATGGTCCCCCCCCCATAGGCAAGGTCTTCTGCATTATACAATCTCTTGCAGGTTTGCCTTAACTATCAATTCTTCAGAGATGTGCCCAAATTTCAGCCTGCAACTGTGAAGTCGACCCCTATATGTTTAATTATTACTAACTCAGGTGTGATCGTTACTATTTAATTTCATTTAATATGTAATAATTTACATATAATTACCCTTATTTGGACAGGACTCATGTACTGCAAAGATCCAGGTGGAGCCTGTACAACTAGGCCAAACATGTCAATGTCAACAAAAGGTGCATGGCATAGGAGGTAGATCCTTAGTGGAAGGAGGTGATCACAGGGGGTGGGTCTTGATTAGTGTCACTCTACCTCCTGGAGAGGTCTGCTTTTGGAGCAATGGTCTGGCAACTCTGTCTCTGGGTTGAATTGGTCACCGTTCTAGATTTTGGCACCATATGAGTTTCTCCCAACTCAGTTTCACCTTTCTGTATTTTATGTCCCTGGACTAAGAATTTCTTCCACCACCAAGTCAAGGCAAGCCCTGCTTAGGAGTTGAGTTACAACCCCACAAGTGAGATTTCTTGTCATGAGCCAGCAGAAACCCATTCCAGCAAAGTCATGCCAGAAACTTCTGGTTTGGGAAGATATCCATTTCACAAGGAACAGTTTGTGGGTTGTATCTTCAAACTATGTTTGCTTTATTTCTATCTTGGTGGCAGTGTGGGCTTAATGGCACCCATGATCAACAGGGAAATTTGGGGTTTTGCAAGTACTGAGGACTGACCTATATTTGACCACATTATACAGACTGAAGGCTAATAACTAGGGGACAGGAGAGAGAGAGTGCTCACAGCTAGCTTTCTAGCAGCTCTGGTTGGTGATGAATCTGTGGTGACCTCTTCTGCCATAGCCTAGTTCTTCCTGGCCCCATTCACAACTCAGCAGATTCTGTCCAACTCCTGGGTTTCTTTGTCTTTCTTTTGTTAACCACAGCAAGGCCAAAGACTTATGCTGTTTTATTTTATACTACAGCCAATGTATATAAAATAGTTACAACCTTGTGAAACAGAAATCCATGAAAATTCAGAGAGGTAGATGTTAAGGACTGACAAGTAGGAGGCTGTGTATTATGAATAGGACATGGTTACAGGAAGCTTTGTACAGGCTTCAGATTTAGTTCTCTTGAAGATTCACTGGTTCCGGAAAAGTGGTTTGAGAAACCTCTGAAAAATTTGACTACAAAAAGACTTTCTGGGGTCCGAAGGGATTTGTTCTTGAAGACACTCAAGTCAGCAGGGGATTGTGTTGAGCATTCTGCAGACAGAGCTGCTTCAAGTTTGCAGCTGCCTGGGAAACCTCACGCGGTTGATCCTGGCCTCCAGCCGGAGCTGCTGGACTGACTACCTTCTTCGGCGGCGACGCTGGAGGAATCCGACTTAGCGCCTTGGAGAGCAGGCCGATGTCTCAACTCCTGGGTTTCTTAAGGCAACCACTGCGTTTGGCTTTGGCCACTCGCGGTTGGCTTTGGCTCCCGCCAGCTCAGGCTGAGTCCAGCGCTCCTGGCGGCTGCAAGGCGACTCTCCCCCCTCAACACTGATGTGGAAACCCAGCTGGTTTCTGGATAGTTCCAGCGTCTGCCATTCCCTGTTCTCCAGGTACGTGGAGCCGACCCGTGCAGCGGGTCGCGGCGCCTGGCGGGTCTTCGGTTCGCCCGCTGTCCGCATCGCGGCCGGCGGATCCGGCGTCCACGCAGTCACCTTCGCATCGAGGATCTTCTCAGACACCGCGGCCCACGCGGCCCCAGCAGCGCATTTCCGCGCCGCCGAGCTCCTCGCGGTCGCATCACCGTTACTGGCTCGCGGTGCCGGAGCGCCAGGACCGCTTAGCCCGGCTCTGCTTCCGAGTCCTTCCCGGGCGCAGAGCGCCGCGCCACGGCTGCTCCTCCGCCTGGGCCCGCAGTCCTGTTCGTGAAGGCGTTTTCCAGTTAATCACTGGTCCCGACTGGGGCGCAGGGGCAGTTGGTAGTCTTACTAGATTTGCATTTAGGCTCCAGTGAGATCTGTCAGTCTTCCTCATCCCCACCCCCCGCAAACAGTCCCACCCCGGCCTGGGCCGGTTCCGATGCGATGGTGAATGAAGTCCAAGCCAGAAGCCGAAGCAATTTATAACGCCGATGGTCACTTCAGAATCAGCGTTGCCCTCCAGTGATTTAATTGTAGAAGTCAAGGTTCTACCATAGACGGGTCGTGCCCAACCACACTACGGAAACCTCTAAAGTCCAGCGAACCCGGGATTCGTGTCCTTTCACAGCTTGGTGTTTGGGATCCTACAATCCACGCCTGTGATTAACGTTACTCCCTGGCCAGTTTCGATTTGCTAACTGAAGCCCCGCTTTAAATCCGTGGCTGAGGTTGCAAAAGCTGGCGGTGGCTAATACCTTTTTTGTGTGTGGTTTGTACTTTTGCTATTGAATTGGGGACGGACTCTTGCCGTTTTGGGACAAGCTTTTGGGGATCTGGGCAGTAACTGGCAGTCCTGGTAGTGTCTGCAGATTGCTTAATTTTAAAATTAAGGCCAGGGTACTCTCTGCAATTTACAATTGTTTACCTACCATTGTAGCAATCCCCGCTACAGAGGTGGACGGGGTTTATTATTATTCATGGAGGCGGGCTAATTTAAGCGTGGTTTGGGTTTGTCTTCCTTCTCTATTTTTCTCCCATTTTTTTCCATGTAAAAGACATGCTGTGCTTCATTAGTTTGCAAACCTGAAACTTCAGAGTAGCCAGCTCCGCCCATTGCTTGAAAAAGTATAAAAGCCCATGCAGAGAGTGCAGATGGCTCCGCCTCATCCAGCAGCCAGCATACCTGGGTCCTGGGGTGTGGGGCAGATTCGTCCCTGGAGACAACTTTCTGTTCGGGTGAAGCTGGTTTGGGATTCAGTCTGGTAATACTTCCTGGAAACACCGTGCCCAGCGGATTCTCCCATGTTATTCTATCCTAGGAGAATTCTTCTTCGGCAGTTATGATTTCCAATGGGAGCTGCTTCAGGGGCTTCCAGGTGGCATCGCGGGGTCCACATGACAAACCGACCTTAAACTCTAGGAAACCTGGCCCCTGCCTTCTTTGCAGCTGCCCTTGGTCAGAGACACCCCTCACCTCCACCCCCCCCACACACACATAAACCCCCCTGGACAAACTGCAAAATGCAGAAACCTCAGACAGCTTACAAAATAAAAATTCATCGAGTTATTTCTTTGGTGTCCCTTTTCCATTTCGTTTCTTTCTAATTATCTGGAAAGCACAGTCGGGTGTTGTGGCCCACCCTGCTATCCCCAGGATCAGGGAAGCATAGAGAGGGTTGCTGAGAGTTCCAGGCAGCCTTGACCACACTACCAATTCCAGCACAGCAGGAGCATTAGCACTAACATAATCTATGTGCAGACTCCCTTATGCTGTGGAAGGGCAGCTTCAGGTGGTGGCAGTGGGGTGTCTAGAGGTCAAAGGAAGAGCATGTGGGCATTGTATGGTTCCTCTCTGCAGCTCTGCATAACAGAAGCACTCTGCAGAGTGGTGGGATCACTTCTAAAATAATGTAAATGCTCAAGGTGGATACATCATTTTGAAAAAGTATGTTGAGAGTGGAAACTGTCCAGGCATAGCTATGCTGTACTAAATGTCAAGGAAAGACCAATTGCTGAGGGGACCAAGTCCCTTAATATCACGAGGATGACATTTCACCATAGTGCAAGCTCAGAATTTGAAATCAATTTTCAAACCCCACCTTTGTTTTTATTTATCCACTTTCATAATTCTCATGAATAAGAGTACTTGTTCCTACTCATGTGGGAGCATCTGCACACCTAGCCAGTTCCCCTTTCTGCTTTATTTATTGTCAGCTTGACCTGAACACAATCTCAATTTAACCATTTTGGGTTCTTACCCAGTCCTGGTTTAAGGATCTCTTCAAACACCCAAGTTAAGACAAACCATGTTTGAGGTTCAGGCGCCTGTCCCACTGGTGAGATGTCTTGTCTAGATTAATCATATGCCAGGCTTGGTGGGCACTGCAGATTTCATTTTCACAACTAACGGCTCTCTGGTTTGGTCTGTGAGCTTTCTAGGCATGGAAAGTTATGGGTTTTTTTTTTTTTTTCTTGTTTCTACCTAAGTGCCAGCGCTAGTTTGCCAGCAGCAAGGATAAACGTGAAGAAATCACCACTGGTTTTTGGGATGAAGGGTGTTTCAGGTGCTAGAGACCAATCCACACATGACCAGACTACTTAGACTGGAGAGAACTGACTGGGAAAGAGGAGAGAGGGAAAGTGTTGACAGCCAGCTCCTGGCAGTACTGACTTACAGCGTGCAGGGCTGTTTGGATGTCCTCTGTAATTACTCCTGTCTCTTCATTGCTCCAATCTCGCCACAGCCTTTAACTGTCCCATTTTTGGGTTTCTCAAAGCATCAGCAGGGTTTATCTTTGACCACCCACCCAGAGCAGGTTCAGGCTGAGTTTAGCGCCCCTAGCGGCTGGACGCGCTGCTCTCCAGCCAGATGCGGATAAAGGAACACAGTCAGTGGTTTCTGGCTAATTCTACCATCTGTCAGCGTGTCCATTTTAGCTAGACCGGCAGAGCCAGACCTTTCCACGGAGACGAGGGTGTCCCTTTCTCCGCTAGTGCCTCCGTCGACCGATCGCGGTCCTCCCGTTGACCAACAGCCAGCAGAGCGCAAAGCGCAGCAGTTACAGTGTCACCCGTGTCACCTGAGTCACCCGCGCGTGCCCTGCTCACGGCCACGGGTTGTGGAAGACTATACGGTGTAAGGTGATGCTGAAGTTTAAGCAGCTCCATTCGCAACGCCATGTCCTGGCATTGATCTCCTCTGCGTCGCCACGCAGCTACTGGTCCCCTGATATCCTGTTCCTCAGGAGAGTATGAATACTCAATCGGCGGGGGCAGGGAAGGGGGAAAGAGTGCAAAAGGTCCTCGCCCTGGGACCTCTTGCTGGGAAGGAAGATTCCGCAATGCAGCCGAATTTCTGGTCTGTGCGTGTAAAGCAGGCTCGGGATTCAGCCCTGGTGACTGACATCTGATGTCCAGTCTCCTACAGACCTCGGATGATCATGGGTCATGGCCTCTCCCTCTCTGCCCTGTCCTAGAAGAGTTCTCTAACAGCTGTGGTTTCCAGGGTAGCAAGGGGGACTGATTCCCGGTCTTGCTGGTGACTCCGCGCGGTTCATGTGGAAAACAGATATTTCTAGAGTTTCAAAGGAAGTAGATTGGAGCAAGTTATGTCCTTCCTTCCTGAAAGCAAAAAATCAGAAGCTTCCCTGCCAGAAAAAGACCCACTTATGCTATAGCAGTTTCTCAGGGTCATACCGCCCCACTCTGGCAATAAAGTGTAAGACCTGGAGACCGCTGACAATCAAGACCTTGAGGGGTGTTGCCCTCCATAGGACGCCCACAATTGATGGAGGACACGTCTGTTTGTTTGTTTGTTTTTTCAGGACTCCTGGATCAGATTCCTTCCTCCCTGTTCTCCATGCCACCTTCCTGCTACCCGTCCATCTTTGGTTTCGAAGCCAGGACTCGTCGACAGCAGCGAGCACGGTTTGCAGTTTTTCTCTCCCGCGTTTACACTGCCAAGATGGTGTGTTGAACCTCTTTATTCAGCAGCGCATTACCCGTGAAACTGACTGTTTACCAAATAAAAATGCACTGAGAACATACTTCGGTGGTCCTTGTTAATTTTAATTAATTTTTTTTCCTAAAAGTGAAAGCTGTGTATTTGGCCCACCCCTCTATTCCTAGCACTAGTGAAACAGAGGATGAAGGGTCCCTGCAAGTTTGAGCATAGCCTGGACTAAATCACTAAAAGCAAGTCTCCTGAAGCAGTAACTGTAAAACAGGGAACATGCAAACTGTTACATCGTGGAAGGGCTGTTTTGAGCGAGGTGGTGGTGGTTGAGTGTGTAGGTTAGTGGAAGAACATGTGGACATTGACTGACTGCTCTGTGCAGCTCCAATAACAGAAACAGAAAAACAAGCTAGTTAGAAGCATATACACCTTAAAGATATAGTTAACTGGGTAAGTTTTCATGACAAAGGATGTTAAGACCCACCCCTTGTGACTGCCACCTCCTAAAGTAGAAGTTGTCCAGACCTGGCTAAGCTATACTAACTATGGGTGATATACCAGTCACTGATGGGAAAGACATTCTTAATATCAGGGGTAATGGTACTTCACTATGGCTTGCTAAAGGGTTTTAAACACAGTTTTGAATGCATTTTTTGTGGTTAAACATTCCAAATCAGAGTGCTTACAGGTTGTTCTTATTAATCTGGATTATTCTGGGTCATTTTTTTATTAGTCTGACAGTCAATAGAACCTCAAAACACAATCTCAATTTCACACTTTCATGTTCTCACCCAGTTCAGGCTTAAGGATTGTTCTCACAACCAAATCCTGGTAAATCAGGCTTGGGAGCTGAGAAATGCTCCTCTATCATGGTGAGATTTCTTGTCCTGACTTAGCCTTGGGCAGGGTGGGGGGAGAACTGCTGGTTACAACAGATTTCACACTCTCACAACTACTGGTTCTCTGGTTTTGTCTGGGAGTTTTCTAAGCATGGAAAATTATATTTTCTGTTTCTGCCTTAGTGGAAGCTCTGATTGGCTAGAACAAGGATAAACATGGGAAGCTCACCACTGATTTTTTTTTGGGGGGGTGTTGGGGTTGCAGGAACCAACCTGCACTCCACGGCACTGCTTAGATCAGAGGGTACTGGCTGGGGAGAGGAGTGCCTGAGGGTGCTGACAGCACTAAATATTTGGATGTTCTCTGTTGCTACTTGTGCTTCTTTACTTGTGCGCTTCTTCATTGTTCCAGCCTTGCCATAGCAGATACTGCCCAGCTGCTTGGTTTCTGTCATGGTTTGAAATGTGAACTGTCCCCCAAAGACTGGTGCATTTGAATCTTTAGTTGTTTGAGACTTTAGGAGGTGGCAGTCACAAGGGGTGGGTCTTAAGGTTGGTTAGCTCAACCTGCTTTGAGTGAGTGAGCCTGCTCTTGAGTTTGCTGTAGCTCTTGGCCTCCATGATGTCTGTCATGACTTAGGCCACCTCCAGCTTCTGCCAGCCAGCCATGCCTTTTCCCCTTGAACTGCATCTCCCCTCTGGAACTGTAAGCCAAATAAATCTCCCCTTTCTCCTGTTAAGTTGGTTGAGTCTCAGTGATGTATCACAGCAACAGAGAAGAATAACTGGTAAAGAAATTGGTACCAAAAAGTGAGATACTGCTATGAGATTTAGAGCATTTGGTACCAGAATATGAAGCATTTCAAAGTACAGAGAAGTGGGTCATTACGTGTGAGATTGTTAATATGATACCAAAAAGTGAAGTTGTTGTTTGTGAAGGTAGAAGTTGTTACCCAAAAGTAGAAAAGTATGGCCACTCTGTCACTACTTGCTGTGATATGGCTTTAAAGTCTTTGGAATTGTTTGTTGGGAGAAATATGGAGAACTTTAGGACTTTGCACTGGGAAAGCCTTTGCATTGTGGAGACAAGTCCAAAAGAGTCATTTTAGTGAGAACTTGGAAGAGAGCAATGGAAACTTTAGGAGGTGAGGCCTTGTTGGAGGAAGGCAGTCACAAGGGGTGGGTCTTGAAGTAGGTTAGCCCCACCCTGCTTGAGTGAGTGAGTCTGCTCTTGCAGTTTTGTAGCTGTGAGAGACTAAGGCAAGTGAAAGCCCAGACTGTGATAGTCTAGAGGAGAGCAGAGACCACGTTGGGAAAGGTACCAGGGACAAATGGAGTTTTACAGCTTGGACCCTCCTTGATGGACAACTAGGCTGCCTCTAGCTCCTGCCAACCATCCAGGGCTTTTCTTCAGTAATGGACTGGATCTGCCCTCTGAAACTGTAAACTGAATAAATCTCTATTTCTCCCCTTAAGTGGTTTGAGCCTCAGTGGTGTCTCGCAGCAACAGAGAAGAGTAACTAGTAGAGTTTCTCAAAGCATCTGCTCTGTTTGGCCTTAACCACAGGCACCCCTAGTGGAGGGCACTCGCAGCTCGGTCACTCTAGCCGCTGACAGAGGAACCCAGCGCCTGATTTCTAACTAGCTCTACCTTCTGCCCACACACTCTGCTAGTAGCAGCACCGCTAGGAATGGCCATGACGGGTCGCTGCCCGCCAGCAACCCGAGACTTCAGCGGGTGACCAGTGCGGAGCCTCGCTCGTGGCCCCCTGCGCTCCAGGCTCTGCTACACCGTTTTCCCGAGGCAACGCGACTCTCCGCGCCTATGCGCGACTGCCTGTCTCCTTGGGGTCTCAGCCACGTTGTTTTCAGGCAGCCGAGCTCCTCTGGGTCACTGCTCAGCTACTAGTTCCAAGGGACGTTTGTGGCCCGCAGCCTGCGGGTGGTGACGCAGATTTGCGGATCTTACCTGCAGCTCCCGCGGTGCAGCGCAACCCCAGTGTGTCCTCCCGGCCCTGAAGCAGCGCAATCCTGATCTTCTCAGACGTCCTTCACAGAAGTCTCCCTCCCGGTACCAAGACTGGTCCTCTGCCAGGTGGACATGGCAACCTCACTATAGCACTTTTCCTGTTTTTAATTCTAAGATTTGCATTCAGGGGTGCATATGGCCAGCGTGTCCACCGCATCCAAGCATGTTGTCAACTGGAATGAATGAAGTCCAAGCCAGAAGCCAAACTGGTTTTAACTTATACCATGGATTCATTTTC
Source organism: Typhlomys cinereus (assembly GCA_023101885.1). Taxonomy (NCBI): domain Eukaryota; kingdom Metazoa; phylum Chordata; class Mammalia; order Rodentia; family Platacanthomyidae; genus Typhlomys; species Typhlomys cinereus. The sequence continues at coordinate 56,036 of JALPQD010000189.1, forward strand.
AGCGCTGCCTGCTTGTGACTGAAGTCATAGCTCACCTATGTCCTGGTGGCTCCCAACCACATCAAGGAAAACATTAAGGTTCAGTGAACCTGGGATTAACGTCTTTTTGACATAACACGGTGTTTGCATTCTACCACCAATGCCGATTTCTTGATAACCATTTGTTAATTGGTTGGCAAATATGGTTTGTTAAGAGGGAGGCCAGTTATCAGTTCCCAGGTGGTTGGAAGATATGGAATATGACTGTTGTCTTTCTTTTCCAGCTGACTTATGGGCAGACTTGTCATTTCTCCTGCAGCCTTGCAAGATCTGAATAGGAATTTCCAGTTTCTGTGTTGCCTGCCAGATGCTTTTTTTTTTTTAAGCTAACTCCAGGATGCTCACTGCTATTTTCATTTGAGAACCAGCCCCAACAGCAATAGCCTCTTGAGCAGAGGACAGAGTAGGATAATCTGCCATTGGTAAGGAACTGTCCTCATCAATCCCTTTATTATTCTGACTAAATGTGTCCTTTCAATTTTGTATACACTAAAGTTTTGGTGTTGCTAGTTAACCTACCAATTTATTTTGGAGATTGTAAATACTAGGTATTAAAGTGCAGAACTCAGCAAACTGCTTGGGAGAAGATAAATACTCTGCATGGGGAGAGGGCACAAAGCTCTGCACCACCCAGAAGTGTTGTCCTCCTTGGACATCAGCATTCCTCCTGATGTCCAAACCTATCCAGGCATGGACCTAATTTCTGGTCGTTGCATCTGAAGCAGGCTTAGGATTCAGCAGGGGTTTTGACACACCAGATGCCCACTCTCCTGCAGGCCCCAAGCCCTGAGAAGACTAAGGGCCACAGCCCCTCCTTGCTACCCTGTTCTAGAGAGTTCTTCTTCGATAGCTATGATTTCCAAACACACTCCTGCTGTTGACTTCCTGGATTTCACATGGCAAACACCTGTGAGATTCACAAGGACATGGATTGAAAATAGCTGTGCCCTCTGCTGCTTTTGTTCCTACAACTCAGAAAGTAGAGGCTTCCCCCCCTGAAGGAAGGCACCCAATTTTGCTGTAGTAGCTTCTCAGGGGCATATTCCCATGCTGGAGACTAAAAACAGGATTCAGAGATTATTAACAACTTGATTTAAGAGAGTGTCCCCCCCTTCATGGAAAGCCCCCAGCTGCTAGAGGAGATGCCAGATTTTCTGAGCATCCTAGATCTGATTCCTTCCTCCTTTCCCCCCAGCTACATATATCTGATGCCCCTGCTTCTTGGCAACCAGAAGTCTTTGTCAAGAGAAGACCCAATTTAGCTCTCATATGCTCTGCAAATATGATCCCTTAAATCTTCTCATTATTTATGTAAGTCGCTGCTTACAAAATAAAATGCACTGAGATCTGACTTCATTCTACTATGTTGTTTGTGTTAGGGGTTCTCTGGAACAACAGATTCTCTAGAATGTAACACATAAACTTTATTAAAGAAATTCACAATAAAAATAGTGTCCTTCAAAGTAGCAGCCCATAGCTGCCTCATTCTTGGCAGAATGTCTCACAAAGCTAAAGAATCCCAAAAAGGTCTGGGGCCTCTATGTCTGTGGAGGGTCAAAGACACTAGGCTCCAATGTCTGTGAAGAACAGTTGGATTCCTACTTCATCGATGAACAGTGATACCCTCTTACCCTGGCTGAAGGCCAAGGAAGAGACCATCATGCCAGAAAGTCTAGATGCCAAGACTGCCCCTGGAGATGGTATTTGCAATCCAAACTGGGAGAATCCATGTCAGAAGCAAAGGGGGCCGTGTCCTTCCTACCCCAAACAGCACTCTTATGAGAAATCACAGTGATGGACCATCTGAGTGCACTCCCACCAATGATCGCCTCTGCCCCGAAAGAGACACCTTTGGCATATGGGGCCTGACTGGACCCCAGGTTTGGAGTATGCATGGTTCACAGATGGGTCATCTAACTGATGGCAATACACTTCTGGAATTCCTCAAAGGAAGACATAAGCAACCTTACTATTAAAGGAATAGAAGGATGCTATTATAGAAGTTATTCTTTTAATAATTATGTTGCTTAAGTGTTTTCTTCAGTGCACCTCAGTGTTCCATCGCCAGAACCAGCTATAGCTTATGGGCTTTGAATATTCAAGTCAAGGCCCCCTTTGAGATGTGGTTTAAGCTTGGATAGTAGAGACTACATGAGCTGCATACATCTTCCCAAGTTATAACCTGCTGCCATTCCTGGTGCCTATGTCGACCTGCCTGACTGAGAGTATCAACCTGGAGAGGACAACAGCCAAAGCTCACGCTGGGACTTATGGGGTGCTGAGGATTCCTATAGTTAATTGTAAAATATGTTCCTTGCTAAAATCAATAGGAAAACATTCTGCCTCTGTATTTTAAAAGAAAGCAGTCTCTGTTAAAATGTGGGCTCAGCCCCATAGCTATCCGGTGAAGCATTATAGATTAGATAAGTTTGGAAATACTGAGAGAATGTTTCTGTTAAGTGCCTTTGCCCTGAAGCAATGGGTTAGATTCTTGAAAAAATGTCCACCCTGAAGGTGACTTTGCTGATTATCTATCTATTATGTATGCAACATTCTTTACCCCAAAATTTTCTGTATAAAAGTTGTCACGAAAGTTTCAATAAACGGGTTCAGGATACACTCGGACGAGAGGGAGCCGTGTGTGTTCTGTTCTCTGCCCGGTCCTGGGGAGTCCTGGTCTCGAGGCTGCGACTCTGGTCTGCGGCACTTGTGCCCCCTGCCTGCTGTCTTCCAACCACCCGGAGAGCAGAAGAATGCTGGAGAATGGGTCCCGCTTTTGCCTCAGCATTTTCTCAGCCATGGAGAGTTCCATCCTGGACACGAAGAGCAGTGTTCAGAGGTCACCGACAGTTTTCACTCAGGGGAGTGCCCCCCTCGACGCAAACCCCCCAGTCGCCACAGGAAGTGCTTGGTCTTCTTGGGCATCCTGGGTTGGATTCCTCGCTCCCTGTTCCCTCTGCTCCCTGACTACTTCCCCTGTCTCCATGGAAACCCAAAGCCTTAATGAGAAGAGGGAGGAGTTCAGCTCCAGCACATTCTGCCAGGATGGTTCCTTCTGCCTTTTCATTCATTCATTCATTCGTTCGTTCGTTCGTTCGTTCATTCATTCGTTCATTTTATCTATGAAGGGGCTACTTGTTAAATAAAATGCCCTGGCATCTGACTTTTGTCGTCTTTTTCCGTTTTCATTGTGTAACACAAAAATATTTGAGGGACGCAGTTGGGTTGTGGCTCAACCGTGTGTGCCAGGCACTGTGGAGATCAAGTGTAGCTGTGTACAGGTGGTGGTAGTGGTGGTATGTGTGTGGGGTGTGAGAAGGATTCTGCGAATTCAAGCACTCTCTTGCAGCTGTGGGTGTGGTGGCATGGTCGTGCCCCTGGATCTGTGTCATCATGCGTGGGGGTGGGCCTGCCAGCGAAGAAATCATTGGGGGGCCATGTTAATATTGACTAGCATCTCTGGACAGCTCCCCAATAACAGAAACACGTGTGGCTCTTCGAATTCCTCTTGGACTTTAGTAGTTGTTGCGCTGTCTGCCGGTTTCTAAGGAGGCCGCATTGTGTGCTCCAGGTCTCCTCTTCGGTGGTGAAGTCCCTGTCTCCAGCGACAGTTTTACTGGGGCGACCTGGACTCCTGGATCTTCGCTTCCTCTTCCCGGAGAGAACAGGGTGCAGCGGGGCCGCGAGTCTCTAGGGATTCCCCCAGTACCTGAACAACGTGGTTTTCGCTTAGACAATCTCCTCCCGGTCGCCTCCAGGCTACTAGCCTGGAGGGTACTGTGGTCTCTGGGTGGCATGGTTGAACCCTCTTTCAGTCCCTTCCGCCCCGTGATGGTTCCAGCTAAGTACCTTGCGACCACCTCTTAGTGTCTTTCTCCGAATTAGCACTGTGGATGTTGCCTTCTCTGGCTCCCTGCTCCCGACCCCAGACTCCCTGCGGATTTTCCGTGTGCTCAAAGTCAGCCATGGACCGGCATCGTCGCCAGCCTGAATTGGTCACCCTGGCGGAGCCTGGCTAGCGGTCCACGCGTCCACGCGGCTGCCATGGTCTTTTTCGGGTCTCAGCGGCGCCATTTCCGCGCATCCCAGCGCCTAGGAGTCCCGACTGTGCTTCCTTCCGCAGCGGGAGGATTCTGTCAGGCAGCGCTGTGGACTCGCTAAGAGCGTTTTCCACTCTTGTGGCTGCCATGGTGTGTCAGCGGCCTCTGATTTGCATGGCTTCCTCTTTTTAGAGTCCTTAGTATTCGGACGTGCTTTCAATTTCGTGCACACTATTGTTTTCGACTTTTCTGGTTGGGTTAAAAAAATTTTTTGCAAGTCTGTAAGCGCTGGGTGTCAGAGGGCTGAGCTCCACCCCCTACTGGAAGAGCCTATGCAGCTCATGCTGGGAGCGAGCATGAGGCCCTGAGTTGTCCAAAAAGTGCCAGGGAGCTGCAGAGTCCTGTGCACCAGCATTGTGCCCCTGCCTCTCCTGGGCACTCAGTTCACTAGTCAGCCCCCCTCACTGCAGGTGGTTCATTCTCCTGCAGGTCAGGCCCCAGCAACTGCAAGACTCCAAAGAAAATCCACAATGAGGTTCCCAACTTTATCCTCCTTCCTGAGAAACCTTTGGTGCCATCACGGAGACAAACACCAGGAGCACTTCATGTGCCCTGAATAGAAACCGACAGACACACAGCAACAACCATGAAAGTCGAAGAGGAAATCTGAAAAACACATGGTGTTTCTGTTACCAGGGAATTGTCCAGGGGAGTCAACACTCACATGGGCCTCCACTGATCTACTCACACAGATACAGGCACAACCATGCCATCTAAAGCTGCACCCACAGGTGCAAGAGAGTGCTTGAATTTTCAGACACCACCACTGCACAACCACACTGTGTCTACCTGGTGCCTGGACCACATTTAGCTTTGCCTCTCGAATATATTTCTTTGTACAAAATGCCAAGGGAAAAGACGACTGAAGTCGGAACTCAGGGCTGGTGGGTTCTCTTGGACTTTAAAAGTTGCTGCTGTGCTTCTGTCAGTGTCTGATTAGGGCACATTATGTGTCCTCTGCAGCTCTCTGCCACTTCTTGGTTACTCCATTCCTTCCTGGCTCTGTGCAAACTGTCTAGCCCCAGGCGTCTTTGAAGCCTTGTTAGCAAATGGCTTTAGGCACAGAGTGGCGAGCCGGGCAGTTGCCCCAGAAAAGGTTGGAGTGAACCCAATCCTTTTCCTTTCTTCTAATGGATAGAAGCATGGGATGGACGTTTGGTGGTGGCGACCGTATTTGTCCTGGGTGGCAGCAGCGCTTAGTTCAGTCCTTGGCCAGTCGCGGCGCCCATGAGCGGTTCTTCCCGTTAGACAGCTCCTGGCACCATGCAGCCGTCGCCTCCATCGTCAGTCTAGCTCTGGAGTGCGGCTCTCTCGAGTTCTTGCGTCCCCTTCTATGAGAGAACGCGGTCCCCAAAGGTGCTGTACTGCAGCTGCTCCTTGGGGGCTCCCGCTGCGCCATTAACAGCATGGCCTCCGCTCAGCCAGCCTCCTCCCCGTCGCCCCTGGGCTCCCCGCTGGGAGGGGATCGTAATTGCTAGATGGCACGGTTGACCCCTCCCCCCATGATTCTAGTTGATCCGGGTGCATCGCACCCTGGATCGTTCTGGCGGGGGCGTCCCAATGTCTTTCTCCGACGCAGCACGGTGGGTTTTGCCCTGGTCCGCTCCGGGCGCTCGGCGCGTCTTCGGTCTTCTGCCGACAGCCCGGCTCTCCACCTGGGCGTCCACGCGGCGGCCACGGTCTCCTCCGGGACATTTCCGCGCATTCGAGCTCCTCGCGGTCGCCCCACCGCTCCTGACCGCGACGGGACGATTCTCTCCGGCAGCGGCTTCCAGTCTCGCGCTCCCGCGAGCCTACGATTTGCACGGCTTCCTCTTTTCAAGCCCCTTAGTATTCCGACATCCTTTTGCTCCCGTGCGCTTCAGCTCGCCGCGTTTCGGGTTAGTTTTCCGATTTCTTTCAGAGAAGGAAGCGTGAGAAGCTCTAGCACTGAGCTGCGCCCCCTGCTAGAGGAGAATCTAAGTAGCCAGCATGGGGAGCGCGCTCCAGGCCCGGGTCGCCCAGCAGCCCAGAGTCAGGAATGTTGTCCCTGGCGTCCCAGGCCATCCAGCCGGGAGCCGATTTCTGGTCCGTGCGCGTGAGGCGTGCGTGGGACTCAGCCAGCTTGGTGACCACCGAGGCCCACCCTTCAGTGGCTCCGGGCCCCTCGGACGACCAAGGGCCTTTAGCCTCTGCCTGGCTACTCGGTTCGCACGGCTGCGATTTCCAACAAGGAGAACAGCTTCCCGGTCTTTTCCTTGGCCTCCTGGATTCCCCGTGGCAAATGGATGTTTCCAGGCTCACAAAGGCCGCTGATAGGAGCCAGCTGTGCGCCCTTGCCTGCCCGCCTTCCAACCACCCAGAAAGCAGAGGCTTCCCTGGAAGAAGAGGACCTCTCTTTTGCCTCAACATCTTCTCAGCGAGAATTCCATCCTGGAGATGAAGAACAGGGTTCAGAGATCGCAGGCAGTCTGCACTCAGGGGAGTGTCCCCCTCGACGCAACCCCCAGTCTCCATAGCCGGTGCATGGTCTTCTTGGGCATCGTGGATCCGATTCGTTGTACCGTGTTCACCCTGTTCCATGCTTACTGCCTCTTTTCTCTTTGGAAACTGGAACACTGGATTTGGTAGTGCTGAGCTCAGCTCTCTGTTTGGAAGGATATCAATAACCATCATGGATCAATACCCATTATTATCGCAACGACAAAGCTGTATTTTGGCTGTTGTCACAGTGCAGATTCTGCCTTAGTTCTCCACTCCTAGAGGCGGGTATGCGCGTGTTCCAGCCCAACACTGCTTTGCATATCAAGTTTGTGGTTTCTGGCCAGTTCTATACTTTGCCTGTTCTTTTTTTGTCATTTTCACGGGTCGCCCTGAACCTGAACCTGTGACCTGCTTTGAAAGTGGTTGGACTTCTGGTTTGGACTTCATCACTGAGGTGTCAGTACTGGCCTGGACTTAGGACAGATCGAATCCAACCCAGCTAAATGTAAACATGGTAATACAGGGAAATGTGGGTGCCCAGAAAGTGGAATCCGGCCATTAAGTCCTTGAGTAAGTAATGAGACATCTGGTTAAGCTCACAGACTTCTTGGTCACTTGCACCTGATGGGGTTTGGTCTCATCAAACAGGGAAGCCAAAGTGTCTGGAAGACAGAAGGTAACCATCCTGCAAATGGGAGACTGACCTCCCCTCACCACTGTCTCCTACTCTTAGTCCATCTACTTTTGAATCTACTCTAATAAGACTCTTTTAACAGCCTTTTGTCTCTGGCTACAAGGTGATATCCAATACCCATCAGGATGGAGCCAAGGGCGGTGCAGGAACAGCAAAACTGGAAGAAGAAAAAAAAAAAAAACAGAATTCAGAGCATCAAAGACCCTATGTTAATCACCAGGAACCAGGCCAGCCTAATCTCTCCCCATCCCAAAGCTCAGGGAAATTTTCGGAATAGGGGATGGTAAGATTATAAGAGCCTAAAGATGGGGAGGAGCAAGGATATGCAAGATACTCCACACAAGTTAGGGCCGAAGTAATCATAATAGGACTTTGCATGACCCGCGCAATAACCAACATAGTATTGACTCCTCAAAGTCTAGCATGAATCACAGGCACTAGGATCCTTACAGGCAAGGGATTAACAGCCACAATAGTGTTCCTATACTAAAGGGGAGCACAAAAAAGAGCTCTAGGTAATGCTACTGAGTCCTTACACCTCATCAGAGAGGAGACCCAGAGGAAAGTTTGACATGCACAGTAAAGGATGCTCCAGGAATGGGGGGGGCACTGGGAGAAAGGGAAGAGGGGAAAAGAAGGGGGAAAGGGGGGAGGGGGCAAGGGGATCCAGGGAGGGTTGGAGGGAGGGAGGGAAATGGGATACCTATCAACTTTGTATGTGTGAAAAAGAAAGAAGATCCGTGTTGTGGGGTCCGGGGGCCTGGGTCCACCTTGGTGAAGTCTCAGGCTGCACTATTTGGGGGTCTGAGATTTAGAACCAGGAGGTCACTGTAGAGAAAATTGTGTAGTGAGGCAGTAGATAGGACCTCTACTAAAAGGATATGAAACCGCTAGACCCCAATCTGTTATGCTGCCAGTTTGGATATCCTAAGAAGAAGCTAAATTTTCTATTCTAGGGTGATTGGTTAGGGTTACAAGTGTAGGCGGTAATGAATATGATTGTGTTCTTTGTTCTTTTATGGTTGAATATTGGGCACATCTTGTTTTTCCTGCAGTCCTTGAGATTTGTGCAAAAATTCTCAATCCTGGTGGTGCCCGTGGGATGGATGCTTCATTTTTCAGACAGAAGCCAAGGTTCTTTATGGTTTTTGTTTACCAAACACGGAAGCAAACTGCTGCTTAAGGATTAGGAAGGATTGGGTAGCCTATGATTTGTAAGAATTTGTCTCCTTCGATCCCTTTATTATTCAGGTGTGAGTCGTTTGTTTTTCTGCTTGCTAAAACTTTTCAAGTGGCAGTTAGTTTGCTGATATAACTTGGAATTTGTAATCACTAGGTATCTGTGAAGGGAAAGTGTCCAAGGCCCAGCCTGGTGAAGCCACACCTGTATGTGTCCCAACCCCACTCCCACCCCTGGTATCAGAAGTGAACCAACAAAGGACTGGAATTTTTGATCCAGGTGAGAGAAGCTTTCATGGAGTTCCTTCTGGGTAACATATGAGTTCCAACCCTCTCTGACCCCAGCTCTGGAAAGGAAGGGGGAGACCATGGTCTGTGGTCTCTTCCATGCTAAGCTGTCCCAGGAGAGTTGTCCTTTGACAACTGTGATTTCAAAGAACTCCTTCCCTGTTTTGCTACTCATTTTCAGGTACAGGTGACAAAGGGACTCTGAATATCCAGATGGATAGGGAGCAGAACAAATAAGACCCTCTCACCTGCCTTTCTTCCTGGAATTGAGAAACCAGAGGTATTCCTGAAGGAGGAGCCCCTGCTAAGAAGAGGACAGTCCAATGCAGCAGCAGCTTTCCAGAGTCATCGCACCTCATCCTGGAGACACAGTGATCACTGACAACCTCCAAGTTAGGGAAGTGTGGCCTTGAGTGATGTCCCCAGTTGACAGACAAGCCACCATGCTCTCCAGGCCCTCTGGGATTTCCTTTGCTGTTCCATTTTCTCTGTGCTACCTGCTAGCTCCTACTCTGTGTTAGGCAGCTTGGAGCCTTACACATAAGTGAACACCTTTTATTTTGTGCACTCTACAAAGATGTCCTGTTACATCTTCTTGTTCATGGTTGTGTTATCCACAAAATGGATTGCTTACAAAATAAAAGTGCACTGAGATCTGCCTCCCATGTTTCATTTATATATGTATATATGAAATTTACCTGAAAGGCAAAACTGTATTATCCTTGTGTCCCTAGCACGGGTGAGGAAGGGGGTGGAAGGTTCCTGCAAGTCCAAGCTGGACTGTATCAATAACCTCAGCAGTAGCAGTAAAATAAGGAAAGTTTGAACTCTGTCACCACTGCATGTTTGCTTTGAGGGGTAGTGGTGGTGATGATGTGTGGTGTGTAAATCAGCAGAAGTGATGGACTGGCTTTTCCTTTTGGCTCTGCAATGGCAATAGCATTATGTGTTTACAGATTTTATTTTCACAGTTAACGTTTGTTGGAAACGTGTGTGGATTTTTTTTTTTTTTTTTTGCACTTTTGGCACTTTTTTTTTTTTCAGGTTTCTTCCTTGGTGGTGGTTGTGGTTTGGTGGAAGCAAGGATAAACAATAGAAGCTCACCATAGATTTTGTTTGGCATTCTGCAGGTTCTGGGGATGGACCTACAGAAGGCCACACTGCATAGTGTGGAGGGGTCCTATTGGTTACAGGAAGTAGAGAATAGCTCACTCCCCAGCAATAGCACATGCATGCATTGCTTTGTTCTTGCAGTGATCTAGTGCTTCTTCCTGCCCCATTTCTGGATCAGGTGACACTGTTAAACTGCTCAGTTTCTTTTTTTTTTAACTTTTAATAAATTATTTGAGTTTCATGCATGAATGTAGTCAATTGTAATATTTTCACTCCATAATTCTCAGTCCCATCATCCCCTTCTTCCTATTACAAACTGTCTTATTCCCTTTGCCACGCTAGCTGAAGCTTACGGCTAGCCATTACTCTTACCAAAATTCCATTAAATATGTCTCATCCAGTGAAATGACTCATTAAGCCTCCCTGGGGCCAAGAAATATGAAACACAAACACACACACACACACACACACACACACACACACACACACACACACGTATAGAGAACAATGAGAACAATGGGCCAGTACAGTGGCAATTCCCACTGCGTCCTAGAGGAAGATCTGTAAGAAGAAACAGTCCACTCTTCCTAGGCTTTATTTAGAACCAGGGGGCTGGGAATCTGTATGCAAATCCAGGCATGGAACTTCTGGCTGATAGGAAGGAGTGATAGGATTTGGGAAAGCTTTCATAGCTTCTAGCATGCTTTTGGATTGCCAGCCTGGGAGCCAGAGAATCAAATCCATCCAGATATTCAGCATGGGCTAGAGAGACAGTTCAACACATGAGACAATCCAGGTCCATCAAAAATCCCTATGATCTCATAGACCAATAGAGGCTCCCTAAATCACCAATGGCTCTGACATCAGTGGTACTTCTGTACTTCCATTCTTCCATGAAAGCCCACGATTACAATTCCTCTCAGACTTCCATGCTTTTTTTTTTTAAATCAAGGAACAAGATCTCCTTTCTAGCAGGTGGCATCCCAAATATCACCTTCTATTAGAATAGTTCTCTATAATTTCCTGCCTGTCACCCTCCTATTTTCACATCTTTTTGCATGTGTTGCCCACTGAATATCTTTTATTTTGCTGAAGCAAGCGCAGAGAAAAGCTGTTTGTGCTACAAACAGTCAAGTTGGAGTACTAGAATATCCAAAGTATTTAAATTTAAAAAAAAGAGAGAGGGAAGGTAGCACTTACCTTTCAAAAACATTATAAAGAGGCATTTTTGCACCAATTAAATATGTTTCATAAAAGATTAAAATGTTTGAACAGCATAGAATGTGATCTTCGAAATAAGTAATTTATAAAGACAATATATATTTTAATTTTTTAAAATTTTTATTATTTATTCAATTGTGCATGTATGTGTGTGCGTGTGTGTGTGTGTGTAGAACCATGGGCGAATTCGGGAACAACTATGGACCACCTCCACCTCCTTGTTTACTCTACCCCGGAATTCACAGGCTCCGCCCTACGAGGACCAGAACCGCAGGCCGCCCCGCTTCCGCCCGGCGTCTATACGTGGGGTCTAGGATCCGAACTCAGGACCTTGTGCCTGCAAGGCAGAGGCTTAACCCCTGAGCCACCTCTCCAGCCCCAACAATATATATTTTAAATCGTTTAGCTAATTTGATTCAGAGAGAATGTTAGAATACTGTGGACTCTCCTATTGGAGAGAGATACATGAGTGCATATCATGGCCCACAGGTGGAGAACAGAAGTCAACTTTCAGAAGTTTATTTCTACTATGTGTTTTCATAGGGATCAAACAAAAGTCACTAGGTTTGTCGTCATTGACTTACCCAATTAGCTACCTTGTATGCCCACAGATTTTAAACATAAGATAGTTCACTAAAAGGACTCACAGTTCATAAACTTTTCTAAAACAGTTATGGCAGACACAGGATCAACTTGACAATTGCAGGCTGCTGCTCTGGGCACATTTATGAAGAGTTAGTAGTTCAGGCAAGTCCTTAAGCAACCCTGCTGAGTCTTCCTAGTTCATGGAGAAAGACCTAGCCCACGATGTGTGGGACCATCCACTGGGCAGGTGGATTTGATAGAAGGAGTTGGTAAAAGAATTTGGCATTTTTTTGGCATAAACAGATATACTGTCGGACAAGGGAAGCTTGCCCCTCTCTCAGGAATGGATATTATGTGGACAGCTATATAACTTAATCAATAGAATTATTTTCAGTTGTAAATCAAAAGACAGAAAAAATGATACAAATGAAATAAAAACTTAAAAACACTAGTTTACAAACCTTTATTAAAATACTATGATATAGCAACAAATCAACTGTCGTGAGCACACCTGGGGGACCTGTGGCACTGACTTCTACCTCCTCGAAGGTTTACGACACCAGTGATAACCATACCACGCGGGGGCTTACCCGATATCGATTTATTCCAGAGCGCAGGTCTCGAGGCAGGACCGCAGCTGGACAAAGGGCGGTTTCTGCGCACTGCCAGAGCCGAGGGGTGCCGACGATCAACTATCAACTGTCACGTCCTCAGGAAAGCAGGATACTTTGGCTGGAGCTGCGTCGGGGAGCTCGGCTGCCAACTGGACAGAGTCTCGGGATGCTCTGCCCCTACCGAACTGAGAGGTCCCGGTTCTCGACCTGTCCCTTAAAAACTGTTTATTTCACTTTATCATGCCAATGCACAACCACATTACATCATCAGGGCACATGTCTGTTTATCACACTACAGCTAAGCCGAAGCAGCGGCCCATTTATCTATCACACACAGTTATATACAGTTGTTTTCACCTCATTTTAATATTACGCATAGGCTTCCTCATTTATTATGTCTTCTACTAGTCTTTCCAAGTCCACATCCATTTCCTCCTCACTGAAACTTTCCTCATGCTCTCCATATCAACGAACTAAGTTATTACACTAGCTCCTGGTGTTACTGTGGATTCTCCTGCCAAACTGGACAATCCTAAGCCAAAATAAAGTCCCTTTGTTTCCATAAGCATTTTTGTCCTGTCTTACTTGAAGTCCAAGACATGTCCTTAAATTAATATATTCGCAATTCCTACACGAATTGTAAAGAAAAAGTGTTTGTGAGAATAATAAAAAAACAGAAGTACTATAAGTTTAACAACTTTTACATAGAGATCAAGACATGTCATTATCACATACTGCAGGAATGGGGAAAAATGTAAAAACCTAACACTTAAAAGTAATAAAAAGTTTTCCAAAACATACTGAAAGTCCAAGTTACATTATTCAGTCAATAGAATTCTTTTTTAGTTGCTAATCACAGTACAGGAAAAGTAAAATAAAGTAAAAATAAAATTAAAAATTAGAAGCACTATAGTTTATAAAACCTTATTAAAATACTATAATATCAATAAAGCAACAAAGTAACAGTCACTACACTAATAGCTACAAAACATTACACCAATTAAAACAGAAGTAGTAGTAAGTAATTACCAAGATTTTAATATTTCTCAAGATAGAGTTCTACTATTATAGGCAAATATGATTAATAAAAATTTTGATTTTAAAGTAGTACATTTACAAAACATTACTTAAAGATCAAGTATGCTTACCGAAATGTTGCTTGAAGACCAAGATGTTATTACTTACATATAATTCCTACACCCACTGAAAAGAAAAAAAAAGTGTGTAAAAATGGTCAAAATTTAGAAGTAGTACAAGTTTACCAAACTTTACTTAGAAACCAAGATATATCATTTTAATCATGATTACTTATAGTTCCTCAAATATGCAAAATATTAAAAAATGTAAGATAACTTCACAAAAAGCTCATTTGATGAGCAAGATCTATTATTCGTATTTTTGCTGCAATTGTTTTCACATTCTACAATAAAAGGAAAAAACCCATTAAAAAAGTTAACACAAATATAATTAGACACAGATGTTGATTTGATAGTTGAGGGTTTGAGCTTTGGGCACATTTGTAGAAAATTAGCTGTTGAGCTAAGCCCAGAGCAGACCTGCAACAAATTGTCTGGCTGATGGGGAAGACCTAACCCATGGTGGGTGGGATTAGGCCCTGAAATAAAATACAGACAGCTGGTTGAGAAAGTTGGCATCCTTGTGTAACCTTGCCCAAACATGCTAGTCTGGCAAGTAAGGATTGTCCCTCTCTCAGCCATTACATGGTAATTATGTGGCCAGTTCCCTCGGCCCTGGTGTTGGTGTGTGCCCTCCTATTAAGCTGGGCTACGAATTGTAACCTGACTTTTGTAAGAGAATAAACCTCTTGTTCCCTTAAGCCATTTGCTGGTGATTTATCAGCAACCATACAGGCTGACTGAACAAGTAACATAAGTTTACAAGACATTACTTAAGATTAAAGGATATTATTAAATCAACTTACTACATTAATAGTAAAGAAGAAACCATGAAAAAATGTTAAAACTGAGAAGTCATAAGTTTCCCAAACCTTAACAAAATTCCAAGTTCTTTCTTTTTTCCAACAATTACTTTCAGTCTCTACTCAAAGACCAATAAAAGTTGTGAAAAAGTTAAACTTAGAAGCAGCATAAGTTTACAAAACCTTAATTCCATACTAAGATGTATTGATAAATCATACTTGTAGTTTTCCTACACTAACAAACTACAAAAGATAAAAAAATTAAAACACAGAGTTAGTATGAATCTACCTAATATTGAACACCAAGATATGTAGTTTTGAATCAATATATTTACTACAATTTTTTACTATACCCAGAAAAGAGAGTCCAAAAGGAGAAAACTTAAAGGAGTAAAAGTTTACAAAACTTTACTGAAAAATACAATTTCATCAGTATAATTACTTAGAGTGTGCACTCTAACAGAAAAAAGAACTAAATAATTAAAAGTTATAATTTGGAAAAGAAAAAAAAAAGAACTTGGATAAGTTTATAAGATTTTACTTAAGGACCAAGATAAACCATTTCCGTTTCTCAGTATGATTACTATCACATTCTGCCTTACTGGGGAAAAAGCATTAAAAACTGAACACTGAGAAGTAAGGTGGAGTTACTTAAAGATTAAGGGATGCAGTTAATTCAGTGAACTTACTATTGCTATATTGAGAGTAAAAAATAAGAAACCATTAAAAATATTAAAACTAAGAGGTCACATAAGTATTAAAACCATACTCAAAGTCCAAGTTATATCATTATTTTCATTCACTTATATTCAGGTGTTACTTAAACAACAGAAAAAAGGTAAAAAGTAAAAATTGTCAAGTAGATTTAAGTTCACCAAACCTTATTTAAATACCAGGACACATAGATAAATCAACATAAATACACTTCCTACATTAATTGCTACCAAAGTTAAAGCAGAAGCAGTTAAGTTTACTGAAGACTCAATAACAAGATATGTGGTTTTGAATCAATAAAAGTACTTGTAGTTTTGAATATAACTGGAAAATTGGATACAAAACCTTACTTAAAGATTGAGGGATATTGTCAAATAAGTCAACCTAATTCCATTGCTACACTGATACTCAAGAAAAAGAAACCATTAAAAATGTTAAGACTGAGAAGTAATACAAGTTAACACCATAGGGAAAGTCCAAATTATATAACATTCCCCCCCCCATAATTAACTTTCAGTTGCTACTCAAAAAAACTTTTAAAGAAGTTTAAGTTTATAAAACTTCAATTAAATACCAGGATTATCAGCATTAGACCTATATTAAGAGCTAAGAAACTAACAAAAGTTATGAAGCATGATAGCAAAGTGTAGTCAACAGTGAACACAAAGATATATTAAGTCAATCCAATTACTTGGAATTTCTACTTTAATCCAAAAAAAGGTGAAAAAGGAGAAAAGGTAAAGGAGTGTAAGTTTACAAAATCTCACTGAAAGACCAAAAATAAGATTTCAGAATTAAAATTATACCTACCATTGTAATGGGGGAAAATGGTTTAGTACCAAAAACACACAAGAATCTTAAGTTACAAAACATTATTAAAGGATTGAGATATTTCATTTCTCTTTCCTGATATAGTTACTTTCAACCTCTACCTTAACAGCCAAAAAAGTTAAGAGACATACGTTTACAAGAACTTCCCAATAAATCAACGTAATATCATTTTAAATGAGTATCATTATTAATACTTGCTGCAATATGCTATAAGCACAAACACAATAGTATAACTTCACAAAAACTCACTCAAAGAGAAAGATAAACACTTATATTTAGGGTCCAATGACTCTTGTCACGAGCATACCTGGGGGCCCGCGTCGCGGACTTCTACCTCCCTGGAGGTCTATGCCACCCAGCAATAACCACACCACATGGAGGCTTACTGATTGACATATTCCAGGGCACAGTTCTCTAGCCTGGACTGGGGCTGCACATAGGGCCATTTCCGCGCATTGCCAGAGCTGAGGGGTGACAGACAATCGGTTACGTCTTCAGGGTAGCAGGGCGTACTTTGGCTGGAGCTGCATGGGGGAGTTCGGTTGCCCACCAGACAATCTCAGGATGCTCTGTCCCTACCTAACCGAGGTCCCAGTTCTTGGCCTGTCCCTTAAATACTATTTTATTCCACATTACATCATCGGGGTACATGTCTGTTTACAGTTACAATACAGTTGTTTTGCCTCATTTTGATATTACACATTTTCATTTATTATGCAGAGACCCACATATCTATCACACAGTTTAGGCTAACACAGTGGCCCACTTACCTATCACACACAAATACATGCAGTTGTTTTCACATTCTTTAATATTACACATAGACTTTCTCATTTACTAGCCTTTCCACATTCATTTTTTGCTCACTGAAACATTCCTCATCCTCTCCACAACTTTCATTCTCCCTGAGAGGGAAAAAGAAAGATCACAAAGTTGGTATTTAACAAGGAGATAAGTTTACAACACCTTACTTAAATAAATAGGGACAATGTTAAATGGATGGACTTACTTGCCATTGCTATACTGATATTAAAGAAGAAACAATTAGAATGTTATAACAGAAAAAAATACATACTTACTAAGCCATAGGGAGAGTCCAAACAATACTGTTGTTTTTATTTCTATAAACTTACTTTCAGTTGCTATGCAAAGAACTGAAAAAAACAGTAAAAAGGATCAATTTAGATCATTTTAAGTTTCCATAGCTTTATTTAAAAACCAAGGTACATTGATATACCGACATATTTATGTTGCCAACACTAATGATTACAAGATTTACTAAAATGAACACACTTAAGTTCACAGCATGAGGGATACCGGGACTCATTCTTATTCAATTAATACCCTTAATTACAGGATCCAGCATTCCTGCAAACATGGCAAAAAAGGAGAAAGCTAAGAAGAGTTCACCTCTACAACACCAGGTTGAAAGACCAAAAAGCAAAGTGATCTTTCATTATAAATACTTACACATTTACTTTAATGACAAAATGAAAACTTTGAAGTAGTTAAAACTTAGAGAGAGAGTAGGTTTAGAAATCTTTCCTTAAGACCAAAAATACCTTTGAATTTTCAGTACAATGATTTCGGCTCCACACAGGGAGGAATTCCTCAAAACGTTAGTACTGAGAAGGAAAGCAAGATATCAAGACCTTAGCTGAAGTTCCAGGGTTGTCCTCCACTGAAAGCAATGAAGAGGAAACCATTGAAAATGTTGCCACCGAAAATTAACACAAAAGGGGGAACCATACCGAAACCCCAAACGGTGAAAGTTGACAAAATCTTCATTACATACCCAAGAGATGTAGACTTATACCGATATACTTTTACAGACTGTAAATGAATATCTGCGAGACTGGAAATTTAACGCATAAACATGGTAAGTGTAAGAACCTTGAAAACCGTGACATGTCCTTTTCAAGGAGTACAGTTTCCGTGGCGTCTCTTAAGTGTGGCAAAGAAAGGAGAAAACGGGTAGAGAAGCGTCAGTTTACACAGGCTCACTGAAAGATCAGAAATACCATTTCTTAACTTACAGCTTAAAATCCGGAATAAGTTCGGAAAATGCACGCTCAAGCAGGGCAGGTTGAGCAGAAGTTTGCTTAAGGGCCGAGACACAGCGTTTCTATTTCCTGGTACAATTGCTTTCGCACTTTATCTTGAAGGCCAAAACATTTTGCTCAGCGAGATCAAGGAAGTTCAGGAGATCACGCCTAAAGATGCCAGTACAGCGTTAAATCGGTGCCCGGACGGTGCTGTGGCTCCACGGGGAAGAAGAAGAAGCAACGTTAAAAATGGTAAGAGCCAGAAGTGCTCTCAGTGTGCTAAACCCTTCTGAAAACTCCTAGTCAAATCGTTGTTTTTTTTATTTTGTTTTGTGTTTTTGTCCATAGAGCTACTTTCACTTCCTACTCCCAGAACAGAAAAATGGCGAGAAAATTACGATTTCGATTTAAATTCGGTTTAAATGGGTCGAACCTTAGTCAAGCATCAAAACATATGGCAAAACGAACCCTCTTACCGTTTGTTCACCGACAGGCCTGAGATGGAGTGACTTGGGTTTGTTTCAGTGCGCTCAGTTTCTTTTCAGACGAATTTTACAATGGGAGCTGGACTGCAGTCCCTCTCTGACGTTTTGGGGGCAGCAGCTGAGTGCTGGGGCTGAGCCCCGCCCTGTCCCTGTAAATAGAGCCCCTGGCCAGCTGGGCTGAGCAGTCTCCCATCTCTGAACCAGCAGAGACTAGGCTTGTGTGCTGAGAAAGCCTATGTGTAATATTCAAAGAATGTAAAAATAATTGAATGTGAAAACAACTGTATGTAATTTTGTGTGATAGAAAAGTGGGCTGCTATGTCAGCCTATACTATGTGATAGATAAGTGGGTCTGTGCGTCGGCCTAGCTGTGGAGTCATATGCACTGTGGAAGACATAAGAAATGAAAATGTGTAATATCAAAATGAGGCAAAACAACTGTATTGTAACTGTAAACAGACACAGATACAATGTGGAATAAAACAGTATTTAAGGGACAGGCTGAGAACCCAGACCTCAGTTCGGTAGGGACAGAGCATCCCGAGACTCTGTCGGGTTGGCAGCCGGACTCCCCGATGCAGCTACACCAAAGTACGCCCTGCTACCCTGAGGAAGTGACCTTTGATCATCAGACACCCCTCAGCTCTGGCAATGTGCGGAAATGGCTCTTAGTCCAGCCCTGGTCCTGGCTCCAGACCTGCGCCCTGGAATATGTCAATCACTTTCACTTTCACTTCCTACTCCAAGAAGACAGAAAAAGGGCGAGAAAATTACGATTTCGATTTAAATTCTGTTTAAATGGGTCGAACTTTAGTCAAGCATCAAAAGATATGGCAAAATGAACGCTCTTAACGCTTGTGCACTGACAGGCCCGAGCTCCTGTGCCTTGGGTTTGTTTCGGTGCTCTCAGTTTCTTTTCGGAGGACTTTTGCAATGGGAGCTGGGCTGGGGCTGAGCCCCGCCCTGTCCCGGGACTGTAAGTAGAGCCCTGCCGCCCAGGGCGAGGGGGGCTGAGCAGCCTCCCATCTGTGAACCAGCAAAGACTGGGCTTGTGTGCTGAGAAAGTCTATGTGTAATATTAAAAGAATATGAAAACAACTGAATGTAAAAACAACTGAATCTGAAAACAACTGTGAACCAGCGGAGACTGGGCTTGTGTGCTGAGAAAGCCTACGTGCAATATTAAAAGAATGTGAAAACAACTGAATGTAATTTTGTGTGATAGAAAAGTGGGCCGCTGTGTCAGCCTATACTATGTGTTAGATAAGTGGGTCTGTGCGTCGGCCTAGCTGTGGTCAAGCATCATATGCTTGAGTCATATGCACTGTGGAAGACATAAGAAATGAAAATGTGTAATATCAAAATGAGGCAAAACAACTGTATTGTAACTGTAAACAGACACAGATACAATGTGGAATAAAACAGTATTTAAGGGACAGGCTGAGAACCCAGACCTCAGTTCGGTAGGGACAGAGCATCCCGAGACTCTGTCGGGTTGGCAGCCGGACTCCCCGATGCAGCTACAGCAAAGTACGCCCTGCTACCCTGAGGAAGTGACCTTTGATCATCAGACACCCCTCAGCTCTGGCAATGCGCAGAAAGGGCCCTTAGTCCAGCCCTGATCCTGGCTCCAGAACTGCGCCCTGGAATATGTCAATCAGTAAGTCCCCGTGTGGTGTGCTTATTGCTGGGTGGCATAGACCTCCAGGGAGGTAGAAGTCAGCAGCACAGGCCCCCCAAGTGTGCTGGCGACAGACACCCTGTGAGATTCGATTCGAGGTGCGACAGCTGCGACTTTCTGGGGCCACCATTTGAGGATCTGGCCGCGAAATTGGCAAGTTCTAGGTGGTCCCCGGATTCTGGGGCCTGGCAGAGCAAGCAGCGCTCGCCTTGTCCCCTGGTGCCTCGGGTAGGTACGCAGAGAAAGCAGAGGCTGGGACAGGAGTCTGAGGGCCCATGCAAGAGCCCCAAGACATCGTCCACCAGCAGCTCCTGTCCAGTTCCAGGGAGGAGCCCCAGTCTGGCTAGCAGCAGCAGGAGCAGCAGCAGGGAGCCCAGTGCTGTGACAGTGCTCAGCAAAGGGAGGGACGCCCGCCTCCCGCCTCCCCTGAGTGGCCAAGAGAAGTGGTTCTGCCAGGCCTCCTGGCTTGGATTGAGCACTCACTGTTCTGCGTGTTCCCAGCCTGCTGCCCCGCCCTCTTTGGTCGCAGGGGGCCTTAGAAAACACCCGGGGGCCTGTTGGGCCTCTTTACCAGGCCTGAGGCCTGCTGGAACTTCCTGAGCCTGGCTAGAGTTTCAGGACCTGACTTTAGGTTTCGAATCTCATCTCCACGGGCAAGTTTCATTTCCCTGGGATGATGTCACACCTATACAACCACCCTCTGGTCACCCCATAATCACACCACCCTTCACCCTTCCCCCTGCTGCACACTCTATATAAGTCACCCCCCTGTTTAATAAAGTTGAGTTCCTCCTTTGACTCAATATTATTTATTATTTAGTTATTTCAGTATTATTACTTTAAATGAATGTTAATAATAAATTGATATTTTATTAATTTTTATTTTTCTACTTTGCAAACATTAACAATGGTCCATGAGGCACACAAGTACATTCACTACTTAAAACACAGTGTGGGAGTCTCTCCATTTTGAACCATTTTTTAACGTTTTTATTTTTCAGTAGACGGATTTCGGCTTGTAATCTAACAGGGAAGAACTCCTCGAAACGTTAGTACTGAGAAGAAAAGCAAGACCCCAAGACCTTAGCTGAAGTTCCAGGGTAAGAGGAAACCGTTGAAAATGTTTCCACCGAAAATTAACACAAAAGGGGGAACCATACCGAAACCCCAAACGATGAAAGTTGACAAAATCTTCATTAAATGCCAAGAGATGTAGACTTATACCGATATACTTTTACAGACTGTAAATGAATATCTGCGAGACTGGAAATTTAACACATAAATATGGTAAGTGTAAGAAAACCGTGACATGTCCTTTTCAAGGAGTACAGTTTCCGTGGTGTCTCTAAGTGTGGCAAAGAAAGGAGAAAACGTGTAAAGAAGCATCAGTTTACACAGGCTCACCGAAAGGCCAGAACTACGATTTCTTAACTTACAGCTTAAAGTCCGAATTAAGTTCGGAAAACGCACACTCAAGCAGGGCAGGTTGAGCAGAAGTTTGCTGAAGGGCCGAGACACAGCGTTTCTATTTCCTGGTACAATTGCTTTCGCACTTTAGCTTAAAAGCCAAAAAAGCTCAGCGACATCAAGTAAGTTCAGGAGCCCACGCCTAAAGATGCCGGTACAGCGTTAAATCGGTGCCCCGAGGGTGCTGTGGCTCCAGAAGAAGAAGAAGAAGAAGCAACGTTAAAAATGTTAAGAGCAAGAAGTGCTCTGAGTTTGCTAAAACCTTCTGAAAACCCCAAGTCAAATCGTTTTTTTTTTCTCTTTTTTTTTTTTTTTTTTTTTTTTTTGTCCATAGAGCTACTTTCACTTCCTACTCCCAGAAGACAGAAAAAGGGCGAGAAAATTACGATTCCGATTTAAATTCGGTTTAAATAGGTCGAACCTCAGTCAAGCATCAAAAGATATAGCAAAACGAACCCTCTTACCGTTTGTGCACTGAGAGGCCCGAGATGGTGTGACTTGGGGCTTGTTTAGGTGCACTCGGTTTCCTCTTGGACGACTTTTGCAATGGGCGCTGGGCTGCAGTCCCTCTCTGACGTTTTGGGCGCAGCAGCTGAGCGCTGGGGCTGAGCCCCTCCCTGTCCGCGGACTATAAGTAGAGCCCTGCTGCCCAGGGCCAGCAGGGCTGAGCAGCCTCCCATCTGTGAACCAGCAAAGACTGAAAGTCTATGTGTAATATTCAAAGAATCTGAAAACAACTGAATGTAATTTTGTGTGATAGAAAAGTGGGCCGCTGTGTCAGCCTATACTATGTGATAGATAAGTGGGTCTGTGCGTCGGCCTAGCTGTGGAGTCATATGCACTGTGGAAGACATAAGAAATGAAAATGTGTAATATCAAAATGAGGCAAAACAACCGTATTGTAACTGTAAACAGACATGTACCCCGATGATGTAATGTGGAATAAAACAGTATTTAAGGGACAGGCTGAGAACCCAGACCTCAGTTCGGTAGGGACAGAGCATCCTGAGACTCTGTCGGGTTGGCAGCCAGACTCCCTGATGCAGCTCCAGCCAAAGTACGCCCTGCTACCCTGAGGAAGTGACCTTTGATCATCAGACACCCCTCAGCTCTGGCAATGCGCAGAAAGGGCCCTTAGCCCAGCCCTGGTCCTGGCTCCAGACCTGCGCCCTGGAATATGTCAATCAGTAAGCCCCCCCGTGTGGTGTGCTTATTGCTGGGTGGCATAGACCTCCAGGGAGGTAGAAGTCAGCAGCACAGGCCCCCCAAGTGTGCTGGCGACAGACACCCTGTGAGATTCGATTCGAGGTGCGACAGCTGCGACTTTCTGAGGCCACCATTTGAGGATCTGGCCTCGGAATTGGCAAGTTCTAGGTAGTCCCCGGATTCTGGGGCCTGGCAGAGCAAGCAGCGCTCGCCTTGTCCCCTGGTGCCTCTGGTAGGTAAGCAGAGAAAGCAGAGGCTGGGACAGGAGTCTGAGGGCCCATGCAAGAGCCCCAAGACATCCTTCACCAGCAGCTCCTGTCTAGTTCCAGGGAGGAGCCCCAGTCTGGCTAGCAGCAGCAGGAGCAGCAGCAGGGAGCCCAGTGCTGTGACAGTGCTCAGCAAAGGGAGGGACGCCCGCCTCCCGCCTCCCCTGAGTGGCCAAGAGAAGTGGTTCTGCCAGGCCTCCTGGCTTGGATTGAGCACTCACTGTTCTCCGTGTTCCCAGCCTGCTGCCCCGCCCTCTTTGGTCGCAGGGGGCCTTAGAAAACACCCGGGGGCCTGTTGGGCCTCTTTACCAGGCCTGAGGCCTGCTGGAACTTCCTGAGCCTGGCTAGAGTTTCAGGACCTGACTTTAGGTTTCGAATCTCATCTCCACGGGCAAGTTTCATTTCCCTGGGATGATGTCACACCTATACAACCACCCTCTGGTCACCCCATAATCACACCACCCTTCACCCTTCCCCCTGCTGCACACTCTATATAAGTCACCCCCCTGTTTAATAAAGTTGAGTTCCTCCTTTGACTCAATATTATTTATTATTTAGTTATTTCAGTATTATTACTTTAAATGAATGTTAATAATAAATTGATATTTTATTAATTTTTATTTTTCTACTTTGCAAACATTAACAATGGTCCATGAGGCACACAAGTACATTCACTACTTAAAACACAGTGTGGGAGTCTCTCCATTTTGAACCATTTTTTAACGTTTTTATTTTTCAGTAGACGGATTTCGGCTTGTAATCTAACAGGGAAGAACTCCTCAAAACGTTAGTACTGAGAAGAAAAGCAAGACCCCAAGACCTTAGCTGAAGTTCCAGGGTAAGAGGAAACCGTTGAAAATGTTGCCACCGAAAATTAACACAAAAGGGGGAACCGTACCGAAACCCCAAACGATGAAAGTTGACAAAATCTTCATTAAATGCCAAGAGATGTAGACTTATACCGATATACTTTTACAGACTGTAAATGAATATCTGCGAGACTGGAAATTTAACACATAAATATGGTAAGTGTAAGAAAACCGTGACATGTCCTTTTCAAGGAGTACAGTTTCCGTGGTGTCTCTAAGTGTGGCAAAGAAAGGAGGAAAACGTGTAAAGAAGCATCAGTTTACACAGGCTCACCGAAAGGCCAGAACTACGATTTCTTAACTTACAGCTTAAAGTCCGAATTAAGTTCGGAAAACGCACACTCAAGCAGGGCAGGTTGAGCAGAAGTTTGCTGAAGGGCCGAGACACAGCGTTTCTATTTCCTGGTACAATTGCTTTCGCACTTTAGCTTAAAAGCCAAAAAAGCTCAGCGACATCAAGTAAGTTCAGGAGCCCACGCCTAAAGATGCCGGTACAGCGTTAAATCGGTGCCCCGAGGGTGCTGTGGCTCCAGAAGAAGAAGAAGAAGAAGCAACGTTAAAAATGTTAAGAGCAAGAAGTGCTCTGAGTTTGCTAAAACCTTCTGAAAACCCCAAGTCAAATCGTTTTTTTTTTCTCTTTTTTTTTTTTTTTTTTTTTTTGTCCATAGAGCTACTTTCACTTCCTACTCCCAGAAGACAGAAAAAGGGCGAGAAAATTACGATTCCGATTTAAATTCGGTTTAAATAGGTCGAACCTCAGTCAAGCATCAAAAGATATAGCAAAACGAACCCTCTTACCGTTTGTGCACTGAGAGACCCGAGATGGTGTGACTTGGGGCTTGTTTAGGTGCACTCGGTTTCCTCTTGGACGACTTTTGCAATGGGCGCTGGGCTGCAGTCCCTCTCTGACGTTTTGGGCGCAGCAGCTGAGCGCTGGGGCTGAGCCCCTCCCTGTCCGCGGACTATAAGTAGAGCCCTGCTGCCCAGGGCCAGCAGGGCTGAGCAGCCTCCCATCTGTGAACCAGCAAAGACTGAAAGTCTATGTGTAATATTCAAAGAATCTGAAAACAACTGAATGTAATTTTGTGTGATAGAAAAGTGGGCCGCTGTGTCAGCCTATACTATGTGATAGATAAGTGGGTCTGTGCGTCGGCCTAGCTGTGGAGTCATATGCACTGTGGAAGACATAAGAAATGAAAATGTGTAATATCAAAATGAGGCAAAACAACCGTATTGTAACTGTAAACAGACATGTACCCCGATGATGTAATGTGGAATAAAACAGTATTTAAGGGACAGGCTGAGAACCCAGACCTCAGTTCGGTAGGGACAGAGCATCCTGAGACTCTGTCGGGTTGGCAGCCAGACTCCCTGATGCAGCTCCAGCCAAAGTACGCCCTGCTACCCTGAGGAAGTGACCTTTGATCATCAGACACCCCTCAGCTCTGGCAATGCGCAGAAAGGGCCCTTAGCCCAGCCCTGGTCCTGGCTCCAGACCTGCGCCCTGGAATATGTCAATCAGTAAGCCCCCCCGTGTGGTGTGCTTATTGCTGGGTGGCATAGACCTCCAGGGAGGTAGAAGTCAGCAGCACAGGTCCCCCAAGTGTGCTGGCGACAGACACCCTGTGAGATTCGATTCGAGGTGCGACAGCTGCGACTTTCTGGGGCCACCATTTGAGGATCTGGCCGCGAAATTGGCGAGTTCTAGGTGGTCCCCGGATTCTCGGGCCTGGCAGAGCAAGCAGCGCTCGCCTTGTCCCCTGGTGCCTCGGGTAGGTACGCAGAGAAAGCAGAGGCTGGGACAGGAGTCTGAGGGCCCATGCAAGAGCCCCAAGACATCGTCCACCAGCAGCTCCTGTCCAGTTCCAGGGAGGAGCCCCAGTCTGGCTAGCAGCAGCAGGAGCAGCAGCAGGGAGCCCAGTGCTGTGACAGTGCTCAGCAAAGGGAGGGACGCCCGCCTCCCGCCTCCCCTGAGTGGCCAAGAGAAGTGGTTCTGCCAGGCCTCCTGGCTTGGATTGAGCACTCACTGTTCTCCGTGTTCCCAGCCTGCTGCCCCGCCCTCTTTGGTCGCAGGGGGCCTTAGAAAACACCCGGGGGCCTGTTGGGCCTCTTTACCAGGCCTGAGGCCTGCTGGAACTTCCTGAGCCTGGCTAGAGTTTCAGGACCTGACTTTAGGTTTCGAATCTCATCTCCACGGGCAAGTTTCATTTCCCTGGGATGATGTCACACCTATACAACCACCCTCTGGTCACCCCATAATCACACCACCCTTCACCCTTCCCCCTGCTGCACACTCTATATAAGTCACCCCCCTGTTTAATAAAGTTGAGTTCCTCCTTTGACTCAATATTATTTATTATTTAGTTATTTCAGTATTATTACTTTAAATGAATGTTAATAATAAATTGATATTTTATTAATTTTTATTTTTCTACTTTGCAAACATTAACAATGGTCCATGAGGCACACAAGTACATTCACTACTTAAAACACAGTGTGGGAGTCTCTCCATTTTGAACCATTTTTTAACGTTTTTATTTTTCAGTAGACGGATTTCGGCTTGTAATCTAACAGGGAAGAACTCCTCAAAACGTTAGTACTGAGAAGAAAAGCAAGACCCCAAGACCTTAGCTGAAGTTCCAGGGTAAGAGGAAACCGTTGAAAATGTTGCCACCGAAAATTAACACAAAAGGGGGAACCGTACCGAAACCCCAAACGATGAAAGTTGACAAAATCTTCATTAAATGCCAAGAGATGTAGACTTATACCGATATACTTTTACAGACTGTAAATGAATATCTGCGAGACTGGAAATTTAACACATAAATATGGTAAGTGTAAGAAAACCGTGACATGTCCTTTTCAAGGAGTACAGTTTCCGTGGTGTCTCTAAGTGTGGCAAAGAAAGGAGGAAACGTGTAAAGAAGCATCAGTTTACACAGGCTCACCGAAAGACCAGAACTACGATTTCTTAACTTACAGCTTAAAGTCCGAATTAAGTTCGGAAAACGCACACTCAAGTAGGGCAGTTTGCCGAGACACAGCGTTTCTATTTCCTGGTACAATTGCTTTCCACTTTATCTTGAAGGCTAAAAAATTTTGCTCAGCGAGATCAAGGAAGTTCAGGAGACTGCGCCTAAAGATGCCAGTACAGCGTTAAATCGGTGCCCCGACGGTGCTGTGGCTCCACGGGGAGGAAGAAGAAGAAGCAACATTAAAAATGATAAGAGCCAGATGTACTCTGAGTTTGCTAAAACCTTCTGAAAACACCGAGTCAAATCGTTTTTCTTTCTTTCTTTCTTTTTTTTTTTTTTTTTTTTTTTTTTTTTTTTTTTGTCCATAGAGCTACTTTCACTTCCTACTCCCAGAAGACAGAAAAAGGGCGAGAAAATTACGATTTCGATTTAAATTCGGTTTAAATGGGTCGAACCTTAGTCAAGCATCAAAACATATGGCAAAACGAACCCTCTTACCGTTTGTGCTCTGACAGCGCCAAGATGGTGTGACCTGGGTTTGTTTCGGTGCCCTGGGTTTCTTTTCAGACGTCTTTTGCAATGGGAGCTGGGCTGCTTGGGTTTGTTTCGGTGCGCTGGGTTTCTTTTCGGACAACTTTTGAAATTGGAGCTCGACTGCGGTCCCTGAGTTCGTTTCGGTGCGCTCGGTTTCTTTTCGGACGACTTTTGCAATGGGAGTTGGGCTGCAGACCCTCTCTGACGTTTTGGGCGCGGCAGCTGAGCCCCGCCCTGTCCGCGGACTATAAGTAGAGCCCTGCTGCCCAGGGCCAGCGGGGCTGAGCAGCCTCCCATCTGTGAACCAGCAAAGACTGGGCTTGTGTGCTGTGAAAGTCTCTGTGTAATATTAAAAGAATGTAAAAACAACTGAATGTAAAAACAACTGAATCTGAAAACAACTGAATCTGAAAACAACTGAATGTAATTTTGTGTGATAGAAAAGTGGGCCGCTGTGTCACCCTATGCTATGTGATAGATAAGTGGGTCTGTGCGTCGACCTAGCTGTGGAGTCATATGCACTGTGGAAGACATAAGAAATGAAAATGTGTAATATCAAAACGAGGCAAAACAACTATATTGTAACTGTAAACAGACACAGATACAATGTGGAGTAAAACAGTATTTAAGGGACAGGCCGAAAACCCAGACCTCAGTTCGGTAGGGACAGAGCATCCCGAGACTCTGTCGGGTTGGCAGCCTGACTCCCCATGCAGCTCCAGCCAAAGTAAGCTCACTACCCCGAGTACATGACCATTGATCGTCTGGCACCCCTCAGCTCTGGCAATGCGGGGAGAGGGTAAGCCCCGGTCCTGGCTCCAGACCTGCGCCCTGAAATATGCCAATTGCTAAAACCTTCTGAAAACCCCGAGTCAAAACGTTTTTATTTGTTTGTTTTTTTTTTTTTTGTCCATATAGCTACTTTCACTTCCTACTCTAAGAAGACAGAAAAAGGGCGAGAAAATTACGATTTCGATTTAAATTCGGTTTAAATGGGTCGAACCTTAGTCAAGCATCAAAAGATATGGCAAAACGAACGCTCTTACCGCTTGTGCACTGACAGGACCGAGCTGGTGTGACTTGGGTTTGTTTCGGTGTCCTCGGTTTCTTTTCGGACAACTTTTGAAATTGGAGCTCGACTGCGGTCCCTGGGTTTGTTTCGGTGCGCTCGGTTTCTTTTCGGACGACTTTTGCAATTAGAGCTGGGCTGCAGTCCCTCTCTGACGTTTTGGGCGCCGCAGCTGAGCGCTGGGGCTGAGCCCCGCCCTGTCCGCGGACTATAAGGAGAGCCCTGCTGCCCAGGGCCAGCGGGGCTGAGCAGCCTCCCATCTGTGAACCAGCAAAGACTGGGCTTGTGTGCTGAGAAAGTCTCTGTGTAATATTAAAAGAATGTGAAAACAACTGAATGTAAAAACAACTGAATCTAAAAACAACTGAATGTGAAAACAACTGAATCTGAAAACAACTGAATGTAATTTTGTGTGATAGAAAAGTGGGCCACTGTGTCAGCCTATATATGTGATAGATAAGTGGGTCTGTGCGTCGGCCTAGCTGTGGAGTCATATGCACTGTGGAAGACATAAGAAATGAAAATGTGTAATATCAAAATGAGGCAAAACAACTGTATTGTAACTATAAACAGACACAGATACAATGTGGAGTAAAACAGTATTTAAGGGGCAGGCCGAGAACCCAGACCTCAGTTCGGTAGGGACAGAACATCCCGAGACTCTGTTGGGTTGGCAGCCAGACTCACTAATGCAGCTCCAGCCAAAGTACGCCCTGCTACCCCGAGGACGTGACCATTGATCATCTGGCACCCCTCAGCTCTGGCAATGCGTGGAAATGGCCCTTAGTCCAGCCCTGGTCTGGCTCCAGACTTGTGCCCTGGAATATGTCAATCAGTAAGCCCCCGTGTGGTGTGCTTATTGCTGGGTGGCATAGACCTCCAGGGAGGTAGAAGTCAGCAGCACAGGTCCCCCAAGTGTGCTGGCGACAGACACCCTGTGAGATTCGATTCGAGGTGTGACAGCTGCGACTTTCTGGGGCCACCATTTGAGGATCTGGCCGCGAAATTGGCGAGTTCTAGGTGGTCCCCGGATTCTCGGATTCTCGGGCCTGGCAGAGCAAGCAGCGCTTCCCTCTTCCCCTGGTGCCTCGGGTAGGTACACAGAGAAAGCAGAGGCTGGGACAGGAGTCCGAGGGCCCATGCAAGAGCCCCGAGACATTGTCCACCAGCAGCTCCTGTCCAGTTCCAGGGAGAAGCCCCAGTCTGGCTAGCAGCAGCAGGAGCAGCAGCAGGGAGCCCAGTGCTGTGACAGTGCTCAGCAAAGGGAGGGATGCCTGCCTCCCACCTCCTGCCTCCTGCCTCCCATGAGAGGCCAAGAGAAGCGGTTCTGCCAGGTCTCCTGGCTTGGATTGAGTGCTCACTGTTCTCCATGTTCCCAGC
The DNA here is from genome assembly GCA_023101885.1 of Typhlomys cinereus. NCBI lineage: Eukaryota > Metazoa > Chordata > Mammalia > Rodentia > Platacanthomyidae > Typhlomys > Typhlomys cinereus. The sequence goes on from JALPQD010000189.1 coordinate 85,793, forward strand.
CTGTTGGGCCTCTTTACCAGGCCTGAGGCCTGCTGGAACTTCCTGAGCCTGGCTAGAGTTTCAGGACTTGACTTTAGATTTCGAATCTCATCTCCTTGGGCAAGTTTCGTTTCCCTGGGATGATGTCACACCTATACAACCACCCTCTGGTCACGTAATCACTTCCTATTGGTTACCCCATAATCACACCACCCTTCACTCTTCCCCCTGCTGCACACTCTATATAAGTCACCCCCCCCCCGTTTAATAAAGTTGAGTTCCTCCTTTGACTCAATATTTTTTATTATTTAGTTATTACATTATTATTACTTTAAATGAATGTTAATAATAAATTGATATTTTATTAATTTTCATTTTTCTACTTTGCAAACATTAACAATTTTCCATGAGGCACACAAGTATATTCACTACTTAAAACACAGTATGGGAGTCTCTCCATTTTGAACCATTTTTTAACGTTTTTATTTTTCAGTAGACGGATTTCGGCTTGTAATGTAACAGGGAGGATCTCCTGGAAACGTTAGTACTGAGAAGGAACGCAAGACCCCAAGACCTTAGCTGAAGTTCCAGGGTAAGAGGAAACCGCTGAAAATGTTGCCACCGAAAATTAACACAAAAGGGGGAACCGTACCGAAACCCCAAACGATGAAAGTTGACAAAATCTTCATTACATACCCAGGGATGTAGACTTATACCGATATACTTTTACAGACTGTAAATGAATATCTGCGAGACTGGAAATTTAACACATAAATATGGCAAGTGTAAGAACCGTGAAAACCGTGACATGTCCTTTTCAAGGAGTACAGTTTCCGTGGTGTCTCTAAGTGTGGCAAAGAAAGGAGGAAACGTGTAAAGAAGCATCAGTTTACACAGGCTCACCGAAAGACCAGAACTACGATTTCTTAACTTACAGCTTAAAGTCCGAATTAAGTTCGGAAAACGCACACTCAAGCAGGGCAGATTGAGCAGAAGTTTGCTTAAGGGCCGAGACACAGCGTTTCTATTTCCTGGTACAATTGCTTTCGCACTTTAGCTTAAAAGCCAAAAAAGCTCAGCGACATCAAGTAAGTTCAAGAGACCGCGCCTAAAGATGCCGGTACAGCGTTAAATCGGTGCCCCGAGGGTGCTGTGGCTCCACGGGGAGAAAGAAGAAGAAGCAACGTGAAAAATGATAAGAGCCAGAAGTGCTCTGAGTTTGCTAAAACCTTCTGAAAACCCCGAGTCAAATCGTTTTGTTTTTTGTTTGTTTGTTTGTTTGTTTTGTTTTTTTGGTCCATAGAGCTACTTTCACTTCCTACTCCCAGAAGACAGAAAAAGGGCGAGAAAATTACGATTTCGATTTAAATTCGGTTTAAATGGGTCGAACCTTAGTCAACCATCAAAAGATATGGCAAAACAAACGCTCTTACCGTTTGTGCGCTGACAGGCCCGAGATGGTGTGACTTGGGTTGGTTTATGTGCACTCGATTTCTTTTCTGACTTCTCTTGCAATGGGAGCTGGGCTGCAGTCCATGTCTGACGTATAGGGGGCGGCACCTGAGCGCTGGGGCTGAGCCCCGCCCTGTCTGCTGAGTATAAGTAGAGCCCTGCTGCCCTGGTCCAGCGGGGCTGAGTAACCTCCCATCTGTGAACCAGCAAAGACTGGGCTTGTGTGCTGAGAAAGTCTATATGTAATATTAAAAGAATGTGAAAACGACTGAATGTAAAAACAACTGAATCTGAAAACAACTGTGAACCAGCAGAGATTCGACTTGTGTGCTGATATTGGACTTTGTGCAATGGAAGCGACTCTGTGCTCTGAGGATGGCAGGCAGCCCTCGGAGGGCTCTGGGGCTATGCTGAGTTGGGAAGCTCTGGGGGCCTTGGTCAGATATTTTTTACCCTGTGAGATTCGATTGGAGCTGCCACAGCTGCGACTTTCTAGGGCCACCGTTTACCGATCTAGCCGGGGAATTGGCGAATTCTTGGTGGTCCCCGGATTCTCGGACCGTGCAGAGCGCTCCCGCCTTGTCCCCCGGTGCCTCGGGTTGTTAAGCAGAGAAAGCAGAGGCCCGGAAAGGAGTCTAGTGATGCATGCAAGAACCACAAGACATCTTCCAGCAGCAGCGCCTGTCCAGTTGCAGGGAGGAGCCCCAGTCTGGCGAGCAACAGCAGCAGCAGCAGCAGCAGCAGCCGCAGCGGCAGCAGCAGCAGCAGCAGCAGCAGCAGCAGCAGGAGCAGCAGGAGCAGCAGGAGCAGCAGGAGAAACAGCAGCAGGAGCAGCAGCAGCAGCTGCAGCGGCAGCGGCAGCAGCAGCAGCAGCGGCAGCGGTGGCGGCAGCAGCAGCAGGGAGCCCAGTGCTGTGACAGTGTTCAGCAAGCGGAGGGACGCCCGCCTCCTGCCTCCCGCCTCCCATGAGTGGCCAAGACAAGTGGTTCTGCCAGCTCTCCTGGCTTGGATTGGGCGCTCACTGTTCTCCATGTTCCCAGCCTGCTGCCCCGCCCTCTTTGGTCGCAGGGGGCCTTAGAAAACACCCAGGGGCCTTCTGGCTCTTCTGCTGACACCACCTGCTTTCTTACGAAATAAAAGGCACTGAGAACCACCTTTAGTGTTCCTTGTCAGCTCTTGTCTTCTCATCGATTTGCAGAGCAGAGCTGGCTGGGTGGCCAGCGCTTGCAATGGAAGCACGCGGGAGGCAGAGGGCGCTGCAAGTTCCCCTCTCTCCTCTGGGCAGCCAGCAACAGGCCAGTCCTGATTTCATGGGCATTCCTGCAAAGACCATAGAAATAAAAATGATCGGTATAAATACTTTTCATTGAACTGGGAAATGTTTCTGTGCGTCGAATTCGAAGGGGAAAAATAAATACACACACACACACACACACACACACACACACACACACAGTGGATACACATCAATTCAAGATTCGGGTCTAGTAGAATGGTGCCCAAAGCGAAAAGTGGCTCAGGAGGCAAACTCGTGCTTCAAAGGACGTTCTTTCCGTATTTATTCAGCAATGACTGTTCTCCGGTCTTTTTTTTTTTTATCATTTATTTATTTATTTATTTATTTATTTATTTATTTATTTATTTATTTATTTCCAATCATACAAGCTTAATAGGTATTCGGTCCCCTCCCTCCCTCCACGCTTTCCCAATCCCCCTTGCACCTTCCCCCCTTTTGCCCTTCTTTTCTCCCCTCCCTCCCTTTCTTCCAGTGTCCCCTCTTAACCCCCCTCATTCCCTGGAGCATCCTTTTGTGTGAATGTCAAACTTCCCGTCTGAGTCCTCCACTCTTGTGTCCCGTCTTAATATGCTCAGTTAAAGGAGGACACACAGTTAATCTTACGAGAGAGAGAGAGAGAAGAAAAGAACTGAAAAGTAAAAGCAAAAAAAAATCAGGCTTTCTTTTAGCATTACAGACCTAAGTAAAAAAAAGATCATTCTTTTCAAGAAGAAACTTTTTAGACTTCTGCCACAATAGGATGTAACTTTTGAACAAATTTCATGATTGAATCTGCTGACAGTGAATGTCTTTAAGATGGATAATGTATTTGCCTGCTTTCCTTAAACACCTCTTTTATTGGTCTTCCTCGATGTGCAGTCATCTTTTTAACATGGAGATATTCCATGAATTTTGGAAGAGGGAACAAAGCAGTCAAACAGCCCACGGAGGATCATAGGGAAGGTATAGATACAAAAACCAAGTGTCATAAAAGGAAATCTGTACGTTGCTTTCAAATGAAAACTATTTCCGTGCAAAGAATTGCTCCTGAGGAAAAGGATTGTGCGCAAATAGAAATGATCATTTGCTGGGACGATTCTCCCAGGCACACACTGTGATGGCTCCAGGCCGTGGGGGCGGAGAAAGGCGAATATGCTACAGGCCCTTTACCCCTACCCAAATCCAGGGGCCTCCGGGCACAGCAGGGAGTCTGTCAAGGCGACACTCCGTCACTCACTCATACACACAGCTTCTGGCTGTAAGGACCTGACCGCCCGCACCTCCGCCTCAGCCCTCCAGAGACTCGGCAACGGACGGGGAGTTTGTCAAAGCAAAATCTCAGTTTATTGGGGGTAACAAACCAGCTTATATAGACAAAGAATCCAAGCGCACGAAGCACCAGCCAATTACCTTGATGGTCAATATAGCACATACTCTGCATAGGTCAGACTAAACATAAATCTATGTTGGCTCCTATAAGCCAATTAGGACTCTCTGTAATGTGATCAGGGTCACACCTAGGACACCAGCTCCCAGTGCCATCTTTGGCCCCATGTGCTAAGCCACATGCCTTGTTCACTCCCTCCCAGACCGTTATCTCTGGGTGGGCCCAACATATCCCCCTTTTTGTTTTAATAGAGACGATATTTTACAATTAACTATACATGTATCCAATGTCCCATAAGTCCCAGCATGAGCTTTCGCTGTTGTCCTGTCCCAGTTGGTCTTCTCAGTCAGGCCAGTTGTCATCAGCACCAGGCATGGCAGCAGGTAGCTTGAGGAAGTTGTATGTGGCTCACACAGACAATACAGGCCTGCCTGGTCTGTCATTAGACCAAGGCCTCACAAGCCTCCAAACTTGAATCGCGTCTCTGGGGGGGGGCCATGGCATGGATGTCTGTAGCATGGTCTCATAGATGGAATGCTGTTGAAACACTTAAGTGATATAGTTATTAAAAGAACAATTTTTTCTAGATGTTAGGTCAGACCCAGATCGACTTTTTGAAAGTTTAAAATGTTGATGGTAAATAATGCCAATCCTAGCTGTTGGTGTGGGCTTACTCCCCCTTTTTGTTTAATAGTTGGACCTTTAATTTAGTTGAGTATGGGGTCATCTAGCAGAGGGATGTCATTTTTGGAATTTAAAGACCTTCAAAGACCTTGAGACCCACCCCAGCATGGTGTTCTAAATCTGCCTACTTTACCTCTAGCCTATTTGAGGATCCAGACTGCTCAGGGGATAAGGGTTGACAATCGTTCTGGCTTCTTCCTGCTGAAATGGGGCGCTGAGAGTGAGAGAGCAGCCTGGCATCCTCATCTAACAAGTGTTGGGATATGGCTCTATTACTTTAAGTTTCCTATAACAGACAAAACACAGATTAAACTTTTAAGATCTATACAAGGATTAAACCGTTGTAACTGGAAAGGCACATGGGATAAACCAAATAAGTTAGTAATTTTACTGTGGATACACGCAAAAGTTAGTAAAGAAAACCTATTACCTAATCTTGAATAGTCATTGTCTTTGTCTGGTGTAAAACTAAGAATTAATCCACATACTGAAGACCTTTTTCCTCTAGCAGCTGTGAATCTCTACGATCACATCTTAAAACCTGTTTAAAACCATGTGAATTGTCTGTTTTGTTTTATTAAACGAGGGAATGTCTAAAAGCAACATTGTTAAGCATATAAGGAATGTCAGTAGTTACTTTATGAATGACTGATGAACCTGTCATTTTCTTGATCATTAACATTTTAGTAAAATCAAAGATTGACAAAAGCCTAGGAAGGAAGTTGAGCACTGGAATTTTGTGCTCCCTAATCTAGAAAGAAAGAGGCTTCCCATTTGTATGTTAAACCCAAGGTTCTCATGAGATGCTCAACCTGGCATTTTGGGCCTTCTTTTGCTGGATATCAGAGGCAAACTCCTTTTTCCCATCGGAGAGAAGCTAAGAGCTTCAGGCCATGTCATTGGTCTCCACCAGGGTGCTTGATCCCCTGGGCCCTGGGGTTCAGGAGGCAATCTTTCCTCCAGTGGAAATTCCCATGTTTGGGACATAGGCCACAAGAAAGCTTCCGGTGCTTGCAACTGTCTCAAAGTGCCCATAATCTGGTCTGGTCATATTCAAAACATCTTTTTATCTCTCCCCTGTCGGAAGGGGTCCTGGGTTGGTCTGCTTGGGCATGCCTTAATTTTCTACCTATCTCCTTAGGCAAATGTCAAGTTTTGATTTCTTTGTTTTGTGGCTCTTTCTTTCTTTTGTTTCTTTTTTTCAAATTAAGCCCTATTTTTATCACAAAGTACACAGAACAACAGAAAGTTTTTGTGTCCCCCCCCCCAGTGAATCAGGGGCAAAAGCTGTTTTAAATCAAGCTTAGATAAACACAGCGACAGTCCCCATCCGCCTGCACAAGGAACTGAGGGATTTGCACTAGCCTTCCTCAATCCCCCCTGAGTAATGGTGATTGATGGCACTTTCCTCTTCCTGGTATGTGCTGGGGGCGAGGGTGGGAGCTCAACAGGTTTTGTACCATGTCTGCTATTGGCACTCCAGAGGGACCTTTATTTAGTTTTTTCCATGCTGTCCATTTAATGAAGGTGGCATTGGAAAGCACCGCTCTGGCCACATCCAGCCAGTCTTTTGTTGTGCAGGTTTGATGAGCTAAATCTTGAAGAAGTTTCTCCACCCAAGGAGAATTTGGGCTATCCTGTAGAACTGTTTTTTTTTTTTTTTAAATTTCTTTGCTTCCCAGGGATACCATACTGCAGGGCGATTGCCCTCTGTATCTAGGTTCTCAGTACACTTGGGCTCCAGCTCCGGATTCCCTGCTTTAGCTTGATAGGGACCAGTGCACCCGAGCACTAGTTTGGAAGAAATTTTAGTGAGGGTGAGCGGGGAAGAGCTCTCATCCAGCCTATCTGCGCCCCATTCTCTCTTGAAGGGAGTCCGGCTCCCCAGACCAGTCCCACTTCGCAGACCAGTCCCACTTCGCAGTTGCTCACTTGCATTTTTTTCCAGCCCCTGGACTGCGCGGCCCCTCCCCCACTAGTAGGGATAAATCTCTGTGAAAGGAACTGTCCGTGGCAGGCACCATCCCTGGCCACTCCCCGACCCGCAGGTCTGGAGGCGCGTGCAGCCCCGCCCCCTCTCTGGGACATTTGTTCTCAGTGTCTGCCAGCTCTAGGAGCTCTGGCTGCTCCTCACTACTTTCCCGGCCCTGCGGCCCTGCATTCCCACGGAGGGTTTCCTCGAGCTGTTGCTCCGTGACCCCGGCTGGTGGCCAGTCAGAATCTCTGTCGCATTCCCTGCCCCACTGCATGGAGGGGCACCCAGGATGGCTTATTTTTGGCTCCGATGGATGGGGCCCTCCCCCTTTGCCTGGGGAGCTAGAAGCCGGCTCTGGTGGCTCTTCCACCTCCCCCTTTCCTTTGCCTCTGGTGGAGGCTGGACTGGATAGGGACAGAATGCTGCTTCAAGGGCAGAAACAATGGAATAAAATCCTGGAGAAGGGGACACCCCAAAATGTTCCTCCTGCTTCTCAGCTAGATTTTTCACTCGAGTCCAGGTGGTGGATGAAAACACATTACCCGATTGGATCCAAGGTGCTAATTCAAGGGCTGTTTGCCACATTTTTGAAATAGCAGAGCTTGTAACCTTTATACCCTGGCTTTTTAGTACCGACCTCAGTGCTCCTGGCACTGCTTCATCCTTGCATGATGAATTTCCCATATTTCCCAAGTTTTCACTTACCCCAAAGTCTGCTTAGCTCCGCCCGTTTTGAGAAGCTGCCTCACACGGGGCACCAGATGCTGGGACAATTCTCCCAGGCACACACTGTGACGGCTCCAGGCCGTGGGGGCGGAGAAAGGCGAATATGCTACAGGCCCTTTACCCCTACCCAAATCCAGGGGCCTCCGGGCACAGCAGGGAGTCTGTCAAGGCGACACTCCGTCACTCACTCATACACACAGCTTCTGGCTGTAAGGACCTGACCGCCCGCACCTCCGCCTCAGCCCTCCAGAGACTCGGCAACGGACGGGGAGTTTGTCAAAGCAAAATCTCAGTTTATTGGGGGTAACAAACCAGCTTATATAGACAAAGAATCCAAGCGCGCGAAACACCAGCCAATTATCTTGATGGTCAGTATAGCACATACTCTGCATAGGTCAGACTAAACATAAATCTATGTTGGCTCCTATAAGCCAATTAGGACTCTCTGTAATGTGATCAGGGTTACGCCTAGGACACCAGCTCCCAGCGCCATCTTTGGCCCCATGTGCTAAGTCATGCCCTGCTCACTGCCTCCCAGACCGTTATCTCTGGGTGGGCCCAACAATCATTCAGCAAGGGTGACATGTTCATTGTGGCCCCAGGCCTACTTGGACAACAAGATGTTTTATCTGTAAAGTCTGTTTCCATTGCTCCTGTACCAATGAAAACAGTTGAAAAGTCTTCAGCTGCGAGCTTGCAATGTTGAAAGCACTTGATAGTTCAAGGCTGTTGGCGGTCGTTTTTACCAGGAAAATGACTTACGTTTTCTGATATGGCAGTTTTTGGATTGCATGCTATTTACAAAGGCTTGTATGAATCTTCCCCGTGGATGTAGTGTTTCCTACAGTTGTTCTCAAGTAAGTAAGAAAGCGAGACCTTACTGTTGACCCAAGCGAACAAAGGAAACATCTGGACACAGTGCTCTCATGTAGTGACCAGTTTATTTCGGTGGTGGTCAACGTGTGTTTGCCAAGTGGATACCACACCGATTCTTTCCCAACAAAACGAGAAACTAGTGTTTGCGATATTTACGCGTAAGTTTTGTTACATTTGTCTTCAATGCTTAGCTGGTACATATCTATTCGGTATGCAGAAATTCCATTTTTAAATTACTTTTTTGTCATTTGTTTACTAGAAATAGTTCCTACATTCTGACTACATAACAGTTTTCCTTGAGGTACACAAATATATTCGCCATTTCAAACACCGGCTGGGAGTCTCTCCACTTTGGCCACTTTTAAAATTTATTTCTAATTACTTTTAATGGTGTATTATCATTAATTTTTAATGATTTTAATTGTAAATTATTATGAATTTTTCATTTTTCTACTTTGCACACATTAACAATTTCCCATGAGGTATGTATTATTGATTTTAATTGTTAACAATTTCCGACGAGGTACACAAATATATTTCTTCATCGTTGAAAACACCCTCTGGGAGTCTCTCTATTTTGAACAATTTTTAATTTTATTCTTAACTACTTTTAATCATTAATTATCATTCATTTTGGTTGTAAATTATTATTACTGTTTAAGTTTTCGACTTTGCATCCATGAACAAGTTTCCTGGAGGTACACAAATATAGTCACAAGGATGGGAGGAGTCATGATATGCTAGATACTCCACACAAGTTAGGGCCAAAGCAATTATAATGGGAGTCTGCATGATCTGCACAATAACCAACATATCATTGACCCCTCAAATTCTAGCATGGACTAAAGGCACTGGGATCCTTAGAAGCAAGGGATTAACAGTCACAATAGTGTTCCTATACTTAAGGGGAACACAAGAAAGAGTTCTAGGAATTGCCACTGAGTCCTTACACCTCATCAGAGAGGAGGACCCAGAGGAAAGTCTGATAAACACATTAAAAGATGCTTCAGGGATGGGCGGCGGGGCACTGGGAGAAAGAGAGGGAGGGGGGAAAGGAAGGGGCAAAGGGGGGGAGGGAACGAGGAGGTCCAGGGAGGGTGGAGGGAGGGAGGGGACATGGGTTCCTATTACGTCTCTATGAGCAGAAAAATTAAATCAATAAATCAATTAATCAATTAATTAATACAACACCCCCTGGGAGTCTCTCCATTTGGAACAATTTTTAAAATTTATTTTTAGTTAATTTTTAATTATTGTAGATTTTAATTATTAATTATTAAGAATTTTCTACGAGGTACGCAAATATATTCACTGTTTAATATGCAGTCTGGCATCTGGTTAAGTTCACAGACTTTCCTTCCTGATCATTTACAACTAATGGGGTATGATCTTACCAGAAGGGGAGGGCGTACAGTCTGGCAGATAGAAAGTAACCATTTCGCAAATGGGTGATTGACCCCTCCCTCACCGCGGTTTCCCACTTTTATTACATCTACCTTTGAATATACTCTTATAACAAGACTCTAATTTAACAGGTTTTTATCTCTAGTCAGGGGGTGAGTGAAGGGCATTGCAGGAGCAGCAAAACTGAAAAAAAGAAATTAACGAACCATAATCCAGAACATCAGAGACCCTATATCAACCACCTGGAACTAGGCCAGCCTAATCTCTCCCCATCCTGAAGCTCAGGGAAATTTGCAGAAGAAGGGGCGGTAAGATTGTAAGAACACAAGGATGGGAGGAGTAACGATATGCAAGATTCTCCACACAAGTTAGGGCCAAAGCAATCATAATTGGACTTTGCATGCCCTGTGCAATGTCCAACACACTATTGACCCCACCAAGTCTAGCATTTGCTAAAGGCACTAGGATCCTTGGAGGCAAGGGATTGACAGCCACAGTAGTGTTCCTGTGCTTAAAGGGAACAGAAGAAACGGTGGGAAATGCCACTGGGTCCTTGACCCTCATCGGAGAGGAGGACCCAGAGGAGAGTTTGGCATGCACATTAAAGGATGCTCCGGAGATCGGAGGGGGAAGCACTGGGGGATGTGGAGGGAAGGGAGGTGGGGGGCACAGGGAGATGGGGGCTTGGAGGGAGGGGGGACCAGTATACCTGTTAAGTTTGTATGAGTGGAAATAAAAAATAAAAATTAAAAATAAAAAAATCCAGTCTGGGAGTCTCTCCATTTTTAACCATTTTTAAAATTTATATTTAATTAGTTGAAATTATTAATTATTATTAATTTTTAACAAATTCTAATTATGAAATCATATTTTTATTAATCTTTTTAATTTTAAAGTTTTCGACTCTGCATCCTGAACAATTTTGCATGAGGTACACAAATATATTCACTATTAAAAACACCCTCTGGGTGTCTCTCCATTTTGAAGAAGTTTTTAGCGCTTTTATTTTTCAGTAGACGGATTTCGGCTTGTAATCTAACAGGGAGGAACTCCTCGAAACGTTAGTACTGAGAAGGAAAGCAAGACCCCAAGACCTTAGCTGAAGTTCCAGGGTAAGAGGAAACCATTGAAAATGGTTTCCCCCACAAAAGGGGGAACCATACCGAAAGTCCAAACGGTGAAAGTTGACAATTTCTTCATTAAATACCCAGGGATGTAGATTTGTATGGATATACTTTTATAGACTGTAAATGAATATCTGCGAGACTGGAAATTTAACGCATAAATATGGTAAGTGTAAGAAAACCGTGACATGTCCTTTTCAAGGAGTACAGTTTCCGTGGCGTCTCTAAGTTTGGCAAAGAAAGGAGAAAACGGGTAGAGAAGCGTCAGTTTACACAGGCTCACTGAAAGACCAGAACTACGATTTCTTAATTTACAGCTTAAAATCCGGATTAAGTTCGGAAAACCCACGCTCAAGCAGGGCAGATTGAGCAGAAGTTTGCTTAAGGGCCGAGACACAGCGTTTCTATTTCCTGGTACAATTGCTTTCGCACTTTAGCTTAAAAGCCAAAAAATCTCAGCGACATCAAGTAGGTTCAGGAGACCGTGCCTAAAGATGCAGGCACAGCGTTAAATCGGTGCCCCGACGGTGCTGTAGCTCCACGGGGCGGAAGAAGAAGAAGCAATGTTAAAAATGGTAAGAGCCAGAAGTGCTCTGAGTTTGCTAAACCGCTCTGAAAACCCCGAGTCAAATCGTTTGTTTTGTTTTTTTGTTGTTGTTGGTTTTTTTTTTTTTTTTGTCCATAGAGCTACTTTCACTTCCTACTCCAAGAAGATATCAAAAGGGCGAGAAAATTACGATTTCGATTTAAATTCGATTTAAATGGGTCGAACCTTAGTCAAGCACCAAAGGATATAGCAGAAGGAACCCTCTTACCATTTGTGCACTGACAGCCCGAGCTGGTGTGACTTGGGTTTGTTTTGGTGCGCTGGGTTTCTTTTCGGACGACTTTTGCAATGGGAGCTCGGCTGCAGTCCGTCGGTTTGTTTTGGAGCGCTCGGTTACTTTTCGGACGACTTTTGCAATTGGGAGTATGGCTGCAGTCCCTCTTCTGACGTTTTGGGCGCGGCAGCTGAGCGCTGGGGCTGAGCCCCGCCCGGTCTGCGGACTATAAGTAGAGCCCGGGCTGGCGGGGCTGAGCAGCCTCCCGCCTGGGAACCTGCAGAGGCTGGGCTTGTGTGCTGAGATTGGACTTTGTGCTATGGAAGCGACTCTGTGCTCTGAGGATGGCAGGCAGCCCTTGGAGGGCTCCGGGGCGCTGCCGAGTTGGGAAGCTCTGGGAGCCTTGGCCCGATCTTTGCTACCCTGTGAGATTCGATTGGAGCTGCCACAGCTGCGACTTTGTGGGGCCACCGTTTGCTGATCTAGCCGGGCAATTGGCGAGTTCTCGGTGGTCCCCGGATTCTCGGGCCTTACAGTGCGCTCTCGCCTGATCCCCCGGTGCCACGGATTGGTACGCAGAGAAAGCAGAGGGCGGGACAGGAGCCTGGGGGTCCGTGCAAGAACCCCAAGAAATCGTCCAGCAGCACCTCCTGTCCAGATCCAGGGAGGAGCCCCAGTCCGACGAGCAGCAGCAGCAGCAGCAGCATTTGCGGCGGCGGCCACGGCGCAGGCAGCAGCATTTGCGGGGCGGCGGCGGCTGCAGCAGCAGCGGCGGCGGCAGTAGCAGCAGGGAGCCCAGTGCTGTGAAAGTGTTCAGCAAGGGGAGGGACGCCCGCCTCCTGCCTCCCGCCTCCCATGAGTGGCCAAGACAAGTGGTTCTGGCTTGGCTTGGGCGCTCACTGTTCTCCATGTTCCCAGCCTGCTGCCCCGCCCTCTTTGGTCGCAGGGGGCATTAGAAAACACCCAGGGGCCTTCTGGCTTTTCTGCTGACACCACCTAATTGCTTACTAAATAAAAGGCACTGAGAACCACCTTTAGTGTTCCTTGTCGCTCTTGTCTTATTGATTTGGAAGCTCGGCTGCACTCCCTTGCTTTGTTTCGGTGCGCTCGGTTTCTTTTCCGACGTCTTTTGCAACGGGAGCTCGGCTGCACTCCCTCGCTTTGTTTTGGTGCGCTCGGTTTCTTTTCCGACGTCTTAGGCAAAGGGAGCTCCTCTGCAGTCGCTGGGTTCGTTTCGGTTCGCTCGGTTTCTTTTCCGACGTCTTTTGCAACGGGAGCTCCGCTGCAGTCGCTGGGTTCGTTTCGGTTCGCTCGGTTTCTTTTCCGACGTCTTTTGCAACGGGAGCTCCGCTGCAGTCCCTAGGTTTTTTTCGTTGCGTTCGGTTTCTTTTCCGACGTCTTTTGCAACGGGAGCTCCGCTGCAGTCGCTGGGTTCGTTTCGGTTCGCTCGGTTTCTTTTCCGACGTCTTTTGCAACGGGAGCTCCGCTGCAGTCCCTAGGTTTTTTTCGTTGCGCTCAGTTTCTTTCCCGACGTCTTTTGCAAGCGCAGCTCGGCGATAGTCGCTGGGTTTGTTTTGGTGCACTCGGTTTCTTTTCCGACGTCTTTTGCAATGGGAGCTCCGCTGCACTTCCTCGGTTCGTTTCGGTGCGCTCGGTTTCTTTTCGGAAGTGTTTTGCAAGAGGAGCTTGGCTGCAGTCCATCTCTGACGTTTTGGGGGCGGCAGCTGAGCGCTGGGGCTGAGCCCCGCCCTGTGCACGGACTATAAGTAGAGCCCAGGGCCGGCGAGGCTGAGCAGCCTCCAGCCTGGGAATCAGCAGAGACTGGGCTTGTGTGCTGAGATTGGACTTTGTGCTATGGAAGCGACTCTGTGCTCTGAGGATGGCAGGCAGCCCTTGGAGGGCTCCGGGGCGCTGCTGAGTTGGGAAGCTCTGGGGGCCTTGGCCCGATCTTTGTTACCCTGTGAGATTCGATTGGAGCTGCCACAGCTGCGACTGTTTGGGGCCACCGTTTGCCGATCTAGCCGGGGAATTGGCGAGTTCTCGGGGGTCCCCGGACTCTCGGGCCGTACAGAGCGCTCTCGCCTTGTTCCCCGGGTCCTCGGATTGGTACGCAGAGAAAGCAGAGGCCGGGATAGGAGCCTGGGGGTCCGCGCAAGTACCCCAAGAGATCGTCCAGCAGCAGCTCCGGTCCAGTTCCATGGAGGAGTCCCAGTCTGGCGAGCAACAGCAGCAGCAGCAGTAGCCGCCGCCATCGCCGCCACCGCCGCAGCAGGAGCAGCACGAGAAACAGCAGCAGGAGCAACAGCAGCAGCAGCAGCAGCAGCAGTAGCAGCAGCAGCAGCAGCAGCCGCGACAGCAGCAGCAGCAGCAGCGGCGGCGGCAGCAGCAGCAGAAGAAGCAGGGAGCCCAGTGCTGTGACAGTGTTTGCCAAGGGGAGGGACGCCCGCTTCTCCTCTCCCATGAGTGGTCCAGAGAAGTCGTTCTGCCAGGCCTCCTGGCTTGGATTGGGCGCTCACTGTTCTCCATGTTCCCAGCCTTCTGCCCAGCCCTCTTTGGTCGCAGGGGGCCTTAGAAAACACCCAGGGCCTTCTGGCTCTTCTGCTGACACCACCTGCTTACGAAATAAAAGGCACTGAGAACCACCTTTAGTGTTCCTTGTCGTTCTTGTCTTATCGATTTGGAAGCTCGGCTGCACTCCTTCGCTCTGTTTCGGTGCGCTCGGTTCCTTTTCCGAGAACTTTTGCAATGGGAGCTCCGCTGCAGTCGCTGGGTTCGTTTCGGTTCGCTCGGTTTCTTTTCCGACGTCTTTTGCAACGGGAGCTCCGCTGCAGTCGCTGGGTTCGTTTCGGTTCGCTCGGTTTCTTTTCCGACGTCTTTTGCAACGGGAGCTCCCCTGCACTCCTTTGCTTTGTTTCGGTTCGCTCGGTTTCTTTTCCGATGTCTTTTGCAACGGGAGCTCCGCTGCAGTCGCTGGGTTCATTTCGGTTCGCTCGGTTTCTTTCCGGACGTCTTTTGCAACGGGAGCTCCGCTGCAGTCCCTAGGTTTTTTTCGTTGCATTCGGTTTCTTTTCCGACGTCTTTTGCAACGGGAGCTCCGCTGCAGTCGCTGGGTTCGTTTCTGTTCGCTCGGTTTCTTTTCCGACGTCTTTTGCAACGGGAGCTCCGCTGCAGTCGCTGGGTTCGTTTCGGCTCGCTCGGTTTCTTTTCCGACGTCTTTTGCAACGGAAGCTCCGCTGCAGTCGCTGGGTTCGTTTCGGTTCGCTCGGTTTCTTTTCAGACGTCTTTTGCATCGGGAGCTCCGCTGCAGTCGC
Organism: Typhlomys cinereus; assembly: GCA_023101885.1. NCBI lineage: Eukaryota > Metazoa > Chordata > Mammalia > Rodentia > Platacanthomyidae > Typhlomys > Typhlomys cinereus. The sequence goes on from JALPQD010000189.1 coordinate 100,808, forward strand.
TGGGTTCGTTTCGGTTCACTCGGTTTCTTTTCCGACGTCTTTTGCAACGGGAGCTCCGCTGCAGTCGCTGGGTTCGTTTCGGTTCGCTCGGTTTCTTTTCCGACGTCTTTTGCAACGGGAGCTCCCCTGCACTCTTTTGCTTTGTTTCGGTTCACTCGGTTTCTTTTCCGACGCCTTTTGCAACGGAAGCTCCGCTGCAGTCGCTGGGTTCGTTTCGGCTCGCTCGGTTTCTTTTCCGACGTCTTTTGCAACGGGAGCTCCGCTGCAGTCGCTGGGTTCGTTTCGGTTCGCTCGGTTTCTTTCCGGACGTCTTTTGCAACGTGAGCTCCGCTGCAGTCCCTAGGTTTTTTTCGTTGCGTTCCGTTTCTTTTCCGACGTCTTTTGCAATGGGAGCTCCGCTGCAGTCGCTGGGTTCGTTTCGGTTCGCTCGGTTTCTTTTCCGACGTCTTTTGCAATGGGAGCTCCGCTGCAGTCGCTGGGTTCGTTTCGGTTCGCTCGGTTTCTTTTCCGACGTCTTTTGCAACGGGAGCTCCGCTGCAGTCGCTGGGTTCGTTTCGGTTCGCTCGGTTTCTTTTCCGACGTCTTTTGCAACGGGAGCTCCCCTGCACTCTTTTGCTTTGTTTCGGTTCGCTCGGTTTCTTTTCCGACGTCTTTTGCAACGGGAGCTCCGCTGCAGTCGCTGGGTTCGTTTCGGTTCGTTCGGTTTCTTTTCCGACGTCTTTTGCAACGGGAGCTCCGCTGCAGTCGCTGGGTTCGTTTCGGTTCGCTCGGTTTCTTTTCCGACGTCTTTTGCAACGGGAGCTCCGCTGCAGTCGCTGGGTTCGTTTCGGTTCGCTCGGTTTCTTTTCCGACGTCTTTTGCAACGGGAGCTCCGCTGCAGTCCCTAGGTTTTTTTCGTTGCGTTCGGTTTCTTTTCCGACGTCTTTTGCAACGGGAGCTCCGCTGCAGTCGCTGGGTTCGTTTCGGTTCGCTCGGTTTCTTTTCCGACGTCTTTTGCAACGGGAGCTCCGCTGCAGTCGCTGGGTTCGTTTCGGTTCGCTCGGTTTCTTTTCCGACGTCTTTTGCAACGGGAGCTCCGCTGCAGTCGCTGGGTTCGTTTCGGTTCGCTCGGTTTCTTTTCCGACGTCTTTTGCAACGGGAGCTCCGCTGCAGTCGCTGGTTCGTTTCGGTTCGCTCGGTTTCTTTTCCGACGTCTTTTGCAACGGGATCTCCGCTGCAGTCCCTAGGTTTTTTTCGTTGCGTTCGGTTTCTTTTCCGACGTCTTTTGCAACGGGAGCTCCGCTACAGTCGCTGGGTTCGTTTCGGTTCGCTCGGTTTCTTTTCCGACGTCTTTTGCAACGGGAGCTCCGCTGCAGTCGCTGGGTTCGTTTCGGTTCGCTCGGTTTCTTTTCCGACGTCTTTTGCAACGGGAGCTCCGCTGCAGTCCCTAGGTTTTTTTCGTTGCGTTCGGTTTCTTTTCCGACGTCTTTTGCAACGGGAGCTCCGCTGCAGTCGCTGGGTTCGTTTCTGTTCGCTCGGTTTCTTTTCCGACGTCTTTTGCAACGGAAGCTCCGCTGCAGTCGCTGGGTTCGTTTCGGCTCGCTCGGTTTCTTTTCCGACGTCTTTTGCAACGGGAGCTCCGCTGCAGTCCCTAGGTTTTTTTCGTTGGGCTCGGTTTCTTTTCCGACGTCTTTTGCAACGGGAGCTCCGCTGCAGTCGCTGGGTTCGTTTCGGTTCGCTCGGTTTCTTTTCCGACGTCTTTTGCAATGGGAGCCCCCCTGCACTCCTTTGCTTTGTTTCGGTGCGCTCGGTTTCCTTTCGGAAGTGTTTTGCAAGAGGAGCTTGGCTGCAGTCCATCTCTGACGTTTTGGGGGCGGCAGCTGAGCGCTGGGGCTGAGCCCCGCCCTGTGCACGGACTATAAGTAGAGCCCAGGGCCGGCGAGGCTGCACAGCCTCCCGCCTGGGAATCAGCAGAGACTGGGCTTGTGTGCTGAGATTGGACTTTGTGCTATGGAAGCGACTCTGTGCTCTGAGGATGGCAGGCAGCCCTTGGAGGGCTCCGGGGCGCTGCTGAGTTGGGAAGCTCTGGGGGCCTTGGCCCGATCTTTGTTACCCTGTGAGATTCGATTGGAGCTGCCACAGCTGCGACTGTTTGGGGCCACCGTTTGCCGATCTAGCCGGGGAATTGGCGAGTTCTCGGGGGTCCCCGGACTCTCGGGCCGTACAGAGCGCTCTCGCCTTGTTCCCCGGGTCCTCGGATTGGTACGCAGAGAAAGCAGAGGCCGGGATAGGAGCCTGGGGGTCCGCGCAAGTACCCCAAGAGATCGTCCAGCAGCAGCTCCGGTCCAGTTCCATGGAGGAGTCCCAGTCTGGCGAGCAACAGCAGCAGCAGCAGTAGCCGCCGCCATCGCCGCCACCGCCGCAGCAGGAGCAGCACGAGAAACAGCAGCAGGAGCAACAGCAGCAGCAGCAGCAGCAGCAGCAGCAGCAGCAGCAGCAGCAGCTGCGGCAGCAGCAGCAGCAGCAGCAGCAGCAGCCGCGGCAGCAGCAGCAGCAGCAGCAGGGAGCCCAGTGCTGTGACAGTGTTTGCCGAGGGGAGGGACGCCCGCTTCTCGACTCCCATGAGTGGTCCAGAGAAGTGGTTCTGCCAGGCCTCCTGGCTTGGATTGGGCTCTCATTGTTCTCCATGTTCCCAGCCTGCTGCCCAGCCCTCTTTGGTCGCAGGGGGCCTTAGAAAACACCCAGGGCCTTCTGGCTCTTCTGCTGACACCACCTGCTTACGAAATAAAAGGCACTGAGAACCACCTTTAGTGTTCCTTGTCGTTCTTGTCTTATCGATTTGGAAGCTCGGCTGCACTCCTTCGCTCTGTTTCGGTGCGCTCGGTTCCTTTTCCGACGTCTTTTGCAACGGGAGCTCCGCTGCAGTCCCTAGGTTTTTTTCGTTGCGTTCGGTTTCTTTTCCGACGTCTTTTGCAACGGGAGCTCCGCTGCAGTCCCTAGGTTTTTTTCGTTGCGTTCGGTTCCTTTTCCGACGTCTTTTGCAACGGGAGCTCCGCTGCAGTCGCTGGGTTCGTTTCGGTTCGCTCGGTTTCTTTTCCGACGTCTTTTGCAACGGGAGCTCCGCTGCAGTCGCTGGGTTCGTTTCGGTTCGCTCGGTTTCTTTTCCGACGTCTTTTGCAACGGGATCTCCGCTGCAGTCTCTAGGTTTTTTTCGTTGCGTTCGGTTTCTTTTCCGACGTCTTTTGCAACGGGAGCTCCGCTGCAGTCGCTGGGTTCGTTCGGTTCGCTCGGTTTCTTTTCCGACGTCTTTTGCAACGGGAGCTCCGCTGCAGTCGCTGGGTTCGTTTCGGTTCGCTCGGTTTCTTTTCCGACGTCTTTTGCAACGGGAGCTCCGCTGCAGTCCCTAGGTTTTTTTCGTTGCGTTCGGTTTCTTTTCCGACGTCTTTTGCAACGGGAGCTCCGCTGCAGTCGCTGGGTTCGTTTCGGTTCGTTCGGTTTCTTTTCCGACGTCTTTTGCAACGGGAGCTCCGCTGCAGTCGCTGGGTTCGTTTCGGTTCGCTCGGTTTCTTTTCCGACGTCTTTTGCAACGGGAGCTCCGCTGCAGTCGCTGGGTTCGTTTCGGTTCGCTCGGTTTCTTTTCCGACGTCTTTTGCAACGGGAGCTCCCCTGCACTCCTTTGCTTTGTTTCGGTGCGCTAGGGTTCTTTTGCGACGTCTTGTGCAATGGGAGCTCCGCTGCACTTCCTCGGTTCCTTTCGGTGCACTCGGTTTCTTTTCGGAAGTGTTTTGCAAGAGGAGCTTGGCTCCAGTCCATCTCTGACGTTTTGGGGGCGGCAGCTGAGCGCTGGGGCTGAGCCCCGCCCTGTGCACGGACTATAAGTAGAGCCCAGGGCCGGCGAGGCTGCACAGCCTCCCGCCTGGGAATCAGCAGAGACTGGGCTTGTGTGCTGAGATTGGACTTTGTGCTATGGAAGCGACTCTGTGCTCTGAGGATGGCAGGCAGCCCTTGGAGGGCTCCGGGGCGCTGCTGAGTTGGGAAGCTCTGGGGGCCTTGGCCCGATCTTTGTTACCCTGTGAGATTCGATTGGAGCTGCCACAGCTACGACTGTTTGGGGCCACCGTTTGCCGATCTCGCCGGGGAATTGGCGAGTTCTCGGGGGTCCCCGGACTCTCGGGCCGTACAGAGCGCTCTCGCCTTGTCCCCCGGGTCCTCGGATTGGTACGCAGAGAAAGCAGAGGCCGGGATAGGAGCCTGGGGGTCCGCGCAAGTACCCCAAGAGATCGTCCAGCAGCAGCTCCGGTCCAGTTCCATGGAGGAGTCCCAGTCTGGCGAGCAACAGCAGCAGCAGCAGTAGCCGACGCCGCCACAGCAGGAGCAGCACGAGAAACAGCAGCAGGAGCAACAGCAGCAGCAGCAGCAGCAGCAGCAGCAGCAGCAGCAGCAGCAGCAGCAGCCGCGGCAGCAGCAGCAGCAGCAGCAGCAGCAGCCGCGGCAGCAGCAGTGGCGGCAGCAGCAGCAGCAGCAGCAGGGAGCCCAGTGCTGTGACAGTGTTTGCCAAGGGGAGGGACGCCCGCTTCTGGACTCCCATGAGTGGTCCAGAGAAGTGGTTCTGCCAGGCCTCCTGGCTTGGATTGGGCGCTCACTGTTCTCCATGTTCCCAGCCTGCTGCCCAGCCCTCTTTGGTCGCAGGGGGCCTTAGAAACACCCAGGGCCTTCTGGCTCTTCTGCTGACACCACCTGCTTACGAAATAAAAGGCACTGAGAACCACCTTTAGTGTTCCTTGTCGTTCTTGTCTTATGGATTTGGAAGCTCGGCTGCACTCCTTCGCTCTGTTTCGGTGCGCTCGGTTCCTTTTCCGAGAACTTTTGCAATGGGAGCTCGGCGGTAGTTGCTGGGTTTGTTTTGGTGCGCTCGGTTTCTTTTCCGACGTCTTTTGCAACGGGAGCTCCGCTAGAGTCGCTGGGTTCGTTTCGGTTCGCTCGGTTTCTTTTCCGACGACTTTTGCAACAGGAGTTCGGCAGTAGTCGCTGGGTTCGTTTCGGTTCGCTCGGTTTCTTTTCCGACGTCTTTTGCAACGGGAGCTCCGCTGCAGTCGCTGGGTTCGTTTCGGTTCGCTCGGTTTCTTTTCCGACGTCTTTTGCAAAGGGAGTTTCCCTGTAGTCGCTGCGTTTGTTTGGGTGCGCTCGGTTTCTTTTCCGACGTCTTTTGCAACGGGAGCTCCCCTGCACTCCTTTGCTTTGTTTCCGTGCGTTCGGTTTCTTTTCCGACGTCTTTTGCAACGGGAGCTCCGCTGCAGTCCCTCGATTTGTTTCGGTGCGCTCTTTTTCTTTTCCGACGACTTTTGCAACGGGAGCTCGGCGGTAGTTGCTGGGTTTGTTTTGGTGCGCTCGGTTTCTTTTCCGACGTCTTTTGCAACGGGAGCTCCGCTAGAGTCGCTGGGTTCGTTTCGGTTCGCTCGGTTTCTTTTCCGACGACTTTTGCAACGGGAGCTCGGCGGTAGTTGCTGGGTTTGTTTTGGTGCGCTCGGTTTCTTTTCCGACGTCTTTTGCAACGGGAGCTCCGCTAGAGTCGCTGGGTTCGTTTCGGTTCGCTCGGTTTCTTTTCCGACGACTTTTGCAACAGGAGTTCGGCAGTAGTCGCTGGGTTCGTTTCGGTTCGCTCGGTTTCTTTTCCGACGTCTTTTGCAACGGGAGCTCCGCTGCAGTCGCTGGGTTCGTTTCTGTTCGCTCGGTTTCTTTTCCGACGTCTTTTGCAACGGAAGCTCCGCTGCAGTCGCTGGGTTCGTTTCGGCTCGCTCGGTTTCTTTTCCGACGTCTTTTGCAACGGGAGCTCCGCTGCAGTCCCTAGGTTTTTTTCGTTGCGTTCGGTTTCTTTTCCGACGTCTTTTGCAACGGGAGCTCCGCTGCAGTCGCTGGGTTCGTTTCGGTTCGCTCGGTTTCTTTTCCGACGTCTTTTGCAATGGGAGCCCCCCTGCACTCCTTTGCTTTGTTTCGGTGCGCTCGGTTTCCTTTCGGAAGTGTTTTGCAAGAGGAGCTTGGCTGCAGTCCATCTCTGACGTTTTGGGGGCGGCAGCTGAGCGCTGGGGCTGAGCCCCGCCCTGTGCACGGACTATAAGTAGAGCCCAGGGCCGGCGAGGCTGCACAGCCTCCCGCCTGGGAATCAGCAGAGACTGGGCTTGTGTGCTGAGATTGGACTTTGTGCTATGGAAGCGACTCTGTGCTCTGAGGATGGCAGGCAGCCCTTGGAGGGCTCCGGGGCGCTGCTGAGTTGGGAAGCTCTGGGGGCCTTGGCCCGATCTTTGTTACCCTGTGAGATTCGATTGGAGCTGCCACAGCTGCGACTGTTTGGGGCCACCGTTTGCCGATCTAGCCGGGGAATTGGCGAGTTCTCGGGGGTCCCCGGACTCTCGGGCCGTACAGAGCGCTCTCGCCTTGTTCCCCGGGTCCTCGGATTGGTACGCAGAGAAAGCAGAGGCCGGGATAGGAGCCTGGGGGTCCGCGCAAGTACCCCAAGAGATCGTCCAGCAGCAGCTCCGGTCCAGTTCCATGGAGGAGTCCCAGTCTGGCGAGCAACAGCAGCAGCAGCAGTAGCCGCCGCCATCGCCGCCACCGCCGCAGCAGGAGCAGCACGAGAAACAGCAGCAGGAGCAACAGCAGCAGCAGCAGCAGCAGCAGCAGCAGCAGCAGCAGCAGCAGCAGCTGCGGCAGCAGCAGCAGCAGCAGCCGCGGCAGCAGCAGCAGCAGCAGCAGGGAGCCCAGTGCTGTGACAGTGTTTGCCGAGGGGAGGGACGCCCGCTTCTCGACTCCCATGAGTGGTCCAGAGAAGTGGTTCTGCCAGGCCTCCTGGCTTGGATTGGGCTCTCATTGTTCTCCATGTTCCCAGCCTGCTGCCCAGCCCTCTTTGGTCGCAGGGGGCCTTAGAAACACCCAGGGCCTTCTGGCTCTTCTGCTGACACCACCTGCTTACGAAATAAAAGGCACTGAGAACCACCTTTAGTGTTCCTTGTCGTTCTTGTCTTATCGATTTGGAAGCTCGGCTGCACTCCTTCGCTCTGTTTCGGTGCGCTCGGTTCCTTTTCCGACGTCTTTTGCAACGGGAGCTCCGCTGCAGTCGCTGGGTTCGTTTCGGTTCGCTCGGTTTCTTTTCCGACGTCTTTTGCAACGGGAGCTCCGCTGCAGTCGCTGGGTTCGTTTCGGTTCGCTCGGTTTCTTTTCCGACGTCTTTTGCAACGGGATCTCCGCTGCAGTCTCTAGGTTTTTTCGTTGCGTTCGGTTTCTTTCCGACGTCTTTTGCAACGGGAGCTCCGCTGCAGTCGCTGGGTTCGTTTCGGTTCGCTCGGTTTCTTTTCCGACGTCTTTTGCAACGGGAGCTCCGCTGCAGTCGCTGGGTTCGTTTCGGTTCGCTCGGTTTCTTTTCCGACGTCTTTTGCAACGGGATCTCCGCTGCAGTCTCTAGGTTTTTTTCGTTGCGTTCGGTTTCTTTTCCGACGTCTTTTGCAACGGGAGCTCCGCTGCAGTCGCTGGGTTCGTTTCGGTTCGCTCGGTTTCTTTTCCGACGTCTTTTGCAAAGGGAGTTTCCCTGTAGTCGCTGCGTTTGTTTGGGTGCGCTCGGTTTCTTTTCCGACGTCTTTTGCAACGGGAGCTCCCCTGCACTCCTTTGCTTTGTTTCCGTGCGTTCGGTTTCTTTTCCGACGTCTTTTGCAACGGGAGCTCCGCTGCAGTCCCTCGATTTGTTTCGGTGCGCTCTTTTTCTTTTCCGACGACTTTTGCAACGGGAGCTCGGCGGTAGTTGCTGGGTTTGTTTTGGTGCGCTCGGTTTCTTTTCCGACGTCTTTTGCAACGGGAGCTCCGCTAGAGTCGCTGGGTTCGTTTCGGTTCGCTCGGTTTCTTTTCCGACGACTTTTGCAACGGGAGCTCGGCGGTAGTTGCTGGGTTTGTTTTGGTGCGCTCGGTTTCTTTTCCGACGTCTTTTGCAACGGGAGCTCCGCTAGAGTCGCTGGGTTCGTTTCGGTTCGCTCGGTTTCTTTTCCGACGACTTTTGCAACAGGAGTTCGGCAGTAGTCGCTGGGTTCGTTTCGGTTCGCTCGGTTTCTTTTCCGACGTCTTTTGCAACGGGAGCTCCGCTGCAGTCGCTGGGTTCGTTTCTGTTCGCTCGGTTTCTTTTCCGACGTCTTTTGCAACGGAAGCTCCGCTGCAGTCGCTGGGTTCGTTTCGGCTCGCTCGGTTTCTTTTCCGACGTCTTTTGCAACGGGAGCTCCGCTGCAGTCCCTAGGTTTTTTTCGTTGCGTTCGGTTTCTTTTCCGACGTCTTTTGCAACGGGAGCTCCGCTGCAGTCGCTGGGTTCGTTTCGGTTCGCTCGGTTTCTTTTCCGACGTCTTTTGCAATGGGAGCCCCCCTGCACTCCTTTGCTTTGTTTCGGTGCGCTCGGTTTCCTTTCGGAAGTGTTTTGCAAGAGGAGCTTGGCTGCAGTCCATCTCTGACGTTTTGGGGGCGGCAGCTGAGCGCTGGGGCTGAGCCCCGCCCTGTGCACGGACTATAAGTAGAGCCCAGGGCCGGCGAGGCTGCACAGCCTCCCGCCTGGGAATCAGCAGAGACTGGGCTTGTGTGCTGAGATTGGACTTTGTGCTATGGAAGCGACTCTGTGCTCTGAGGATGGCAGGCAGCCCTTGGAGGGCTCCGGGGCGCTGCTGAGTTGGGAAGCTCTGGGGGCCTTGGCCCGATCTTTGTTACCCTGTGAGATTCGATTGGAGCTGCCACAGCTGCGACTGTTTGGGGCCACCGTTTGCCGATCTAGCCGGGGAATTGGCGAGTTCTCGGGGGTCCCCGGACTCTCGGGCCGTACAGAGCGCTCTCGCCTTGTTCCCCGGGTCCTCGGATTGGTACGCAGAGAAAGCAGAGGCCGGGATAGGAGCCTGGGGGTCCGCGCAAGTACCCCAAGAGATCGTCCAGCAGCAGCTCCGGTCCAGTTCCATGGAGGAGTCCCAGTCTGGGGAGCAACAGCAGCAGCAGCAGTAGCCGCCGCCATCGCCGCCGCCGCCGCAGCAGGAGCAGCACGAGAAACAGCAGCAGGAGCAACAGCAGCAGCAGCAGCAGCAGCAGCAGCAGCAGCAGCAGCAGCAGCAGCAGCAGCTGCGGCAGCAGCAGCAGCAGCAGCCGCGGCAGCAGCAGCAGCAGCAGCAGGGAGCCCAGTGCTGTGACAGTGTTTGCCGAGGGGAGGGACGCCCGCTTCTCGACTCCCATGAGTGGTCCAGAGAAGTGGTTCTGCCAGGCCTCCTGGCTTGGATTGGGCTCTCATTGTTCTCCATGTTCCCAGCCTGCTGCCCAGCCCTCTTTGGTCGCAGGGGGCCTTAGAAAACACCCAGGGCCTTCTGGCTCTTCTGCTGACACCACCTGCTTACGAAATAAAAGGCACTGAGAACCACCTTTAGTGTTCCTTGTCGTTCTTGTCTTATCGATTTGGAAGCTCGGCTGCACTCCTTCGCTCTGTTTCGGTGCGCTCGGTTCCTTTTCCGACGTCTTTTGCAACGGGAGCTCCGCTGCAGTCGCTGGGTTCGTTTCGGTTCGCTCGGTTTCTTTTCCGACGTCTTTTGCAACGGGAGCTCCGCTGCAGTCGCTGGGTTCGTTTCGGTTCGCTCGGTTTCTTTTCCGACGTCTTTTGCAACGGGATCTCCGCTGCAGTCTCTAGGTTTTTTTCGTTGCGTTCGGTTTCTTTTCCGACGTCTTTTGCAACGGGAGCTCCGCTGCAGTCGCTGGGTTCGTTTCGGTTCGCTCGGTTTCTTTTCCGACGTCTTTTGCAACGGGAGCTCCGCTGCAGTCGCTGGGTTCGTTTCGGTTCGCTCGGTTTCTTTTCCGACGTCTTTTGCAACGGGATCTCCGCTGCAGTCTCTAGGTTTTTTTCGTTGCGTTCGGTTTCTTTTCCGACGTCTTTTGCAACGGGAGCTCCGCTGCAGTCGCTGGGTTCGTTTCGGTTCGCTCGGTTTCTTTTCCGACGTCTTTTGCAACGGGAGCTCCGCTGCAGTCGCTGGGTTCGTTTCGGTTCGTTCGGTTTCTTTTCCGACGTCTTTTGCAACGGGAGCTCCGCTGCAGTCCCTAGGTTTTTTTCGTTGCGTTCGGTTTCTTTTCCGACGTCTTTTGCAACGGGAGCTCCGCTGCAGTCGCTGGGTTCGTTTCGGTTCGCTCGGTTTCTTTTCCGACGTCTTTTGCAACGGGAGCTCCGCTGCAGTCGCTGGGTTCGTTTCGGTTCGCTCGGTTTCTTTTCCGACGTCTTTTGCAACGGGAGCTCCGCTGCAGTCGCTGGGTTCGTTTCGGTTCGCTCGGTTTCTTTTCCGACGTCTTTTGCAACGGGAGCTCCCCTGCACTCCTTTGCTTTGTTTCGGTGCGCTAGGGTTCTTTTGCGACGTCTTGTGCAATGGGAGCTCCGCTGCACTTCCTCGGTTCCTTTCGGTGCACTCGGTTTCTTTTCGGAAGTGTTTTGCAAGAGGAGCTTGGCTCCAGTCCATCTCTGACGTTTTGGGGGCGGCAGCTGAGCGCTGGGGCTGAGCCCCGCCCTGTGCACGGACTATAAGTAGAGCCCAGGGCCGGCGAGGCTGCACAGCCTCCCGCCTGGGAATCAGCAGAGACTGGGCTTGTGTGCTGAGATTGGACTTTGTGCTATGGAAGCGACTCTGTGCTCTGAGGATGGCAGGCAGCCCTTGGAGGGCTCCGGGGCGCTGCTGAGTTGGGAAGCTCTGGGGGCCTTGGCCCGATCTTTGTTACCCTGTGAGATTCGATTGGAGCTGCCACAGCTGCGACTGTTTGGGGCCACCGTTTGCCGATCTAGCCGGGGAATTGGCGAGTTCTCGGGGGTCCCCGGACTCTCGGGCCGTACAGAGCGCTCTCGCCTTGTCCCCCGGGTCCTCGGATTGGTACGCAGAGAAAGCAGAGGCCGGGATAGGAGCCTGGGGGTCCGCGCAAGTACCCCAAGAGATCGTCCAGCAGCAGCTCCGGTCCAGTTCCATGGAGGAGTCCCAGTCTGGCGAGCAACAGCAGCAGCAGCAGTAGCCGACGCCGCCACAGCAGGAGCAGCACGAGAAACAGCAGCAGGAGCAACAGCAGCAGCAGCAGCAGCAGCAGCAGCAGCAGCAGCAGCAGCAGCAGCCGCGGCAGCAGCAGCAGCAGCAGCAGCAGCAGCCGCGGCAGCAGCAGTGGCGGCAGCAGCAGCAGCAGCAGCAGGGAGCCCAGTGCTGTGACAGTGTTTGCCAAGGGGAGGGACGCCCGCTTCTGGACTCCCATGAGTGGTCCAGAGAAGTGGTTCTGCCAGGCCTCCTGGCTTGGATTGGGCGCTCACTGTTCTCCATGTTCCCAGCCTGCTGCCCAGCCCTCTTTGGTCGCAGGGGGCCTTAGAAACACCCAGGGCCTTCTGGCTCTTCTGCTGACACCACCTGCTTACGAAATAAAAGGCACTGAGAACCACCTTTAGTGTTCCTTGTCGTTCTTGTCTTATCGATTTGGAAGCTCGGCTGCACTCCTTCGCTCTGTTTCGGTGCGCTCGGTTCCTTTTCCGAGAACTTTTGCAATGGGAGCTCGGCGGTAGTTGCTGGGTTTGTTTTGGTGCGCTCGGTTTCTTTTCCGACGTCTTTTGCAACGGGAGCTCCGCTAGAGTCGCTGGGTTCGTTTCGGTTCGCTCGGTTTCTTTTCCGACGACTTTTGCAACAGGAGTTCGGCAGTAGTCGCTGGGTTCGTTTCGGTTCGCTCGGTTTCTTTTCCGACGTCTTTTGCAACGGGAGCTCCGCTGCAGTCGCTGGGTTCGTTTCGGTTCGCTCGGTTTCTTTTCCGACGTCTTTTGCAAAGGGAGTTTCCCTGTAGTCGCTGCGTTTGTTTGGGTGCGCTCGGTTTCTTTTCCGACGTCTTTTGCAACGGGAGCTCCCCTGCACTCCTTTGCTTTGTTTCCGTGCGTTCGGTTTCTTTTCCGACGTCTTTTGCAACGGGAGCTCCGCTGCAGTCCCTCGATTTGTTTCGGTGCGCTCTTTTTCTTTTCCGACGACTTTTGCAACGGGAGCTCGGCGGTAGTTGCTGGGTTTGTTTTGGTGCGCTCGGTTTCTTTTCCGACGTCTTTTGCAACGGGAGCTCCGCTAGAGTCGCTGGGTTCGTTTCGGTTCGCTCGGTTTCTTTTCCGACGACTTTTGCAACGGGAGCTCGGCGGTAGTTGCTGGGTTTGTTTTGGTGCGCTCGGTTTCTTTTCCGACGTCTTTTGCAACGGGAGCTCCGCTAGAGTCGCTGGGTTCGTTTCGGTTCGCTCGGTTTCTTTTCCGACGACTTTTGCAACAGGAGTTCGGCAGTAGTCGCTGGGTTCGTTTCGGTTCGCTCGGTTTCTTTTCCGACGTCTTTTGCAACGGGAGCTCCGCTGCAGTCGCTGGGTTCGTTTCTGTTCGCTCGGTTTCTTTTCCGACGTCTTTTGCAAAGGGAGTTTCCCTGTAGTCGCTGCGTTTGTTTGGGTGCGCTCGGTTTCTTTTCCGACGTCTTTTGCAACGGGAGCTCCCCTGCACTCCTTTGCTTTGTTTCCGTGCGTTCGGTTTCTTTTCCGACGTCTTTTGCAACGGGAGCTCCGCTGCAGTCCCTCGATTTGTTTCGGTGCGCTCTTTTTCTTTTCCGACGACTTTTGCAACGGGAGCTCGGCGGTAGTTGCTGGGTTTGTTTTGGTGCGCTGGGTTTCTTTTCCGAGGTCTTTTGAAAGGGGAGCTCGGCTGCAGTCCCTATCTTTGTTTCGGTGCGCTCGGTTTTTTTTCCGACGTCTTTTGCTACGGGAGCTCGGCTGCACTCTTTCGCTTTGTTTAGGTGCGCTCGGTTTCTTTTCCGACGTCTTTTGCAACGGGAGCTCCGCTGCAGTCCCTCGATTTGTTTCGGTGCGCTCTTTTTCTTTTCCGACGACTTTTGCAACGGGAGCTCGGCGGTAGTTGCTGGGTTTGTTTTGGTGCGCTCGGTTTGTTTTCCGAGGTCTTTTGAAACCGGAGCTTGGCTGCAGTCCCTAGGTTTGTTTCGGTGCGCTCGGTTTTTTTCCGACATCTTTTGCAACGGGAGCTCGGCTGCACTCTTTCGCTTGTTTCGGTGCGCGCGGTTTCTTTTCCGACGACTTTTCCAACGGGAGCTCCGCTGCAGTCCCTTGGTTTTTTTCGTTGCGCTCGGTTTCTTGCCGACGACTTTTGCAACGGGAGCTTGGCAGTAGTCGCTGGGTTTGTTTCGGTGCGCTCGGTTTCTTTTCCGACTTCTTTTGCAAAGGGTCTCCGCTGCAGTCGCTGGGTTTGTTTCGGTTCGCTCGGTTTCTTTTCGGACGTCTTTTGCAAAGGGAGCTCCGCTGCAGTCGCTGGGTTTGTTTTGGTTCACTAGGTTTCTTTTCCGACGTCTTTTGTAAAGGGAGCTCCCCTGCAGTCGCTCGGTTAGTTTGGGTTCACTCGGTTTCTTTTCCGACGTCTTTTGCAACGGGAGCTCCGCTGCAGTCCCTCGATTTGTTTTGGTGCGCTCTTTCTTCTTTTGTTTTGCAAGAGGAGCTTGGCTGCAGTACATCTCTGACGTTTTGGGGGCAGCAGCTGAGCGCCTGGGCAGAGCCTTGCCCTGTGCAGGGACTATAAGTAGAGCCCAGGGCCGGCGAGGCTGAGCAGCCTCCCGCCTGGGAATCAGCAGAGACTGGGCTTGTGTGCTGAGATTGGACTTTGTGCTATGGAAGCGACTCTGTGCTCTGAGGATGGCAGGTAGCCCTCGGAGGGCTCCGGGGCGCTGCTGAGTTGGGAAGCTCTGGGGGCCTTGGCCCGATCTTTGTTACCCTGTGAGATTCGATTGGAGCTGCCACAGCTGCGACTGTTTGGGGCCACCGTTTGCCGATCTAGCCGGGGAATTGGCGAGTTCTCGGGGGTCCCCGGACTCTCGGGCCGTACAGAGCGCTCTCGCCTTGTCCCCCGGGTCCTCGGATTGGTACGCAGAGAAAGCAGAGGGCGGGACAGGAGCCTGGGGGCCCGTGAAAGTACCCCCAAGAGATCGTCCAGCAGCAGCTCCTGTCCAGTTGCAGGGTAGAGCCCCATTCTGGCGAGAAGCAGCAGCAGCAGAGAGCCCAGTGCTGTGACAGTGTTTGGCAAGGGGAGGGACGCCCGCCTCCCGCCTCCCGTGAGTGGCCAAGAGAAGTGGTTCTGCCAGGCCTCCTGGCTTGGATTGGGCGCTCACTGTTCTCCACGTTCCCAGCCTGCTGCCCAGCCTCTTTGGTCGCAGCGGGGCTTAGAGAACACCCAGGGGCCTTCTGGCTCTTCTGCTGACACCACCTGCTTCTTTACGAAATAAAAGGCACTGAGAACCACCTTTAGTGTTCCTTGTCCCCTCTTGTCTTCTCATCGATTTGCAGAGCAGAGCTGGCTGGGTGGCCAGCGCTTGCAATGGAAGCACGCGGGAGGCAGAGGGCGCTGCACGTTCCTGACCTCTCTCCTCTGGGCAGCCAGCACCAGGCCAACCCTGATTTTATGGGCATTCCTGCAAAGACCATAGAAATAAAAATGATCGCTATAAATACTTTTCATTGAACTGGGAAATGTTTCTGTGAGTCGAATTCGAAGGGCGAAAATAAACACACACACACATGCGCACACACACGCACATACAGTGGATACACATCAATTCAAGATTCAGGTCTAGTAGAATGGTGCCCAAAGGGAAAAGTGTCTCAGAAGGCAAACTCGTGCTTCAGAGGACGTTCTTCCCGTATTTATTCAGCAATGACTGTTCTTAGGTCTTTTTTATTTATTTTTTTTTTGTTTATTTATTTATTCCCAATCATACAAGCTTAATAGGTATCCGGTCCCCTCCCTCCCTCCACCCTTCCCCAGTCCCCCTTGTATCCTCCCCCTTTTCCCCCTCTTTTCACTCCCCTCTCTCCCTTTCTTCCAATGTCCCCTCTTAACCCTCCCCCCCATTCCCTGAAGCATCCTTTTGTGTTAATGTCAAACTTCAGTCTGAGTCCTCCACTCTAGTGTCTCGTCTTAATGTGCTCAGTTAAAGAAGGACATGCAGTTAATCGTACGAGAGAGAGAGAGAGAGAGAGAAGAAAAGAACCGAAAAATAAAAGCAATAAAAAATCGGGCTTTCTTTTAGCATTACAGACCTAAGTTAAAAAAAGATCATTCTTCTCAAGAAGAAACTTTTTAGATTTCTGCCACAATAGGATGTAACTCTTGAACAAATTTCATGATTCAATCTGCTGACAGTGAACGTCTTTAAGATGGACAAAGTATTTGCCTGCTTTCCTTAAAACCCCCTTTTGTTGGTCTTCCTCGTTGTGCAGTCATCTTTTTACATGGAGATATTCCATGAATTTTGGAAGAGGGAACAAAACAGTCAAACAGCCCACGGAGGATCATAGGGAAGGTATAGATACAAAAAACAAGTGTCACAAAAGGAAATCTGTAAGTTGCTTTCAAATGAAAACTATTTCGGTGCAAAGAATTGCTCCTGAGGAAAAGGACTGTGCAAAAATAGAAAGGATCATTCAGCTAGAGTGACATGTTCATTGTGGCCCCAGGCCTACTTGGACAACAAGACCTTTTATCTGTCAAGTCTGTTTCCATCGTTCCTGTACCAATGAAAACAGCTGAAAAGTCTTCAGCTGGGAGCTTGCATATGTTGAAAGCACTTGATAGTTCGATGACGTTGGCTTTCCTTTTGACCAGGAGAATGACTTACGTTTTCTGATATGGCAGTTTTTGGATTGCATACTATTTACAAAGACTTGTATGAATCTTTCCCATGGACGTAGTATTTTCTACAATTGTTTTCAAGTTAAGTAAGAAAGCGAGACCTTACTGTTGACCCAAGCGAACAAAGAAAACATCCGGACACAGTGCTGTTGTGTAGTGACCAGTTTATTTTGGTGGTGGTCAACGTGTGTTTGCAATTCTTTGCCAAAATAAGGAGAAACTAGTGTTTGCAATATTTACGAGTAAGTTTTGTTACATTTATCTTGAATGCTTAGCTGGTACATATCTATTTGGTATGGAGAAATTCCATTTTAAATTACTTTTTCGTCATTTGTTTACTAGAAATAGCTCCTACATACTGAGTACATTAACAGTTTTCCCTGAAGTACACAAATATATTCGCCATTTCAAACACCGCTGGGAGTCTCTCCACTTTGACCACTTTTAAAATTTATTTCTAATTACTTTTAATGGTGTATTATCATTAATTTTTAATGATTTTAATTGTAAATTATTATAAAATTTTCATATTTCTACTTTGCACACATTAACAATTTTCCATGAGCTATGTATTATTGATTTTAGTTGTTAACAATTTCTGACGAGGTACACAAAT
The DNA here is from genome assembly GCA_023101885.1 of Typhlomys cinereus. Lineage (NCBI taxonomy): Eukaryota > Metazoa > Chordata > Mammalia > Rodentia > Platacanthomyidae > Typhlomys > Typhlomys cinereus. Next base: position 117,113 of record JALPQD010000189.1, read on the forward strand.
ATATTTCTTCACCGTTGAAAACACCCTCTGGGAGTCTCTCCGTTTTGAACAATTTTTAATTTTATTCTTAACTACTTTTAATCATTAATTATCATTCATTTTGGTTGTAAATTATTATTACTGTTTAAGTTTTCGACTTTGCATCCATGAACAAGTTTCCTGGAGGTACACAAATATAGTCACAAGGATGGGAGGAGTCATGATATGCTAGATACTCCACACAAGTTAGGGCCAAAGCAATTATAATGGGAGTCTGCATGATCTGCACAATAACCAACATATCATTGACCCCTCAAATTCTAGCATGGACTAAAGGCACTGGGATCCTTAGAAGCAAGGGATTAACAGTCACAATAGTGTTCCTATACTTAAGGGGAACACAAGAAGAGTTCTAGGAATTGCCACTGAGTCCTTACACCTCATCAGAGAGGAGGACCCAGAGGAAAGTCTGATAAACACATTAAAAGATGCTTCAGGGATGGGCGGCGGGGCACTGGGAGAAAGAGAGGGAGGGGGGAAAGGAAGGGGCAAAGGGGGGGAGGGAACGAGGAGGTCCAGGGAGGGTGGAGGGAGGGAGGGGACATGGGTTCCTATTACGTCTCTATGAGCAGAAAAATTAAATCAATAAATCAATTAATTAATTAATTAATACAACACCCCCTGGGAGTCTCTCCATTTGGAACAATTTTTTTTTTACTAGTTTTATTCAAAAGTTTTTTTTAAAGTTTATTCAAAAGTTATTTTTTTAATTTAATACATTTTTTATTATTATTTCAGCTCATACAAACTTAATAGGTACACCAGTTCCTTCCCTCCCTCCTCCTCCCCCAACCCCCCTGCTCCCCCTCCCCTCACCCCTTCCTTCCCATTCCCCAGTGCCTCCCACCCCAATTCCCAGAGAGACCTTTCTTGTGCATGCCTGGCTCTCCTCTGGGCCCTCCTCTCCAATGATGTAGAAGGACCCAGTGGCATTTCCCTGAACCCTTTGCCGTGTTCCCCTTAAGCATAGGAACACTACTGTGGCTGCCAATCCCTTGCCTCCAAGGATCTTGGTGCCTTTAGCAGATGCTAGACTTTGTGAGGTAAATAGTGTGTTGGACATTGCGCAGGGCATGCAAAGTCCAATTATGATTGCTCATTTGGAACAATTTTTTAAATTTATTTTTAGTTAATTTTTAATTCTTGTCATTTTAATTATTAATCATTAAGAAATTTCCACGAGGTATTCACCGTTTAAAATGCAGTCTGGCCATCTGGTTAAGTTCACAGACTTTCCTTCCTGATCATTTACAACTAATGGGGTATGATCTTACCAGAAGGGGAGGGCGTACAGTCTGGCAGATAGAAAGTAACCATTTCGCAAATGGGTGATTGACCCCTCCCTCACCGCGGTTTCCTACTTTTACTACATCTACCTTTGAATATACTCTGATAACAAGACTCTAATTTAACAGGTTTTTATTCTGGTCAGGGGGTGGTATCCAATACCCATCAGGGATGGAGTGAAGGGCATTGCAGGAGCAGCAAAACTGAAAAAAAATAAATCAACGAACCATAATCCAGAACATCAGAGACTCTAAATCAACCACCTGGAACTAGGCCAGCCTAATCTCTCCCCATCCTGAAGCTCAGGGAAATTTGCAGAAGAGGAGGCGGTAAGATTGTAAGAGCACAAGGATGGGAGGAGTGACGATATGCAAGATTCTCCACACAAGTTAGGGCCGAAGCAATCATAATTGGACTTTGCATGCCCTGCGCAATGTCCAACACACTATTGACCCCACCAAGTCTAGCATTTGCTAAAGGCACTAGGATCCTTGGAGGCAAGGGATTGACAGCCACAGTAGTGTTCCTATGCTTAAAGGGAACACAGGAAACGGTTCTGGGAAATGCCACTGGGTCCTTGCACCTCATTGGAGAGGAGGACCCAGAGGAGAGTTTGGCATGCTCATTAAAGGATGCTCCAGGGATCGGAGGGGGAAGGCACTGGGGGATGGGGAAGGAAGGGGGGGCACAGGGGGATGGGGAGTTGGAGGGAGGGGGGGGACCGGTATACCTGTTAAGTTTTTTGAGTGGAAATAAAAAAATAAAGAAGAAATAAAATGCAGTCTGGGAGTCTCTCCATTTTTAACCATTTTTAAAATTTTTATTTAATTAGTTTAAATTATTAATTATTATTAGAATTTGTTAAAAATTAATAATTAAAACACCCTCTGGGAGTCTCTCCATTTTAAACAAGTTTTTAACGTTTTTATTTTTCAGTAGACGGATATCGGCTTGTAATCTAACAGGGAGGAACTCCTCGAAACGTTAGTACTGAGAAGGAAAGCAAGACCCCAAGACCTTAGCTGAAGTTCCAGGGTAAGAGGAAACCATTGAAAATGGTGCCACCGAAAATTAACACAAATGGGGGAACCATACCCAAAGTCCAAATTGTGAAAGTTGACAACATCTTCATTAAATACCCAGAGATGTAGACTTGTATCGATATACTTTTACAGACTGTAAATGAATATCGGCGAGACTGGAAATTTAACACATAAACATGGCAAGTTTAAGAATCGTGAAAACCGTGACATGTCCTTTCAAGGAGTACAGTTTCCGTGGCGTCTCTAAGTGTGGCAAAGAAAGGAGAAAACGTGTAAAGAAGCGTCAGTTTACACAGGCTCACTGAAAGACCAGAACTACGATTTCTTTTCTTTTATTTACTTTTTTTTTTTTTTTTTTTTTGTCTTTTTGTAATTTTACTTTTTTTTTTTCTTTCGGTGCTGGGGACGGAACCCAGGGCCACGTGCTTGCTAGGCAAGCGCTCTACCACTGAGCTAAATCCCTAACCCCCAGAACTACGATTTCTTAATTTACAGCTTAAAATCCGGATTAAGTTCGGAAAACGCACACACAAGCAGGGCAGGTTGAGCAGAAGTTTGCTTAAGGGCCGAGACACAGCGTTTCTATTTCCTGGTACAATTGCTTTCGCACTTTAGCTTAAAAGCCAAAAAAGCTCTGGGCTGGAGAGGTGGCTCAGGGGTTAAGCCTCCTCCTTGCAGGCGAAAGGTCCTGAATTCGGATCCTAGATCCCAGATCCCACGTATAGACGCCAGGCGGAAGCGGGGGGGGGGGGGGCGGCCTGCGCTTCTGGTCCTGGTAGGGCGGAGCCTGTGAATCCCGGGGCAGAAGGAGGTGGAGGCGTCCATGGTGGTTCGCGAATTCGTCCGTGGTTCTAAACATACACAGACATACACACACACAAAGACACACACGTGCGCGCGCACATACACACGCATATGCACACAGGTGAATAAATAATAATAATAATAATAAAAAAGCTTAAAAAAAAAAGCTAAAAAAGCTCAGGGACATCAAGTAAGTTCAGGAGACCGCGCCTAAAGATGCCGGTACAGCGTTAAATTGGTGCCCCGACGGTGCTGTGGCTCCACGGGGAGGAAGAAGAAGAAACGTTAAAAATGGGAAGAGCCAGAAGTGCTGAGTTTGTTCTGAGAACCCCAGTCACATGGTTTTTTTTTTTTTTTTTTTTTTTTTTTTTTGTCCATAGAGCTACTTTCACTTCCTACTACAAGAAGAGAGCAAAAGGGCGATAAAATTACGATTTCGATTTAAATTCGGTTTAAATGGGTTGAATCTTAGTCAAGCACCAAAAGATATGGCAAAACGAACCCTCTTACCGCTTGTGCACTGACAGGCCCGAGATTGTGCGACTTGGGTTTGTTTCAGTGCCCTGGGTTTCTTTTCCGACGACTTTTGCAATGGGAGCTGGGCTGCAGTCCCTCTCTGATGTTTTGGGGACCGCAGCTGAGCGCTGGGGCTGAGCCCCGCCCTGTCCGCGGACTATAAGTAGAGCCCTGCTGCCCAGGGCCAGCAGGTCTGAGCAGCCTCCCACCTGTGAACCAGCGGAGACTGGGCTTGTGTGCTGAGAAAGTCTATGTGTAATATTAAAAGAATGTGAAAACAACTGAATGTAAAAACAACTGAATGTGAAAACAACTGTATGTAATTTTGTGTGGTGGAAAAGTGGGCCGGTGTGTCAGCCTATACTGTGTGATAGATAAGTGGGTCTCTGCGTCGGCCTAGCTGTGGAGTCATATAGACTGTGGAAGACATAAGAATTGAAAATGTGTAACATTAAAATGAGGCAAAACAACTGTATTGTAAATCTAAACAGACATATACCCCGATGATGTAATGTGGAATAAAACAATATTTAAGGGACAGGAGGAGAACCGGGACCTCAGTTCGGTAGGGACAGAACATCCCAAGACTCTGACCTGAACCCTGGAACATGTCAATCAGTAAGCCCTCATGTGGTGTGGTTATTGCTGGGTGGCATAGACATCCAGGGAGGTAGAAGTCAGCGGCACAAGCCCCCCAAGTGTGCTGGCGACACCCTGTGAGATTCGATTCGGGGTGCGACAGCTGTGACTTTCTGGGGCCACCGTTTGAGGATCTGGCCGCGGAATTGGCGAGTTCTCGGTGGTCTCCGGATTCTCGGGCCCCCTCAGCTCGCCTTGTCCCCAGGTGCCTCGGCCTGGGGCCTGAAGCCCTTGCAAGAACCCTGAGACATCGTCCAGCAGCAGCTCCTGTCCAGTTCCAGGGAGGAGCCCCAGTCTTGCGAGCATCAGCATCAGCATCAGCATCAGCATCAGCAGCAGCAGCAGCAGCAGCAGCAGCCGCAGCCGCAGCATCAGCATCAGCATCAGCATCAGCATCAGCATCAGCAGCAGCAGCAGCATCATCATCATCATCAGCATCATCATCATCATCATCATCATCATCATCAGCAGCAGCAGCAGCAGTAGCAGTAGCAGCAGCAGCAGCAGGGAGCCCAGGTCTGTGACAGTGTTCAGCAAGGGGAGGGACGCCCGCCTCTCCTCTGGGCAGCCAGCATCAGACCAACCCTGATTTTATGGGTATTCCTGCAAAGACCATAGAGATAAAAATGATCGGTATAAATACTTTTCATTGAACTGGGAAATGTTTCTGTGCGTCGAATTCGAAAGATGAAAATACACACAATATATGTACATAAATTCTATATTCATGTCTAGTTATGCCTAAAGCCGCAAGTGTTTGATTAGACAAACTCTTTCTTAACTGGATCTTGTTTCTGCTCTTGTAATTATTTGGCTTTACTTTTATAGTATTTGCCTCCAAGTGTGTTCCTTATACACAGGAGCTTTTGCAATTCTAAAATCCACAAGAAAGAAATCTTTGTGTAATATCTCTGCTCTGGGCTGAAACATGCTCATGTAAGGAAATATACACAGTCAATCTTCATAACGTTAAAGAAAAGGAACACTGGCTAATAGAAAATCATGCTTCCTGCTAGCATTACAGACCTAACTAAAAAAAAAAAATCATTCCTGGGGGCTGAAGAGATGGCTCAGGTGTTACACAGTGATTGTTAATCAGAAGGTCTTGATTTTGGATGCCAGGTCCCATGTAAAAATGTTAGTTTGAAAAGTCAGTGCACTGCCCTTCTTGCCCTTGTGAGTGGAGCTTCAGAAATCCCAAAGCCAAGCAAGAAGTTGGAAGCACATACAGTTCTCTCTGATACACACACACACACACACACACACACACACACATTATTCCTATATTTTAACCTTTTTTTGTGAAATATGTCAATACATAAAATCTAAAGTAGGACAATATAAGCACACTGTATACAAAATTCTTACAGAAGTATAAAAAGTTCTGGACTTCCAGGCCTTGCAGAGCAAAGGAAAAAGTAATTTTACATGTGATTCCTTTATGCTTCATTGAAATCACTTTGCTTCCTCTGAGCTTTGCTTCTGAAATCTCTTCAACATAGATTCTTTTAGAAGGCTAGTGATTATTTCAATAGAGCATACATCTCCCTTTTTCCATCAACCTTTCTTGTTTTATTATCAAAGCAGAACTTCTTATCTTCAAGACCTCTAATCGAGTGGCAGTTGTGTATTGCTTAAATATATGCCATAAATTCTGAAAACTTTTAAAAAAAAGCCTTAAGAGTCATATGAACCCTTGAAGAAATAATTTATAAAGATAGTAAGTATTTAAAAATATTCATTTATTTAGTGGGGTAGAGAGAGGAGACATAGGTAAGTAGGTAGATAGGTAGGTAGATAGATAGATAGATAGATAGATAGACAGACAGACAGAGTAAAATCTTTGAGCCATGGTTGTAAGTCAGAAGACAGCTTTCAGAAGTCAGTCTTCCATTCTGTGGGCTTCAGGGAATTGAATTCAGGATTCCAAGTTCATCAGAGTTTGTCTTACTTGTTGAGCTAATAGTCCAGAGATAATAGATTTTTATCAAATGCCACTCAAAGTGATTGTAGTTCTTAAATATGTTGGGGACTCTCAAATAGTATTTTAATTTTGATTTCAATAGTCTATGATAACTAAAATGAGAGAACAGAAAAATTTATTGGGTGGACTAGCTCTAATTCATTTAAAATCTCTTTCATTAGATTCATTTTTATGGATTCTTTTTCCAAAAATATCCATAATAGAGAATGATAGTTATGATATCGTGACATGGATATGATACATATAAAAGCATTAACACATGTTTAACAATTACCTGTGTGTTAAATTTCCTTTTCAAAAAAGAAATGATACAAGATAAAAATCTGAACTCGTGGTACATCTTTCAGAAGCATGTTGCTTCCTTCCTTTGTAGAAAAAAGTATCAGGGCTTGAATGAATATAGCTAAATGAAAAACTATACAGTGCTGTAAAAATGAACGAAATTCACAATGTAAATTAAGACTAACATAGAAGACATCTTAATGAAACTTGAAGTGTGTTTGTTTTGTAAATCCATCTTCCTGAATTTCTGAGATTTTCTACTATCCTTGTGGTTTTATGTGCTTCCATGGCAACATGTTAACTATCACTGCCAAGTTAGACCAAATTATTATTGGTCAGAAAGTAGCTGGGGATTTCAGGTAGCCCTTGTTCAACAGCTAGGCAACTTACATTTACAACTGGTTCTAATAATGTACCAAGGTGGGGTGCTGGACAGGACCAAAGGGAGATCTTATCAATGTGGCAGTGTTTCGGAATTCAAAACAGAGACCCACTCTCCAGATGAAGATCCTAAGCTTGAATTTGAATAAAATTTGAGGAAGACAAGATGAAAGATCTGTGTAATGAAACTATACCAAGAAGGTGTGTTCTGAATCTTCTTCTCAAGTTTTAATATCTTGTAGAATAGTTCCAAAAGTCCCCGGTATCTCAGGAGGCAAACTCATTCTCAGAGGAATTTCTTCCTGTTCCAGAATGCAGCTTTGTCTTCATCATATTTGCTTTAAAGTGGACATGGTGCATCTGGCAAGTTTTGCAATTCTGAAATCCAGAATAAGAGAGACTTAAGACAATGGGAGTTCTGTGGGCTTGAGCAAGCTTAGGTACAAAAGTGCATAGAGTTAACTTACAGGAGAGAGAGAGAAAGAGAGAGACAGAGAGAGAGAGAGAGAGAGAGAGAGAGACAGAGAGAGAAAGACAGAGAGAGACAGAGAGAGACAGAGACAGAGAGAGAAAGACAGAGAGAGACAGAGAGAGAGAGAGAGAGAGACAGAGACAGACAGACCAGAGACTTTCTGTTAGCATTATAGACTTTAGTAAAAAGCCCATCCTTTTTTTAAAAATTTTTATTATTATTATTATTTATTCAACTGTGTGCATGTGCGTGTGTATGTGCGCGCACGTGTGTGTCTGTGTGTGTGTGTGTGTGTGTATGTAGAACCACGGACGAATTCGCGAACCACCATGGACGCCTCCATCTCCTTCTGCCCTGGGATTCACAGGCTCCGCCCTAGCAGGACCAGAAGCGCAGGGCGTCCCCGCTTCCACCTGGCGTCTATATGTGGGATCTGGGATCCGAACTCGGGACCTTCCGCCTGCAAGGCGGAGGCTTAACCCCTGAGCCACCTCTCCAGCCCCCATCCTTTTTTTTTTTAACCAAGACCCTTTCTGTGTTTGCCATAATAAGATTTAAATATTGTACAAATTTCATGATGAAATTTGTTGCTAGTAAACATCTCCAAAATGGTCAGTGTACTTTGCCTGTATATAATAAATAATGTTTCTCTTCATAACAATAGTCATTTTATTAATACAGAAATGTTCTTCCCATCCATTTTGGAAGCAGGAAATAAAAGCAATAAAAAGCCACCAAAAAGGCGTGTAGAGACTGAAACCATAGCTTTGTGAAGAATGTATATTTTCAGATAAAAAATGTTGTCATGTACAGATTTGTCTTAAGGAACATGACTGCATCAAAATATAAATGATGATTTGACAATGGTAACATATTAAACTGACCCCAAAGACATGACAGTTTTAGATTTGAAATATCATATTTATTCATATAAGTTTACCTCGATAACAAGAATTTTCATTTTATCTGGAGAATTTCTCCAATTTCTACTGTGACAGTAAAAAAGGTTGAAAGTTAAAATGAGTTTGTGGATGTTTAAAGCACTTTAACTAAAGATTACTTGTTATCATTTAACCAGAACAATTACTTGCATTTTCTGTTGTAATACTTTGAGAAGGTTGAAAAACTTACAGCTCCAACTCTTATAAGCTTACAAACTTTAAGGTAATTATGAAGATTTCAATTTTATCAAAATAATTAGTGTTCTACTCTGGCAGACAAAATGATTAATAAAACTGACATCTTAAAAGCAGTACCCTTACAAAAAATCTTAATTGAAAACCTAGACATGTTGTTAAATTAAAATACTTACAATCCCACACTCATTCTAAAGAAAAAAAAGTCTGTGAAATAGTCAAAATCTAGAAATAGCGTAAATTTTCCTAAGTTATACTTAGAAATCAAATGTATCATTTCAAATTAGTGTAATTAGCAATACTCATATGAAATGCTAAAAATTCAAAACATAATAGTCTAACTTTACAAAACCTTACTAAAACAGCAAGTTATATCATTTACATTTGTTGGTGCAATTACTTTTTATTCTTCCTTAAAAATGACCAAAATGTTAACATTTAGAAGTAAGTCATAAGACCTTACTTAAAGATCAAAAGATAGCTTCAAATCAATATGCTTAGTTATTATTTATACACTGATAGTAAAGAAGAAACCATTACAAGTGTTACACCTAAGAAGTAACACAAATTTTCCAAACCATATGGACACTTCAAATTATTTTTTTGAAAAATAGAAATACTTTCAATACCTCCTTGAATAAGTTTAAAAAGTGGTAAGACAGTTAACCTTGAAGAAGTTTAAGTCTGTAAGACCTTAGTTAAGTACTAAGATATAATCATACCTAAAGAACAGGAAAAAGGTGAAAAAGTTAAAATATATAATGTTTAAATACTAAGATGTAGCATTATATCATTACAGTTCCTAAACTAATAGCTACATAACTTTGAAAATTAAGATATAGAAATAATGTCAGTTTACTAAACGTTGAACATCAAGACATGTTGTTTTTATTCCAATCATTTGTATTTTGGTCTGCAACCTGAAAAAAATTATTAAAAAGGATAAAACTTAAGAGGAGTACAAGTTTACGAAACCATATTGAAAGGACAAAAGTATTTTTTTCATTATAATTACTTACATTTCATACTCTAATAAGAAAAAAAAACTATTACATGGTTAAAACTTCAAGTACAGTAAGTTTCCAAAACTTTACTTCAGGACCAGTTATATCATTTCTTTTTAAATTTTTTTATTATTATTTATTTAATTGTGCACGTGTATGTGTGTGTAGAACCATGGACGAATTCGGGAACCACTGTGGACCTTCTCATCCTTGTTTACTTTACTCTGCCCAGGGATTCACAGGCTCCATCCTACCAGGACCAGAAACGCAGGCTGCTCCCGCTTCCGCCTGGCTTCTTTTATTTATTTATTTTTTTTTAAAAATTTTTTTTGTTATTATTATTTATTCAACTGTGTGCATATGCGTGTGTATGTGTGTGCGCGCGTGTGTGTGTGTGTCTGTGTATGTGCAGAACCACGGACGAATCCGCGAACCACCATGGATGCTTCCACCTCCTTCTGCCCCCGGATTCACAGGCTCCGCCCTACCAGGACCAGAAGCGCAGGCCGCCCCCGCTTCCGCCTGGCGTCTATATGTGGGATCTGGGATCCGAACTCAGGACCTTCCGCCTGCAAGGCGGAGGCTTAACCCCTGAGCCACCTCTCCAGCCCCTTCCGCCTGGCTTCTATACGTGGGGTCTAGGATCTGAACTCAGGATCTTCTGCCTGCAAGGCAGAGGCTTAACCCCTGAGCCACCTCTCCAACCCCCAGTATACCATTTCTATATTTCAGAACAATTACTTTTATATTCTTCCCTAACAGGAAAAAAAATTTAAAGCCTTAACATTTAAGAAATGTGAGCCTCCGCCTCCGACACACACACACACACACACACAGACACACACACACACACATACGCGCGTGCACATACATACGCACATGCGCACAGTTGAATAAATAATAATAATAAAAGAAATGTAAATTTACAAGATCTTTATTAAAGGATGCCTTAAATCAGTATACTTGCTTCCCCCGCTCTACCGATATTAAGGAAGAAACCATTAAAAATATTAAGACTGAGAAGTAATATGTAAATACCAGCATTTACAGTAAAATGGGGGTCTCTGAAAGGGAACAACAAGAAATGCTCCAGGCGGAGACTAGAGGAATGTCAGGCAGCGTGAAACTGTACTGAGACAGATTTATTATCAGCTAGATGTGCTTATAAGTGTTACACACAGGGAATCATCTGGAATCAGTGACTACAAAGATCATAACAAGGAACAGCAAGATATCATGGGAACAAGAAACACAAAAGTGAACAGCAGGAAGGCGTGCAAGGAAATACATAAAGACATCAGCAATCCTAAACAGTCAACAGCAGTAACAGATAAGGTGCAAGGAATTATGTAAAGACATATGTGATTTACTGGGTCCTCAGACAGTCAGTAATTGCATATATTTAACGCTATCTAAAAAGACACATTTTTCTGCTACAATGCTGGGAACAGTGTGGACCTTAAATACAGTTTGGGAAAAGCATGTTAAGCTGTGTGGTATCAATCTTCCATTCTGAGATCAGATCACAGGGCAAATAATAGACCCTGGAAAGGCCAAAGAACAGGAGGTAAGTCTCCACTGCTCTCTGTTTCCCACCAGCCTGATAGATACTCAGGGAGTCCTGGGAAGGCCAGGTACAGCCCCACAGTAGTATAAGTTTTCCAATCTATATTGAGGTCCAAATTATATGATTTTTTCCAGTAGAATTATTTTCAGTTGCTCTTCAAAGAAGTTAAAAAATGGTGAAAATGTTAAACTTTGGAGAAGTTTAAGTTTGCAAAACTTTAGTTAAGTACCAAAATATAACCATAAATCAAAGGATTGACAGGTAGTCAATTGACAGTCTCTACAGGTAGTAGCTACAAATGTTATAAAAACTAAAACTAGTAGTTAAGTTTACTGTGGAACACCAAGATACATAGTTTTTTAAGTGAATATTATTAGTTTATTTTTGACTATACCTTAAAATGATTAAAAAGAGAAAACTTGGATGAGTATAACTTAAAAAACAAAAATATGATTTCATCTCTTTAATTACTTACAGTGTGTACTCTAGTGAGAAGAAATGGTTCATAGCTAAATGGAGAAGTAGGTTAGGGTTAAATTTACAAAACATTACTTAAAGACCAGGATATATTGTTTCCATTTTTCAGTATAATTACTCTCTCATTGTATCTGAATATGGAAAAAACATTCAAAAAGTTAACAATTAGAATTAGTGTAAATTTGCAAGATCTACTGGAGAGAGATCAAGGGATATCTTTCTATCAAGATATTTACCACTGCTACACTAATAGTGCAGAACAAGACACCATTAAAAAATCAACACAGAAAAGTCACAGAAGTTTTTAAATCCATACTGAAAGTTCAAGTTATATCGTTCTTCAGTATTTATTTTCAGTTACTACTCCATGAACAGAAATAACGGTGAAAAGGTAAAAATTTAGAAGCAATATAAGCTTATGAAACATTAAATACCAATATATATCGATAAATCTACATTCCTACTGTTCCCACACTAAGAGGTACAGAGAGCAACAGAAATTCACCTAGAAGTAATAAGAGTTTTCCAAAAGGTGAACAACAGATATGTTCATTTTAAATCGGAAAAAGTAGATAGGGAGTAGAAAACTTAAAAAGAGTGTAAGTTTAGAAAAAACCTTACTGAAAGGCCAAAAACTATTTTTTATCAATATAATTACAGTTCACACTCTAATAGGAAGAAGTAGGTTAAATGGCTCAAACTTAGAAAGAAGTAAGGTAAGTTCAGAAAACCTTACTTAAGGAACAAGATAGTTTCGTCAAAGTGATTACAGTTTCAAGTCTAGTCGAAGGAGAAAAAACATGGGTAAAAATGTTCCAACTTAGAGCACTGTTAAAATTAAAAAAAAAAAAATCTCACGGGAAAGACCAGCTTATCGTTTCCAGACTCAAAGCACTTACGATTTGCACTGGCCCTCTGCTTAGCAGAATAGATTTCAGAGTTTCTCTGTGCCTCAAGGACCAATGCTTTCCAACACCAGCACAGCTCCTCTCTGGCTGCTGAGATGAGCACAGGCGCTCTCGGCGCAAAGTCCGGATTGTCTAGGGTGCAATTTTCCACAACCTCCACGCAAGGCCAGCGAGACTTTGTGCCTCTGAAGACCCGACTCGGGTGGACACAGAGCCGGGATGGGGCCCCCTGTGGTTGTCCTTCGCCTAGCCTTCGCCTCTCGGATCCTGGGCGAGTCCCATCTGCAGGATTCAGCCTGAAAGTCCCCTGAGGTGCAGCTGAGCCGGGCCTGGAGCTGCAGGTTCCCCCACGAAATCCACATCTGGTACCCGCTCAGTGGGAACCGGCCCCGCCCAGCGGTGCCCACGACGATCTCCGTGGCGCGAACAGAACTGGTTATTCGCGGCCAGCTTCTCCTTGGCTCGCAAGGGGCGGTTTGCTCCCGCGCAGCCCTTCCTCCCCAGGCGAGTGCAGGAGGCAGCCGGCGACGGCGCGGTTTTGTACTTGGCTCTGCTCCGGGTGGAAGGCGCGAGGGGCGGGACCCCGAGCATGAGAGCGTGGTACAGGGAGGCGCCACTGTAGGTTTCCAGGGAGTCTCGAGTGGAGCTGTGAGTGGAGTCCTTGGATATTCGGACAACGAGGGTCCCCAACTTCAGCAGCGCGGAGCGGTCTTACTCCTCACAGATGAGCTTCCCGCAAGCTGGCTTCCATGTGCTTTTGTCCCATCCATCTATTTATTTCTTGAGGCGACGCCCGCATTTGGTATTGTGTACAGTCAGACTTTGGTCTTTAATGATTGTTGAGCAATCTTGGGGAACTGGTGAAATGCTGTGCTGCCTGCCTAGCTTCTGGAACCGCCCCAGCCCTGGCTGCAAACTCCAACTAGACATTGGGGACCCCTGGAGCAGGCTGTGTGTGAGCAAGCAAAGACTGTTGCGCTGGGCACAGGGCTGGGGCTGACATAGTAGGGTCTGGGGCGATGCTCTGGTCCTTGTCCTGTGGAAGTGAGTTGCCTTGAGTCAGGCACAATTTTGTGGGGAATCACTTCGTAGTCTGGCAACAGGAGTTTGAGCTGGAGGGGTCTCCCTGACCAATGGACTCTCTGCAGTCCAGGAGATGAGGGAACAGAGGCCCTGACAAAGGAGGAGCCTACTGAAGAACTTAGTGTAATAGCCTAGAAGTGCAGCAGCAGCAGCAGCAGCAGCAGCAGGCAGCAGGCAGCAGCAGCAGCAGCAGCAGCAGCAGCACAGCAGGAGGCCAAGATTTCTTCAAATACATATGCAAGCAAGTGCATGATGCTATAGAAGGTAAACAAATGTACAGCATTAATTAAAACTAACCATATATCTAAGTGAAAATTTAAGTTTATTTTCATTTCACCACGGAAGGGGAAAATTCTCAAGGCCCTATACCTACCTGGAGAGACTGATGGGGGTAAGGGGAAGGGAAGATGTCTTCCTCAATGGTGCACCCACTGGTATATGAGATACACAGACACATGCCATCAGAGGCAACTCACATGAACCTCAGTGGGCCACATATGCAGAAAACCATGAAAGCAGGAGAGAAGCTGGCAGGGAAGAAGAGTTGTAATGCGAAGAGGAGGGGGATAGGATAAGGATGTGAAAATGTCATCAATTCACGATCTCCATACAAGAAACAGTAAAATAAATTTAGCAAATGTCTGTGTTTTCTAATCTTTTCCACCATTTTTTGTGTACATTTTCTTGTATCCTTGTGGTTTGTATGATGCTTCCATGGTAACATGGACTCCTAGTGAGTGCTTCTGTTGAATGTCATTGCTAAATTTGGCTAAATACCTATTGGTCATAGAGTAAACTGGATTTTTTTTTCTTTCATGTAAGTGTCTGGGGTGCATGCATATTCATACGGTATTTTAAAATATTTTATTCATTTATGTGTGTGTGTGTGTGTGTGTGTGTGTGTGTGTGTGTGTGTGTGGGCACTGTGGCCATGGAGGTCCAAGATCCCCATGGAGAACCAAGGGTGACTTCAGGAATCATCCTAGATTACTTCTACCTCCTTCTTGCTTTGTTCTGGGATTTCCTAGGCTTTGCTGACCAAGGCGGGAAGTAGTGTAGGCTGCCACCATTTCTGTCTGGCATTTTTACATGGGACCTGGGATCTGAACTCAGGATCTTCTGCTTGTGAGACAGAATATTAACCCCTGAGCCATCTGTCCAGCTCCAAGTATGTGTTATGGGTGGATACACTTGAGTATATCCATGGAGGCCTAAAGAGCACTTCATTAAGGCTCATCTGTCTAGCCAGTTGCTTTGAGGACTGCCTAGCTCTGTCCTCCAGGGCTAGAATTAAAAGTCAGAAGTCACACTCTATATTTATTTTTACACGAGATCTGGGGAATCTGGGGATCTGAATTCAGGTCCTTTTGCTTTCCAGGTAAGGCATGTAACCACTGAGTTATCCCTCTAGCCCCAAGTAGGAGGAGTTTTAATGGAGCCACAGTTCCAACAGGCAAGCAGGTCAAACTTGGTTACTTGTCCCAATGTGTCAAGTGGGAAGAAGGGATTCCAGCCAGGAACAAAGAAGGGAGATTGAATTAATGTGGCCTTATTCCAGAACTTGGTACAGCGATCCAAGAACCACAAGTCGACCTTCCAGATGAAGACCCTTAAGTTTGAAATAGAACAAAAATTGAGGATGAGAAAATGAGCAACCTATGTAATAAAGCCACACCAATCAGGCTGTGCTCTTTTGTATTTTTTTCCCTCAAGTTTTATGTCTAGAAGATTAGTCCCCAAAGTCCCCATTGTCTCAGGAGGCAAACTCATTCTTCAGGGGTGATTCTTCCTTTTCCAGCATGCAACTTGTTCCTTTCATATTTGCTTGCAAGTGAGCATGGTGCATCCTGAAGGTTTTGCAGTTCTGAAATCCAGAGGAAGAGAGTCTTAAGACTATTACTTCTCTTTGACCTTGGATATTGTGAGTTAGATACAGGTGAAAACTTCATGATTGCAGACTAAGCTTTGTGAACTACTTTGAAAAACTGATAGTTAAGTCAAACCCCAAGTAAATCTGCAGGAGAATTTTGTATTAATGTGGAAGAACCAGCTCATGGTGGTTGGGCCCATTTTCTGGGATGGTGAATAAAATGGGAGGAGCTGGTAAGATCAGTGTCATAGTTAGATACACATGCCAACCTGACAGTTGAGGTTTAAGCTCTGGGCACATTTGTAGAGAATTAGTAGTTGAGTTAAGCCAAGAGCGAACCTGCAGGAGATTGTTTAGTGGATGGAGAAAGTCCAGCCTGTGGTGAGTGGGACTGGTCCCTGGGCAGGTGAAAAAAATGGAGGGAACTGTTTGAGAAGAATAGGCATTCTTGTGTATACCGCAGTCGTCAGTGCATTCCCTGCTCTCCAGTAACCCAGGGGAACCCTAGCAACACCGGAAGCAGTAAGAGTGTGAGCTCACCCAGCATCCTCCATCTCTAGATGCCCCAATTCGCGGGTCTCTTTGCTTTCCTTCCCCTCCCTTCTTTCCTCCCAGGGCTACTCCCTGTTCTCGATCTAAGCTATCTCTCCTCAATGCCTCCCACCTCAAGGCTAAACTATCTTGGCCACCAGGCCCTCAACTCTAAATAAGCTATAGGTAAGTCAGTTTCTCCCTCCACCTGGAGCCCATGCCCACGCATAATCGGAGTTGCTCCCCACTCCTTCTCTATACCACCCTAACACACTTTTTTTTAAAAAAATTTATTATTATTTATTTAATTGTGTGTGTGTGTGTGTGTGTGTGTGTGTTGTGTGTGTGTGTGTGTGTGTAATAACCACCATGGACCGCCTCCACCTCCTCCTTGTTTACTCTGTCTGGGGATTCACAGGCTCTGCCCTACCAGGACCAGAAACGCAGTCCGCCCCCACTTCTGCCCGACGTCTATATATGGGGTCTAGGATCTGAACTCAGGACCTTCTGCCTGCAAGGCAGAGGCTTAACCCCTGAGCTACCTCTCCTGCCCCAGTATATTACTCTTTATTGTTTGTTTTAACCTTCTCTCAAGCAAATGACAGAGAAGCATCACTCTTAAAAGACACACATCCCAAACACCAGTTTCTCTTTTTATTTTATGGTCTCTCTTCCTTGTACATTTCTTCTGGATAAGAGCAATTAGTAGACTGATCTGTGAAAGAATATTGTGGATTGTCTAGCCAAGCAGTAGAAAGGTGCCAGCCTAGATTCAGTGAAAAACATCCAATTGCAAGAAAGCAAGACAGTTCTTTTAAGATCCCTAAACTTGGCACATAGCAAACATGGATCTTGATTGTTGGCAAAATGGATGCGTCTAGATAATGGGCCTTTTTTTTTGTCTGGTGTTATATGGGGATAACACTAAATGCTTGCACATACGTACTATTTTTAATTCTCTCCAGTCTGTGGTTAACTGCTCTATCCAGAAAAAAACTAAAAGTAGGGCATGAAGGCCCATAATTCCAGTTTTCCTTCAGTTCCTATAATCCCACAACTTGGAAGACACTGCAAATCTGAGTCCAGCCTCGTCTACATATTGAGTTCTAGGTCAGTCTGGACTATATGACAAAACAAAACAACAACAAACCACAAAAACCCTGAAGTTTAGAGAGGTTAAGCAGTGTATTAGTTATTGGATCACTATGACCAAGATCCTTGACAGGTATGTTAATGAATCAAAGATTCATTTTTGCTCACAGCTTCCAAGCTTTGGGGCCCATGGTTTCTTGCCCCCCTGTGCTTTGGCAGGACTTTGTAACAAAAACAGCAGTTTGCATCATCACAGACAGAAAACGAATAGGAACCAGGAGCTGGGGATCACCTTTAAAGGCTCACTCTTAGTGGCCTGCTTCCTCCAGCCAGACTCCATCTCCTAAAGGTTTCACAACCTCCCAAAAGAGTACCAGTAGCTGGGCTTTCTAGCTACAAACCCAGAGGAGGTGGGAGACATTTCCAGTTCAAACTACAGCAAATAGATTGTGTGTAACCAGAGAAAGGCCAGAACGTGAGCTATCTTTCAGCTCTGAGCCTTTAACTTCTCCTGGATCACCTCCTTATGCTTATAAGAACCCCGGGTTCCCTGAGGTATTTTCCCATCTCTTCCCTCTCTCCTCAGCCACATCCCAAAGCAGCAAAAACAACCGTTCTTCCAAATCTTTCCACCTACTCTGCCTTCGGGTCAAATCTTGAGAGGATTCGATAGATGATATATGGGCCATCTCTGTAGGGACAGTAATTACATTAAGTACCTTTCTTTCTTCTCCACTTGGCAGGTAATGATGCTGTAAGAAACAGTATTTTGCTGACCAGAATGGTTAATAGGAATTACCAGAAATAAGGAAGAAAAAAAAAAAAAAACCTTCTGAAGCAAAGCTAGGATTTAAGCACTGTACTTCTTTTTAAGCATTCCAGTATACTACAGAAGAATAGAACATGATAAATATATGTGGGTCTTTAAATATAGCCTTTATTTTGTATCTGCTTCATGATTTAACTGCTTGTTTTCTCATGTGTACAATGAAGGGAATGTCATTTAATGTTCCCAACTTGAATCTGTCATCAGAATTATCTGGCATTAAAGTATCCATGTATATGTAGTCTGATTTACTGTATCAATAATTCTAGGAATTATTCATTGACGATGACTGCTTAAACCCATCATCCTGATCATTATTGCCTAGCCACTGGCTTTAGGAATTATGGAATCACAATATTCTGATTTAAAAGACTTCTCCTAAAATTATTCAAAAAAACTGAAGCAATTTGGAAACATAACACACACACACACACATACACAATAACAAACACAAAATGCTAGTTCAGAATTAATTGGGGTTTGTGTTTTGGCTTACTTTTTTGTTCAGACAAACTTTTCATACAAGCTGGCCTTAAACTTTGGCAATCCTCCTGCCTTATTAACCTCCTAAGTGTTGATATTATAGATGTGGGCCACCACAATCAGCAATTAATTTTCTTTTTTAAATTAAAACTTCATCTAGTACCAAAGATATAGCTCAGTGTTAGAGCACTGAGCAGAATGCACAAGACCCTGGGTTCAGTCACCGAGAATAAATACCGCAGCAGCAGCAGCAGCAGCAGCAGCACAGCAGCAGCAGCAGCACAGCAGCAGCAGCAGCAGCAGCAGCAGCATTCATCATCATCAAAAGCAGGCAGTCTTTTTGTAACAAGCCAGACAGTACAGACCTTAAGAGTCTGATGCAACGACTCAGCTCCTCTTTTGTAACATGAAACCAGCCATATACAACAGGGAATGAACAAATGAGATTTATTGTCTCTGAATAAAACTTTATTCACAAAAACAGGCAGCAGACTACGTTTAGCCCAGGGCTATAGTTTGCTGACATCTTACAAAAAGCTGAAGTCTTTGCATTTTCCAAAGACAAGTTTCAATCTTAGTTTCTGTGATGGGCATTTTCTACCATATGAAAAGGTGAAAGGATAGCATAATGAATTTTCATGAACCATTACAACTTCAACAGTTATCAACTTCAGGTCAATTGCACTTTTACCTATCTTCTCACCCACCTATTTTCAGCTGAATTATTTTTAAAGCAGATCTTTTTATTTTACTTATAAGCAATTCATATTCGTTTTATCCATAACTGTCATAGTTAGATGCATAACTTGACAGTTGAAGGCGCAAAGCTCCGGGAGCATTTGTAAAGAATTGGCAGTTGAGTTAGGCCCTAAGCAAAACTGCAGGAGATGGTCTGATTGAAGGGGAGCCACAATCCATGATGGGTAGGGCTAGTCCCTTCGCAAGTGGATAAGATGGAGGTTAAGGAAGTTGGCATCCTTTGGTATACTTGGCCAGTCATGTTGGTCTGGGCAAGTAAGATTGTCCTTTTCTCATTAATTTTATAGATACGTGAATATGGTGGGTCCAGTTCCCTCAGCTCCTGGTATTCCCTAAGCTTTCCTGCCAAACTGGACCAAGAACTGTGACTAAGAAACATAAGCCAAAATAAAACTCTCAAGCGGTTTGGAAATGAATTTATTGGCAGCATGCAGAGTAATTGCTACAATAACTATTTCGGCATCTCTAAAAACAGACCTAGCATTGTGATACCTAACAAAATAATGGGCTTATATTTTAATTTTTATGATTGAATCAAGTACTTAGGATTAATTTTCAATCGATTGGTATATATCTTGCATTTTACTTGATGTATTTCCCCTTGATTTTCTTCCTCCCAGCAGCGCAGTTAATTAATAAACTGGGTTGTTTGACCTGTGGAGTTTCTCACAGTGTCAGTTTTTAGTACTGCATACCAATATTCCCCATAATATGGACAAATGGACAATCAACACTGCTTGAAGCACTGCGACTCACATCTAGGCCCTTTGCATGTGTTTTGTTTTGTTTTGCTTTTTGTATTTACCAACTTCTCTGCTCTTACAGAAACATAACGGGTTTTATTGAAAAGAATGACTTCTTGTCATTCTTTATCTTGTGAGTATTAAATTAGTACAAGTTGGACTCTGTTGTGTTAGATTGTTTAATTTTAAAAATTTCTGTTTGAGTTGCTGGCTTAAGTTTCATTTGGCTTGGGATTAGGACATAATTTTCAACACTTTCTGAAATGGCCCAGACTTAAGTCTACTCTTTTGTAGTACATATTTATGAAAAGAGGCATTCTCAGCATGATGATTATAAAATTAAATTATTAATCAACTCTGAAAAACACTGCAGAAGCTTTGTGTCCTCTAGTATCAAATACTCACCAAGATTTAATTCCTTATATAAAAAAAGACATTCATCTCATTAGTAAGCAAATTCACTTTCATCTTTATTAAATGGTAAAATTATTTGTATGCCAAGAATTAAACTTCTTTACAACTTACTATTTTATATGTCTGTGTGATATAAATATATGGATAGAATCACATAGAAGTTTCTCAGATTACAAAGTGTTGTGAGTGCAGTAATGTTCCTATGCTTAAGGGGAACGCAGGAAAGGGTTTTGGGAAATGCCGCTGGGTCCTCCAACCTCATCGGAGAGGAGGACCCAGAGGAGAGTTTGGCATGCACATTAAAGGATGCTCCGGGGATGGGGGGGCAGGCATTGGAGGATGAGGAGGGAGGGGGAAGGGAGGGGGGAGCAGGGCGGGGGGGGGGAGGGGGGAGGGAGGGAAGGGACCAGGGGACCGGTGTACCTGTTAAATTTGTATGAGCGGAAATAAATTTAAAAAATGATCTAACATATGTAAAGTCCAAAATACTTGGAAGTACTTCAAATCATATTTTGCAAAATAAAACAAAAAACAAAAACAAAACAAAACAAAAAAACAAAGTGTTGTGAGTGGAAAACCTAAGATTCCCTGGCCTGGATTGGCAGATTCATTAAGAGTTACAAAACGAACATAGGATTTCTGCTTTGTTTCCCTTCTGTGTAGACTCTCCAGCTATTCCAGCACCAGTTCAAGGCTTCCGCCACTTATCTGCTATAGTACTTTGGTGTGGTGGGTGAGGTGGGGCATGTTAAGTGAGAATTTTGATTAACTAATTATAGAACAATTATGTGCACATCACACTTCTCTGGAGTACTCTGCCCCAGTGGCACAGCCACACGTCTTGCAGAGAGCTCCAGATACAAAGCCACCCCAAGGATAGGGCTGCCTGTGGTGACCCCGCGCCCCCCTGTATCCTCTCTCCATCCTCCTGTGGGTGCCCCGTACCACCCTGGTTCATCGTTGGAAAAAATTCACATTTCTAACTCTTGGTTCCCCCTAGCTGCTGCATTTGCGCAAAGCAGAACTGTTCCCTCTTCGGCTATATAACTTAATGAAGTTAATAAATGAAAAACAGGACTAGCACATGGTTTTTCCTTTTTATTTGTCAGATTTTAAAATAATGAATTGCGTTCTCCACAGGTTACCAATGCATTTCTTTTTAATGGGTTTGTCCTTAACTTATAAACATTCGGAATTGCCATAGACCTGCCAAATCAGTCTCCAGAC